>JARGCV010000301.1:1280000-1437500 GCA_034064705.1 Bothrops alternatus
CTCGTCCTTATGTGTGTGGCTTTTTAGTTGTTGATTAGGTAGATGAAGTCTTTGGCTGTTGTTTCCTTGTGATGCCAAGCCCCAGCCTCCTAAGTGTTTGATAAGCTGGTAGCAAATCAGCGCTCCTGTTGACATACGTAGGGCCCACGTCCCAGGCTTCAATCACTTCCCCGGCTGTTTTTGAACCCGCTCGTCCCACAATCATAGTAGCTACGAAACTGAATGTATGTCCTTTATGAAGAACGTACGAATGAATGTATGACTTCGTAACGTTAGGTAGAGCTTTAAATTAAAAATGACTGTTTGAAAAATGATTAATCACTCAAAATTAGGGTGGAAGCCTGTGACGTTGAATCCCTTTTTGGGTTTAGCTTGTGTTATAAGCCACCTGTTCAATAATACGTCTTTTTTCCCGCAAAGCTCGCGAACAAAATTGACTTAATAGATTCTTCCCGCGTGTGTTCTTCTGTAGCATAGCTGTCAGTCAGATGGAAATGCCATTTACTTCCACGGAACTGAAGGCAATGAGTTCAATTTTGCCACGACGCGTGACGTGGACCTCTCTACTGAAGATGCTCAGCAGCAGTGGGCTGAAGAATTTGAGAGCCAGCCGAAAGGGTGAGTTCTAACTCTTCAGATGGGTTGACGTATCTTCAGCCAAACGTTTTGCTGGTTTTTAGCGACACGGGATAGTAATAAAAATCATGGATTTCCCCCAAATTTTGAGGACAAAGGAGAAGAGTTGGTAGCTTCCAAATGATAAGCTTTTGAAACTACCCACTTTTTATTTACAAAAACCATTGTTGGCATCTTGGTAGAACATGGAGATAAAACCTGTGGAAAAACCCAGAGAAAAATAAATAGATAGATAGATAGATAGATAGATAGATAGATAGATAGATAGATAGATAGATAGATAGATAGATAGATAGATAGGGATAGATAGATAGATAGATAGATAGATAGATAGATAGATAGATAGATAGATAGATAGATAGATAGATAGATAGATAGGGATAGATAGATAGATAGATAGATAGATAGATAGACAGACAGACAGACAGACAGACAGACAGACAGACAGACAGACAGACAGACAGATATGGGCCCCTATCATGCTCTCATGACCAAATCACTGAAATTAATATACAAATGCTTATCCCAACCATTATTGACACTATATTAATATGGATGATATTGGCACTCCAAATATAGAATACATATCACGAAACATTAGCTCAGCAGAGGAGAAAGAGATTAGTTCCAGGGCAAAAAATCTCATTTCAATGCCAGCGTGGTGGTTAAGTGGTTTTTATAGTCCATTCAGTTTCCTCTGGAGATCTCAGACATGATTCATGTTTTCCAATGAAGCAAATAAATGATATAAGTAGGACAGTGGAAGTACATACGTACATCATGGCTGCTGATGTCGCCTGTCCTCTGGCTTCAGATGTGCTTGACGGTAAGAAATCCCTTTGGCTGCACTTTAAGCCTCTTTTGAATTCTTTGTTTGGGATTTAACTTTTTCGCTAGTTGCCTGGACGCTGGATATTTTTCAGTTCAATGCTCAAACAGAAGCTACAAGAAGCGAGTCTCCAGAAAGGCATTCCTGAGCATCTTTTAATTCAGTCACTTCTTTCGAACGATCTCTTTACGATTCATGTATCTGCCTTGCCAACTTCTAAAACAGACAGGCTTTCCCAACATTTTAAAGGCAAGTCCATTTACTTCAGCAAGTGTCAGCAACTGCAGGAAATTTAATACACTCCATAAGAGAAAGACAAATTCCTTGTGTGTCCAATCACACTTGACCAATAAAGAATTCTATTCTACTCTACTCTACTCTACTCTATTCTTCATTATTCTGTTCTGTTCTATTCTATTCCATTCCATTCTATTCCATTCCATTCTATTCTATTCCATTCTATTCTATTCTTCATTATTCTATTCTATTCTACTCTACTCTACTCTACTCTATTCTTCATTATTCTATTCTTCATTATTCTATTCTATTCTATTCTATTCTATTCTATTCTATTCCATTCCATTCCATTCCATTCCAATTCCATTCTGTATTCTATTCTATTCCATTCCATTCTGTATTCTATTCTATTCTATTCTATTCTATTCTATTCTATTCTATTCTATTCCATTCCATTCCATTCCATTCCATTCCATTCCATTCCATTCCATTCTATTCTATTCCATTCTATTCTATTCTTCATTATTCTATTCTATTCTATTCTACTCTACTCTACCCTACTCTATTCTTCATTATTCTATTCTATTCTATTCTATTCTATTCTATTCTATTCTATTCTATTCTATTCTATTCTATTCTATTCTATTCCATCCCATTCCCATTCCATTCTGTATTCTATTCTATTCCATTCCATTCTGTATTCTATTCTATTCTATTCTATTCTATTCTACTCTACTCTACTCTACTCTACTCTACTCTACTCTACACTATTCTTCATTATTCTGTTCTATTCCATTCTATTCCATTCTATTCTTCATTATTCTATTCTATTCTATTCCATTCTATTCTTCATTATTCTATTCTATTCTATTCTATTCTATTCTATTCTATTCTATTCTATTCTATTCTATTCTATTCTATTCTATTCTATTCTATTCTATTCTATTCCATTCCATTCCATTCCATTCCATTCCATTTCATTTCCATTCCATTCTGTATTCTATTCTATTCCATTCCATTCTGTATTCTATTCTATTCTATTCTATTCTAGTCTACTCTATACTCTACTCTACTCTACTCTACTCTACTCTACTCTACTCTACTCTACTCTACTCTACTCTACTCTACTCTACTCTACTCTACTCTACTCATTCCATTCCAGAATATGATTCTGATCATCCTCCACCATTCTCTATGCTGACTAAGGGTGATGGAAGATGCCATCTCAAATATTTAAAAGGTTCTAGACAGCCTTCCTTGGTTAGTATAAAATAATATTAATTCTTCAACCTATTGATTCAACATTTGTAACTCCCAAGAATTGTTCACCATCATTACGATGAATCCTCTAATTCTATGATCACATACTCTTTTTTCCCACAGGATCCCTGCCTCATTCAGTGCCCAGGATGGACGATGTTCAGAGAAAGGGTAGCTATTCCGTGTGTCTTCCTATCCATTTTTCTCTCTGATATTCCGCAGCCTCATATTTATCACTATGTGGCAGAGATCCTGTGGCTGAGAATTGGATGCGGTCAACTGTCCTACCAACGGCGTAAGAAAAACCAACCTAGGCTAATTATCTTCACGTTTTGATCCTGCAGGTTTCCAACAGACCAGGTTTAGTTCAGCCTTAGTTTTCTTTTCATATCCTTTTTTTCTTTGCTACAGAAAATTGCTCGTTTCCCCATTGGCCTGTCCTGCATGGGTAGAATGAATCATCCAGTAACTGTAATTTCCGAATCTGTCTTTGGACTTATTTATTTGCTTCTCCAGGCTCTGACCTTGCTTTATCCTCTGTCGCTTTTCATTATCTGATCTATCTTTGGCCCGCAAAGGGTCTGCTTATGTCTTTACTGTGGAGAAGATGTACTGTATGTATCATCTTAGTGACTCACCTCTCCCCTTGGATAACTTACACTCATTTATTAAATTCTGTTCGGCCCCTGTCAACAGGTTGCCAGGTTTTTCCCCCCAGTCGGGGACAAATTGCATTCTTTTGTATATCGTTCCGCCGAAGAGAGTTCGCCCGCTTCTTGGTTCTTGCAACTTTTCTGTCTTTCTCACTTTACAACTTCCACATTGTGTTTATTGGTGCCTGAGAAATTAGCAAAAGTTCCACAACTCGTGGTGTGTGAAAGCCTCATTCACATTACGTTTCTATTAGGTTGGGTGGGATAACACTAGCAACAGCACTAAGACTTGTATACCGCCTCACGGTGCTTTACAAAACCCTCTCTAAGCCCCCAACAATCTGGGTCCTCATTTTACCGACCTTGGAAGGATGAGTCAACCTTGAGCCCTGTCAGGATCGAACTCCAGGCAGTGGGCGGAGTCAGCCTGCAATGCTGCCATCCCAACCGCCGTGCCACCGTGGGATAATCTACGTGGATAAATGGATAACCCAAATCCAGATGTTCATAATAATGTTAAGAGATACCACTGAAGATGCCAAGTGTTCCTTTTGTGTATTATGAGTGTGCTTCCCCAATTCTTTTTCATCCTTTAAAATTATGGGCAACTTGTATACCCTGATGGATTTTAGCTATCAACAAAAATGCTCTCTCTTTTTGCACTTGTCCCTTTTTTGCTTAATATCAGACCCTGCCACTTTAAGTTAGACATCCTGTTACTACTGCCATTCTATTTTGCCTATCTAAGATGCATTCATGAAATGATGGGTGACGATCAATAGGGTGATGTACCTGTAGTCCAGGTTCAGTCGCCTGAACGCTGCCAGAGTCAAGAGTCAGAATCCATCAAGAAGAGATCTTGAGAGGCACGCCTGAAAAGTCAGTTTTATGTCTCTGCACCTCATTGTTAGGATTCTAGACCAGGTTTTTAAACCATCTTATCGAAAACAAAATCTAGGCCAAAGTAGAATTTTGGGAAAGACGGTCCTTTTGATCTGTTGATTAGTTCTACCTACAGTAGTGGCCCAAATTGTGGAAACCTTTTGGGAAAAGCGTACAGTAGAAATTTATTTATTTATTTATTTATTTATTTATTTATTTATTTATTTATTTATTTATTTATTTATTTATTTATTTATTTATTTATTTATTTATTTATTTATTTATTTATTTAGGTTTGTATGCCGCTCCTCTCCGGGGACTCGGAGTGGCTAACAACATATATATAACAATAAATTACAATAAAAAAACCCAAACAACGATATCTAAAAAAAAACAATAAAACACACATTCAATTCAACAATCAACCACAATCATCCCCAGGCCTGCCGGCAAAGATGAGTTTTTAGATTTTTCCGGAAGGCCGGGAGAGTCGGAGAAACGCGGACTTCAAGGGGCAGTTGGTTCCAGAGAAAGCGGGCGCCACAACAGAGAAGGCCCTCCCCCTAGGGCCCGCCAGACGACATTGTTTCGCTGACGGGACCCGGAGGAGGCCGACCCTGTGCGCTCTCACCGGTCGTAGGGAAGTATGTGGCAGAAGGCGGTCCCGTAAGTATCCTGGTCCAGTGCCATGAAGGGCTTTATAGGTGATAACCAACACCTTGAATTGGGCTCGGAGACCAATAGGCAACCAATGCAGCATGCGGAGAGTTGTTGAAATGTGGGCACAATGCGGAAGGCCCACAACTGCTCGCGCAGCTGCATTTTGCACTAATTGTAGTCTCCGAACACTCTTCAAGGGCAGCCCCATGTAGAGAGCGTTGCAGTAGTCGATCCTCGGGGTGACAATGCCACCTTTGGTTAAGTTTCCATCCCTTTTTCTTTTAATTTCTTTATAACTGTAGCCTTGTTCACTTAATAATACTATTTTACATCGCTTTCTGGGCGACCAGTCAACTCTCTGCACCATGGCTTTAATTTTATTACGTTTTACAAGCTCCCTAAGTGAAAGAACACAAAAAAACCCAACCCACTTGATAGCGATCACATAACACACTGACCAATGTCCTCCTCTCAGCTTCAATACAGGACATCAATCACTGGGTCCTACTGTGATCTGATTGGCTCATTGCTAAAACAAGATGACGCCCGATTGGCTTTCCAAACACTCGTGCTCATTGACTATAATCAGATGCAGGAAAGCTACCTGAGATCAACCTAAGCGAGTTGTGCTTCCTTTTTCTGGTTATTTGGCTATAACTTTTCATAGAATACAGTACAGGTAATTGAACAAACTATGTTGCATGACATTCTTGATTCAATTATCTTTCCATTGATATATAATTTTATGGTACTACTCCCCCCAAAAGTGGTGTTATTAGCCATCAAACTTCAAAAATACACTTTTCCCAAAAGGTTTCCACAATTTTGGACACTACTCTACCAAGAACAGAGAAAGCTGTCGGTATAAGTTAAACTTAATCTTGCAGGGAAAAAAAAAGAATCACAATTATGGCTAATTGATGCAAAGCCTTTGCCTTGTATCCAGAAATCCTACGAATAGCTAGAAATAAACATCTAAATCCACTCGGGTTGATATAAAGTGCAGCCATTCTTTACTGATGTTGATTAACATAGCAGAATGTGAAAATTAATTGCTAGCCCTGCTGTTGCCTAAAATGTATTTGATGCAAACTTGCAATTGAGTTATATCTCTGCAAGGATTTTGAAGAAGGATGGGCCTGCCATGTGCCAAACAGTGTATTTACATTTTGTTCTGTTTTTTTTTTTTAAATATATTAAGGTGTCAAATGTTCTTGTCTCTCTTAACATGCCGCCTCCGCTCTTGCATAATGAGATCGAACAAGATAGGAGAAAGTGAGCATTGTTGTTGTTTTTCCAGAAAAATCCATCTCTAGCCTACTTGACACGACGTACCCCTTTTTTATGGTGATAGAAATGAATTTATGGCCAAATAAGTTAACTATAAATTATAAATAATTGTGTCCATATCTGATTTCTTACAGTCTGGTCTGAAATTAGATCCTATTGTCCAGAGTTTTCATCCATTTGAATTTTTTTTTTATGGAACTGATTTTTTTTCTTTTTTTTATTATAAAAAAATTCTTTTATTAAAACAATCAGCATTGAACATAAAATCATAGTATGCATCAATCATCATAGCACCTGATATACATCACTAAGTATTAATCTTTATAAACGTCTGGTTTAGTAAACATTTTTCACTCCTCACATCAAGCCTCAACTAAACGCCTGTTACAATTTATTTGATTGGTGTTTTAGTACATCTTAGGTGCTTTCCTGCAAACCCATAAGTACTGCGAGATTGCTGTAGCAAGAGCTTCAGAATTTATATCCAGTGGAGATAAGGAATGGATCTAAACACCAAACATTCAATTTAAATTTACGATGTCACTGTTCGTCAAGATCTTAGATACTTAGACTATCAGTCTGCTCCAAATAAATAGTCTGCCTGGATCACTTTCTCCTCAGCTATTACAAATTTACCACAATTTAACCAGTAGGGAATTATGAGCCTTTAAAATGAGGCATTGTATGCCCAAACACTCAACATTGCTGCTGTTTCGTTTTGGGGTTGTTGTTTTTTTTTTTTGCCCAGAAGTCAAAAAGTACATACATACTTCCAGGAACTGCCAGCAAACCAAGGAATTTCGTGGACCAAATTAACATTTCCATTACGCAGGCCATCAGCCTTTGAAGAATTATCTTTTTGACTTGATGGCTGACTACCTCCCGTAGTGCAGGTTCTGAACTGCCATATTAGTAATGATGGAATTGTTTGGTGAAATCTCCAATTCGTTCCATGCTGTGACAGCCAGACGGTTAAGGGAAATGCACAGCCGTTCACGCTGTGTCCGTTTACAGGAGGATTCCGTACAGGCCGAGACGCAGTTCAGCATCAACGCTGGATGAATTTTTTGCAAGCATCCGTTTTAAGCATACAGTGCCTGAATCTAATAGCCAAACAAAAGAATGAATGCTGGTGGTGGGCCTCTTCTAGTCCAAATCCAGGAGATCCTAAATCATTTCAGACAAATGTCTGTCCTGTCTCTTCTTAAAAACTTCCAGTGTTGGAGCATTCACCACTTCTGGAGGCAGGTTGTTCCACTGGTTAATTGTCCTCACTGTCAAGAAGTTTCTCCTTAGTTCTAGGTTGCTTCTCTCCTTGGTGGGTTTCCATCCGTTGCTTCTTGTCCTGCCTTCTGGCGCTTTGGAGAAGAGCTTGACTCCCTCTTCTTTGGGGCAGCCCCTGAAATATTGGAACGCTGCTATCCTGTCCCCCCTTGTCCTTCTCGTCGTTAAACTAGACATCCCCAATTCTAGCAACCGTTCCTTTTATGTTTTAGCCTCCAGTCCCCTAATTATCTTGGACTCAAGACAGCGAGATGCGTGATTTAAAATAAATTCAACCCCAAGTTAAATTTATTTTAAATCATGCACCTCACTGTCTAAGTGGCCTTTCTATGCAATGCATCCATTCTTGATCGCCCAACTCAAATTGTACTACAGAAAGTCAGAACAAATATACTGTAGTACAAGTTAAACTAGGCAAGGAGCGATAATATTGAAACATCAAGTGATTGTTTGTTCTCTTCTTTGAATGCTGAGTACTTCAGCAGAACAACAGGGCTAAGGGTGGCCAAATAATAACCAAAAAGGAAAAACGTGTATAAATTGTGTAATAAGTCAGATCAATAGGAAGGGGGAAATGTGGTTAAGTTAGGAATGAAGGAATGAAGTCATCAGATTCTATGAATGTCAGTTTCTAGTCCAAAATCAATCATTGCTGTAAAAAAAAAAAGAGGACCCCAAATTGTTGAATTAGGGAGGTGAGTCAAGACAATGAAAGCTAAGAGAACTTTTAAGCATCAGTGTTGTCATTTTTTCAACATAAAAGGAGGACTAGCTGATGCATAATGTCCTTTCTGACTCATGTTTTGTACAATTTGATTTCTCCCCCTTCCTAAAATTAGGAACATGGACCAGGGGCACAGCAGGTTTAACATAAGCACTATTTTTAAAAACCTTTCTTTTCTCCCTTTTACGATGACACTTGAGCGTTGTACACCATTTCTAAGTAACTATGCCGATTACACAAACTTCCAGAGACCTCTTTTAAACTCTGGTTTTTAGAATGACCAAGCTGAGTTATAAATCTAAAACAAAATAAAATATAAGCATTTTTTTTAAATGGCTGTAGTCTCCTAGCAGAGAGGGGGAAAAAATCACACTTATCCTTAACTTTAAACAGTTGTGAAAGTCCTTTGTTTCCAAGAATCAGGATTCTTTATCAAGATAAAATAAGGGTGAGTAGGAACTGAAAGAGCTGGACCAATAGAAGAGAATATATATAGCCTAGGGTCAACCTGTGGAGTCCTTGGTATTCTCTGGTGGTTTTCTTGCAGACATTTCATTACCCATCCAGGTAACATCATCAGTGATGGTGTTACGTAGTTGGTCAATGAAACATCTGCAAGAAAGCAACCAAACTCACTGAGTACCAAGGACTTCACTGACGTAACTGAAGTGGACATGAGAACTCAGATACTGTAAATATTCAAGCATACAGTATTCACATTTTTCCTTCTGGAATATTACAGAGTCTCCTCTGTATGCTGTATGGTTTCTAAATGTGTAAAGTGCCAAACGCCGCTTTAAAGGATCGTGGTTTAGTTCTGTGCACTTTCACATCTGCCCAAAGTTTTTGAGGTTGGTGAGAAATTTACCGCTTATTGCGCGCGGCGACATGAACGTGGGTATCGTTCCACCACATTAAATTGCGGAATGTATCTCGAGTGGTGGAAAGTGATGGGACAGCTGTTCCAATTAAGCAGTTCTAATTGCCAGTCAACATTAGTCTAAATGGGTTTCCTGGGAGCCATCCCAATAAAGCAGCCATCCTGATTTTGTTAGCTCGTTTCAACACATTTCCTTTATGGAATCCATGCACACTAATGCACACATTGTAAATTCTGCCTTTAAAAAACTTATTTTGAGCCGTGGTGGCGGCGTGGTTAGAATGCAGCATTTGCAGGCTAGCTCACTGCCTACTGCCAGGCGTTCGATCCTGACCGGCTCAAGGTTGACTCAGCCTTCCGTCCTTCCGAGGTCGGTAAAATGAGGACCCAGATTGTTGGGAGCAATAGGTTGACTTTGTAACCTGCTTAGAGAGGACTGTAAAGCAATGTGAAGCGATAGATACGTCTAAATGCTATTGTTATTGTTATTTAAGCTGTGGCGGCTCAGTGGTTAGAAGGCAGTATTGCAGGCTGACTCTGCCCACTGCCAGGAGTTCGATCCTGACCAGCTCAAAGTTGACTCAGCCTTCCATCCTTCCGAGGTCGGTAAAATGAGGACCCAGATTTCCCCACTATTTTCATTTTCTTTTGTATTTTAACTTGATAAGCTTATAAAATTATATTTAAAAAAAAAAAAGAACAGTGGCAATTTTTAGTCCTCTCCTATTCTCTGTTATTACAAAAACACTCATTTCCTTCTCTACTCTTAATTTTTGTTATTTTTTGTCCTGGACATTTTTTAATTATTAGCAACTGATTTCATTTTTTTTAAAAAAAATAAAATAAAATAAAATTATATACATCAGCCATGCTTTTATGAATGGAGAGTTTGCTGGAGAGAGAAAGGTATTTTAATATTCAGCTCTTTTGGTTATGCATTCCACCCATGTTTTCTTGATGAAGAACTCTTTGTACTCTTTATGCCCCAGATAAAAGAATCAAGGGTTTAAAAATGCTGTAATAAACAAGATAGTTGTAGGAAATTGAAGCAAAATTAAACAGAACAAATATAACAGAGTTGGAAGGCACCTTGGAGGTCATCTAGTCCAACCCCCTACTCTGGCAGGAAACCCTAGACCATTTCAGACAAATGGCTGTCCAATCTCTTCTTAAAGACTTCCAGTGTTGAGGCATTCACAGCTTCTGGAGGCAGGATGTTCCAATGGTTAATTGTTCTCACTGCCAGGAAGTTTCTCCTTAGTTCCAGGTTGCTTCTCTCCTTGGTTAGTTTCCATCCGTTGCTTCTTGTTCGACCTTCAGGCGCTTTGGAGAATAGCTTGACTCCCTCTTCTTTGGGGCAGCCCCTGAGATACTGAGATACTGAGATGCTATCAGGTCCCCCCTCGTCCTTCTCTTCGTTGAACTAGACCAGGGGTTCTCAACCTTGGCAACTTTAAGACTTGTGGACTTCAACTCCCAGAATTCCTCAGCCAGCAAAGCTGGCTGAGGAATTCTGGGAGTTGAAGTCCACAAGTCTTAAAGTTGCCAAGGTTGAGAACCCCTGAACTAGACATACCCAATTCCAGCAACCGTTCCTTCTATGTTTTAGCCTCCAGTTCCCTGATCATCTTTGTTGCTCTTCTCTGCACTCTTTCTAGAGTCTCAACATTTTTTTTACATCATGGTGACCAAAACTGGATGCAGTATTCCAAGTGTGGCCTTACCAAGGCTTTATAAAGCGCCACTAATACTTTATAGTAGTATAAGTATTTAAATATTATACTAATGCTTTAAGTATTCCACCACTGCTCATTATTTTGTTGCCTTATCGCACGTTCCCACCCGTTTAACTTTCTTGGGGTGATGGTGCAAACATCAGGGTCCCTCTCCTTTGAACTTAAATAGAGGACAAATTCATTTGGTAGGTATTGATCCTTCATACATATCCCGTCTCGTGATTTTTAAGACCATAAAGGGGGGGGAACCTAGTATTTTTGAACTGCATTCAGAAATGGACTGATCCTTACCTCTGGGCTGTCTTCAGGTGGGACATATCTGGAGCAATCATCGGCACCGAATGTGGGACTTTGGAATCGGGCTCATCCGCCGTGTTCCTCAGAGAAGGAGAGAGAAAACTATGCACTCCTTATATGGACATGACGGGTTATGGAAACCTGAGGTTTTATTTCAGCATGGGTAAGTAGGGGCCATTGATTTTTCTCGGTTGTGTGCATACTGGACTATTTTCATATTTTCCTAGAGTGAAATATGGTCAAATGAGTCGATCTCCTATTTGTTTTCCTAAAAGGGGTAAAAAAAAATGTACATTTCAACATCACTCCGCGAGCTGCACTGGCTGCCAATTGGTCTCCGAACGCAATTCAAAGCGTTGGTTATGACCTATAAAGCCCTACATGGCATCGGACCAGGTTACTTGCGGGACCGTCTGCTGCCCCATGAAACCCAGCGGCCGGTTAGGGCCCACAGAGTCGGCCTTCTCCAGGTCCCGTCAGCCAGACAGTGTCGCCTGGTGGGGCCTAGGGGAAGAGCCTTCTCTGTTGCGGCCCCGGCCCTCTGGAATCAACTCCCCCCGGAGATCCGTATCGCCCCCACCCTTTCCGCCTTTCGCAAATTATTGAAGATCCATCTTTGCCGGCAGGCCTGGGGCAGCTAACACCTTGCCCCAGCCAGTGTATGTATGTTTGTATGTCTGTCTTTGGATGATTGGTTTTTAATTAATGGGTTTTTACAATGTATTTTAATACCAGATTTCTTCATGTTAGTATCCATGTTGTGAGCCGCCCTGAGTTCTTGGAATAGGGCGGCATAGAAATTTAATTAAATAAATAATAAATAAAAGTAAAAGTTTTCCCTGTCCGGTCATGTCTGACTCTACAGGGTATGGCTCATCTCCATTTCTTAATTGAGGGAGCCAGCATTGTCCGAAAACATCTGTCTGTCTGTCTGTCTGTCTGTCTGTCTGTCTGTCTGTCTGTCTGTCTGTCTGTCTGTCTGTAAAAAGAGAGAGAGAGAGAGAGAGAGAGAGAGATATGGATATAGATAGATAAATAGATAGAGATAGATAGATATAGATATAGATAGATGTTAGATAGATAGATAGATATAGATAGATGATAGATAGATAGATAGATAGATAGATAGATAGATAGATAGATAGATAGATAGATAGATAGATAGATAGATAGATAGATAGATAGATAGATAGATAGATAACGGACAACAAAGGAATCAATTGACTAAACCGGGATGACGGTAGCCACAGCCACTCGGTCTTGGAAGGGTTGAGCTTGAGTCCGTTCTTCCCCATCCAGACCCTCACGGCCTCCAGGCACTGGGTCAGCACGGCAAGAGCATCGTTGGGGTGGTTCTGCGTGGAAATGTACAACTGAGTATCATCAGCGTACAGATGGTACTCCACACCAAAACCACGGATGATCTCACCCAGCGGTTTTACATAAATGTTGAACAGTAGGGGCGAGAGGACCGACCCCTGAGGTACCCCACATACGAGGGGTCTCGGGGTCGACCTCTGACCCCCTGTCAACACAGACTGCATCCGGCCGGAGAGGAAGGAGGAGAACCACCACAAAACAGTGCCCCCTATACCTAACCCCTCCAACCGTTGCAGCATGATACCATGATCGATGGTATCAAAAGCTGCCGAGAGGTCCAATAGCACCAGAGCAGAGGAACAACCTCTGTCCCGGGCCCGCCAGAGGTCATCTCGACAACCTTCGCAACCTTATTGTGACTTGGCAAGAGAAGAGGTTTAGATTGGATACAGTAGAGAAAGCGGAAGACTTTTGCAGGCAATATTCTGCTTCAGAGGAAGACCTGAGGCATCTCGGAGAAGAAAGAGTTGTGGTTGAAAAAAGAAGAGATATTGAATGAATGTTGGAGAAAAGAGGGACAGAGCAAAGCATGGAGGAAGTGAGAGGGGGAAGAGGTTAAGATAGGCTAGAACAACAGGGGAGAAGCTCAGAAGAGGCTGTTGTGATTCGGTGCCAGCCTGTGCTCGCAACAGCTGAGTCGGAGGAATCTGAGGAGGAGGAGGTGGAGGAGGCATGTGAAGGGCCATCAGGGGCAGAGGGAGGCTCGGATGAATTACAGGACTCACGGTTTGATGCAGAGCCTGGGCCCTCCTGATGAAGCTCAGCTATGTGAGGAGAATGAATCAGACTTGGAGGACTCACACCTGATGGACTTGCTAATTGATGCTCGCACACATCGTCAATTAATTAGCGAGAGTAAATCAGCAGCAGTCAATAAACTAAAAGGAGAAGGCAATGAGAGGCAACGTCTTGGGACTGCTGAATAAAGGGAGGAGGTGTGGGCGGTGCTGGTTGCTGAAGGCAACCGTTTGCAAAGTGCTTCTTGGAATCCTGGTCTGTTCGTCTTCCTTGTGACTTCTCGTCTGTTTGCATCGCGTTTTCCTGTGGACTATTTCCTTCCTTTGGACTTGAGTTTTGCTGTTTGTGTTTTGAACTATTTTACAGGTTTGTCACCCATATTAAAAGGAGTTTGTTTTGTTTTAAAGTCTCCAGCCTATTGTATCAGCAGGGGTTTGGTCCTCGTGCCTTTCACAAGGACGGCAATAGAACAGAGGCGAAGGAAATAAGAATTACTAGAAGCACAAAGACACGACAAAAACAGGACGATGGGAGAGGAGTATAAGATTTGGTCAACAAATATTAGAGGGTTGAACGCACCAGTAAAGCGTAGGAAAGTTTTCAGCAAGCTTATTAAACTAAATGCGGACATTATCGCCTTACAAGAGGTTCACATAAAAAATGAACAAGAATATCTATTAGAACAACCTAAATTAGGTAGGCTATATGTTTCACTAGACGAAAAAAAAAAAGAGGAGTAGCTCTGTATGTTAAGCAGAAGATAATTTCAAAACAAATCTATAACGATAAAGAGGGAAGGGTCTTGATAGTTGAGGCTAAGCTGAATAAAAAAATATAATAATTGTTGCAATATATGCCCCAAATGGAGCTCAAGTATCCTTTTTTAAAAACCTTCATAATAAGCTGAGTGATATAGAGGGAGATGGTTTCTGTATAACCGGAGATTTTAATGCGGCGGCAAGGCTACTATTTGCTCAAAAGTGGAAAGCAACGGAAGTACCGAGTGAGGAAGAACTAATAAAGAAAATTATGTATTGCCAGAACTAGATAGGATAACTAAAAGATTAAAAAATCAGGAAGAAACAGAATTTTATCAAATATGGAATAAATTTTATAGATGGAGGGGGGGGAAATGGAGGTCACAAATAAAGAGATAAGTTAAGCTAAGAGACCAGAAATGTATAGTTTGTATATAGATATATTATATGTAATTAATGTACAATATGGACTGAGATGTCAGTCAAAGACGATTTACCATGTTCAATGTTTTTAATCCTTTTTTTTCCTTTGTACTCAATAAAAATTTATATAAAAAAAATAAAACTTATGAGGTCAGGTGGATTAAGAGAGGAAGACTGGCTCAAAGTTAAAACAGTCAGCTTCCAAGGTTGAGGGCCATCTAAAACCTTGGCCAGTTCAACACTATAACTGCTACAGCCTGTTGCTTGTGACAAAAAACAACAAACGCAATCAGAAATGCTTTCGTGACATAAATACGACTATGCTGGCTAGCACTGATGATGTTCCCTAGTTTGGTAATGAAACGCCTGCCAGGAAAACGGGCAGAGAGCACTCCACAAATATAACTACCTAGTCTTGGAGATCCCATCAAAACAAACAATGAGCAGAGCGACACTATTTGAGGGCAGCCCAGATTATTTCCCACGGGGTTGTTCTGCATCTTCTTCAGTAGAGTTTGAAGTCAAAGGTAGAAGCGGAGTGTCCACAGAGAAGGTCCATTGGTCAAATCACACCTCTGGTTAAGTGAAATAATTTAGCAATTTTTGGTTTCTTTTCAACGGCTTGCCACTTGTTTATTTTTTAGTCTTTATCGGGGGGAGATGAGATTCCTATCTTTTAAATTTTACCTCGAGTAAATGGCTTCTGAAGATGGAAGAAGAGGAAAGCTATTTGCTGTTCAGAAAGAGGGAAGATGTAAAAATGGCTGACTGTTGATGCATCTTTTCCAGGATTGGAACTAAAGTTGAGATCATCAAAAACAGACTTAAATTTGGCAATGCCATGCAGCTGGTTTCCTTAACATTCCTTCCTCACCCTTCCCTTCCCCCGAATATTATTCTGCAATGTCCACAAACTCTGTGGGGAAGCTCATCCTTTCAACACTACGTCCATGAATGCAAAATGGAAAGGACGAGAAAAGGAAGCAGAACGGATCTGCTTTCCCTCCCCGGCGAGGCTGGTTGTTTTTTTTTTCTTTCTTTTTCTTTTCCTGTCAACAAGATACAAAAACACCGTTTCTTACTGGAAGGGAATTCTCTGATCTTCCACCTCAATTGTCCGATTGCGTTGGTAATGTCTAAATGGGACCAAACATGAAGCAGGAAAGGAAGTCTGTTTCGTATCCAGGGGAGCCACACCTGATGGAAAACAGGAAAGACACTTTTGTCAACCTCCTGAACTCCGAGACAAAGCTGTGAGCTCAGCACAGCTTGGGTGATCGTATTGAAAACACCGATTGTATGAAGATGAGTTGGTGGATTATTTGAACGTTGCTTTAAAAAAAGGAAAAGAAAAGAAAAGAAAAGAACGGATTTTATTTTGAGTTTAGTGGTCAAGTGCTCAACTAGCATTCGTTTTAAGTTTCATTGGCCTTACGCTACTCCGCGCAACGAGAGAATGCAAATATCAATTTCTATTGTGTGAAAAAAAACCCACCTTCTGAGCAGGCATTGAATGTGGTTATCAAGATGAAGGGTGTTAGACGTTGTTACAATTACGCATAATCCTTTTTTAATCCACTTTCAAACACGCCTGGGGTGGTGCACACCTACTAGATCGGTTCCTCTTGATAATTCAATTACTGTGCACTTTTATGAAGATTAAACCAATGTTTCATTATTACTGATAATTTAAAAGCAATTTCAAAATAATCTTGGGTAATGTGCAAGGATGGACCCAAAGAAAGGCTGAGCGCCAAAGAATGGAGGCTTTTGAACTCTGGGGCTGGAGAAGACTCCTGCGAGTCCCCTGGACTGCAAGGCGATCCAACCGGTCAGTCCTGGAGGAGATCAACCCTGACTGCTCTTCAGAAGGCCAGATCCTGAAGTTGAAACTCAAGTCCTTTGGCCACCTAATGAGAAGGAAGGACTCCCCGGAGAAGAGCCTGATGCTGGGAAAGATGGAGGGCAAGAGAAGAAGGGGACGACAGAGAAGGAGGTGGCTGGATGAAGTCCCTGAAGAAGCAGGCGTGAGCTTCAATGGACTCCAGAAGATGGTAGAGGACAGGAAAGCCTGGAGGAACGTGGTCCATGGGGTTGCAATGGGTCGGACACGACTTCGGAACTAACAACAACAACAATGTACAAGGAATTTGGAACTGAGAACTGAAATCTTTTAAAGACACTCTCAGATTTTAAGAAATGCCGAGTAGGTCTCTTCTGATTTAAAAACTAGCTCAGCTGAGCAATAAATTATTTCCCAAGCATTGGACTCTTCAACTGATATTTAACTACTCGTCTTACGCTGGAGTTTAGTAATGAACTCAAAGGAAAGTTCGGGCACGTCATCAGTTCTCGCTCTTGGAAATCCATTCTTCGTTAACTATGAACCCAATCTTTGACAGGAAGTTAATTCTTAAAGACGTTAATGTGTTGTTCAATATATATCCTCCAAAATTAGAATTGGTGAGCTTGGGAAAGATCATGTTTCAATCGTTACAGATAGGTGATAATGAATTCTTGGAAGGACATGACCTTACCAGACGTTAAAGGTTGACTTAATAAATCTGTCAACTCTTAAGTCTTTGAACTTGCTCTTTATGAGACAATCTGGCTCTGTATTACGGTATCTAAGTTTCATTTCATGTTCAAAATTGATATATTGTTACATACTGTGTATAATTATGAGATTACTTTAATTAAGGGTTAGATCAGCTCTGATCTCTTACTCTATTTCTACATGTCCAGATAAGGCATTTTTTACATTATTTCTTTCAAGACTACAGAAAACTCAAAATTCTGACTAAGATATAAGAAAAATAGAACATAAAATAGGAGAGTTGGAAGGGTCCTCGGAGATCTTTTAATCCAACCCCCTGTTTGGGCAGGAGACCCTTTACCAGGTGTCCCCAACCTCCAGCCCGTGTCACCTTAATGCGCCGAAAACCATCCTTGTCACTATTAAAGTAGAAATAAAGTTAATGGAATTTGCCATGCATTTTATTTCAGGGGGAAGCTGTGACACCGGAGAATCGCATGAAAACGATGTCCTATTATACGCAAAAATGGAAGGGAGAAAAGACCACATAACTCTTGATGTGATGACCTATGCTTCCCACAGGGTAAGTGTCAAAATGTATCCTGAAAACAGTATCTGCTAGCACCACCTTCTGAAACTCTTTTAGGCAGGGTGGGTCACCTTTAAAGGCCACAGAGTTGATGGGATATGGAAAAATTCTGACCTGTTCAAGAAAAGGGAAATTTAGCCTCTAAGGTATTGAGTTTGAAGGGATTAAAATTAAAATTAAATTTAATTCAATAAATTAAAATTAAACAGGGGACCCTAGCGTTTGAAGGAACTAACTTTAAACTGAAAGTCTTAAGGTTTGCAGGAGCTCAATTTCAACGGGGGTCTTAGGATTTGAAGGAACTAACTTTAAACTGAGGGTCTTAAGGTTTGAAGGAACTAAATTTAAACTGAGGGACTTAGGATTTGAAGGAGCTACATTAAAACTGAGGGTCTTAGGGTTTGAAAACTAAATTTAAACTGAGGGACTTAGGATTTGAAGGAGCTACATTTAAACTGAGGGTCTTAAGGTTTGAAGGAACTAAATTTAAACTGAGGGACTTAGGGTTTGAAAGAACTAAATTTAAACTGAGGGACTTAGGATTTGAAGGAGCTACATTTAAACTGAGGGTCTTAGGGTTTGAAAACTAAATTTAAACTGAGGGACTTAGGATTTGAAGGAACTAAATTTAAACTGAGGGACTTAGGACTTGAAGGAGCTACATTTAAACTGAGGGACTTAGAACTTGAAGGAGCTACATTTAAACTGAGGGTCTTAGGGTTTGAAAGAACTAAATTTAAACTGAAAAATTAAATTTGAAGGAACTACATTCAAAGTGAAGGTCTTAGGGTTTGAAGGAACTAAATTTAAATTGAGGCTTTGAAGGAACTAAATTTAAACTGAGGGTCTTAAGGTTTGAAGGAACTAAATTTAAACTGAGGGACTTAGGACTTGAAGGAGCTACATTTAAACTGAGGGTCTTAGGGTTTGAAAGAACTAAATTTAAACTGAAGAATTAAATTTGAAGGAACTAAATTCGAAGGGACAGTCTTAGGGACCTAAAGCAAGATGGATTGATGACATCAGCAAGTATTGTGGGTCCAATTGTCAAAAGCTCAGGCCAATATTGGTTGGAAACATGCAGAAGAGGTCTTCATCCTGCAGTGGATAAACAGTGGTGGAGGAGGAAGAGGAGGAGGAGGAGAAGGAGAAGAAGGAGGAGGATGGAAACTCATCAAGGAGAGAAGCAACCTAGAACTAAGGAGAAACTTCCTGACAGTGAGAATAATTAACCAGGGAAATGACTTACCTCCAGAAATGACTTACCTCCATCACTGGAAGCTTTTAAGAAGAGACTGGATAGCCCTTTGTCAGAAATAGCATAGATCTCCTGCTTGAGCCGGGACTAGAACAGGGGTTCTCAACCTTGGCAACTTTAAGACTGGTGGACTTCAACTCCCAGAATTCCTCAGCCAGCTTTGCTGGCTGAGGAATTCTGGGAGTTGAAGTCCACCAGTCTTAAAGTTGCCAAGGTTGAGAACCCCTGGACTAGAAGATCTCCAAAGTCCCTCCCATCTCTATTATTCTGTATATTCTGTATATATCTTTTTTTTTTTTTTTGGCTACAGATTGGAAACAAGTTAAAATTAACCGCAATTGTCTGATTTTTGTTCTTTCTATCTAAGATTCCTTCTTTGGTCTCAGTTGTCATCAGTCCAGAGCTTCAGACTCCAGCAACCAAATTCTGCCTCAAACAGAAGAATCACCAAGGGCCTAACAAAAATGTCTGGGCTATTGATTACTTCCACATCCTACCAGTTCTTCCTGCTACCGTCACCCACATGGTCCAGTTTTCCATCAACTTGGGCTGTGGAACCCATCAACCAGGCAACAGGTAAAGGAAGTTTGGTAAATAGGATTGCTTCTCTAATTCAGGGCTTTTCAACCAGTGGTACGGGTACCACCTGTGGTACAGTGGCACCTGGCAGGGGGTACACGACCATCCCAGGAAAGTGTCAGCAGGGGAGGGGAATGAGCTGAACCGGTGGCAGCACCGCACAAGCCTGAGCGAGAGACGGCTGGAGCTGCAGGGCTGTCAGGGCTCAGCGGAAGCGCCAGGATCAGGGCCGCTTTCCAGCTGATCGGTGCTTCTTCGGGGCTGTCAGGGCTCAGCGGAAGCGCCAGGATCAGCGCCAGGCTCCAGCTGGACCTCGGCGCTGATCCTGGTGCTTCTGCTGAGCCCTGAAGAAGCACCCATCAGCTAGAAAGCAGCACTGATCCTGGCGCTTTTGCTGAGCCCAGAAGAAGCGCCGATCAGCTGGAATGTTGCAGCATCTCCAGGGTCTTGTGATTTACATTCAGAGGCTTGGCAACTGATTCATATTTATGATGGTCCCAGTGTCCCAGGCTCATGTGAAGGGACCAAAACCAGCTGCAACCACCCAGCAGACGGGGGGGATAAAAAACAGACACCCTCCACCCCACCCCCGCTGCCAATCCTCAACAGAAATGCTCACACCAATGAAAACCTCGGACAGGAGGAAGAGCACCGCCGGGCGGGCAGGCAGGTGTCTTGCTCGGCTGTGGCTTGGGGGGCACTTTTTCATTGCCATTGTAACTTCCAACAGTCACTAAGCGAACTGTTGTAAGTCGAGGACTACCTGTACTTTATCACTTTTTTCCTTTTTTTTGTCATTAAGTTTTTGACCCCTTGCTAGGTGACCGGTGGTCCTCGGATGTTGCCCTATCCCTCAAAGTGGTACAATGGGTGAACAGGTCGAAAAGCCCTGCTCTAATTTACACACCCTCAACTTACAGCAATTTTTTGGGTGACTGTTCGAAGCTACTTAGGACCGTTTTTCACCCTTCGGACCGTCGCAGCATCCCCAGGGCCACATGATCAAAATTCAGATGCTTTTGGCACCCGACTCACATTTATGTTCTCTAGTTTAGTAATGAAAGGTCTCCAGGAAATCCATCAAGCCGAGAGAGCACCAAGGACACGGGCCTTCTGCTCCTAATAAATAAAATAACAGTTTGAAACATGGGGGAAAGAAACGGTTAAAAAGTTTAAAGCAGAGCTTCCAGAATCTGGCGTCTCCAGAAGTAGGAGAGGATTCCGAAAAGCTTGCTTTACTACGTCTTCTGAAAATTAGGATTCCAAATTCTTGGGAGGCCTGGTGAAAAAATCCCCTTTTTCCTCGCTCCTGCCCTGCACGGTTGCCAGCCTTTCGAGTCTGCTGTACATTGATATGCAAATGAGGGTCTTTTCTGTGTAGATATTTATTTGTCCTCCTGATGCTGAGCATGATAGCACAGCAGGATGGGGGACCTAAATTGTTTCCATTTTTAGTAAGCGGCGCTGAATGGAAACGGTAATATGAATAATTCCTTTTCAACGAAACTCTCTTTTAAGAGACACGGATCCGCATAATTTTCTGCTCGATAGCGAGCCATTCTCGCGGAGTCTTTGATCTCTTTTGAAACGTTATTATTTTAATTCTTTTATTTTTTTATTTTTTTGGCTTCGTGGTCCCCTA
Organism: Bothrops alternatus; assembly: GCA_034064705.1. Taxonomy (NCBI): domain Eukaryota; kingdom Metazoa; phylum Chordata; class Lepidosauria; order Squamata; family Viperidae; genus Bothrops; species Bothrops alternatus. The sequence goes on from JARGCV010000301.1 coordinate 1,301,272, forward strand.
GTGCCTCAAACACGCTTCCCCTCCCCACCTTTTTTTCTTTATGAGTTGCTAACTTTCGACAAATCTCCTCTGAATTTCAAAAACCGTTTGGCAGCACGCATTTCTTTGGCCATTAAAGTGTGAGTTTGAATAGCGCCGTCTTTTCCGCGACCTGGGGATCGTAAGAAAGCTTGCGTAAACGTACGAAGGGAACGTGGTCCTCGCGGAATCCATATAAATTTCAGCTCGGGTGGACTCGGCGGAGCCTCCCGAGCTGTTTAATGCAAATTTAAAATAACGGTACGGGCAGAATAACGGTACAAAAATGGCCTTCTTTGAGAGAAGCTGCATCCAGAATAAATGATTCTGGAATGGGTAAGACATCTTCTGCTTGTTTGGTGTCAGGCTACTGAATTATTAACTTGTTTTAATGCATCATCTGCAGAATTTTAAATGGGGGGGCCGTTAGAATTAAATTGGGCCGCTTGCGTTACGGTACACGTACATTTTTCAAGCGAGTACATTTCTGTTAATGCTTCCCAAGTCACTTGACAGCTCCCACAATATAATGAGGCTCATGCTTCATCCGAATGTGTGTGACCGACTTTCATTTTTAATAATGAGAGGCAGCAAACTTTTTCTTAAAATTCAGGAGTAGGCGGCGTTCTGTGTCAAAAAAACAAAACAAAACAAAACAAAACACAACAACACCCAAAAGCGCCCACAAAAGTTAATGAACTGAAGATCTCCCCACAAATCCCTGAGGGCAGGAATTGTGGGATGGCCGAAGGCAGCGTCAACTTTCTTTGCGGGTGTGTATGTAGCCATAGCAACAGCACTTAGACTTATATACCACTTCTCCGTGCTTAACAGCCCTCTCTAAGCGGTTTGCAGAATCTGCATTTTCTCCCCCCCCCCCAACAATCTAGGTTTTCATTTTACCAACCTCGGGAGGATGGGAGGCTGAGTCAACCTTGAGACAGTCAGAATCGAACTCCTGGCTGTGGGCAGAGTCCGCCTGCAATACTCCATTCTCACCACTGCGCCATCACAGCTTAGATAGCAATAGCACTTAGACTGATATACCGCTTCATAGTGCTTTTCAGCCATCTCTAAATGGTTAACAGAGTCAGCCTATTGCCCCCCCAACAATCTGGGTCCTCATTTTACCGACCTCAGAAGGATGGAAGGCTGAGTCAACCTCGAGCCGGTCAGGATCAAACTCCTGGCAGTGGGCAGTTAGCCAGCAATACTGCATCCTAACCACTAAGCTGCCACAGTTTAGATAGCAATAGTTAGAGCACTTAAACTTATATACTGCTTTCACAACCCCCTCTAAGCAGTTTACCGAGTCACTATATTGCCCCAATAATCTGAGTCCTCATTTTACTGACCTCAGAGGGACTGTAGGCTGAGTCAACCTTGAGGCCCATCAGGATCGAACGCCTGGCAGTGGGCAGAGTTAGCCTGCAATATTGCATTCTAACCATTGAGCCACCACGGCTCCTGGCAATATGTTTGTCATTCTGCTTTGACTTCCCCCTTACTTTATATGGCAGGTGATGGCACAAGAGGATTGGAAGTGAAGGTCAGGGGCGCTTTGGAGTCCTTCTGACACTGGAATGAACGGCATCATTGAAGATCAGAACTTCAGTTTTGACTTGCGGGAGTTGGGGGCAGGATGTCACCATCTTCTCCCCAATGTCCTCTCGTCAGCGTCTGTCTTTCCCCTTTAGTTTCTGAAAATGCTGACGTTGACTATGACACGCATGCCCAGCTTAACCTTTATACCTTCTAACTCTGAACTTAGGGAACATATAGCTTACCGATAAAAGAGAATATTTGTAGCTCCCAGTTGAAATGAGAGGTCAGGGGTAGGCAACCTTGGCTCTTTGATGACTCATGGACTTCAACTCCCAGAATTCCTCAACCAGCCACGCTGAGGGGAAAGGGAGAGGTTTCCAAGCTGAGCCAGGCTGGCTCAGGAATTCTGGGAGTTGAAGTCCACAAATCATGAAGGGACCATAGTTTCCCCCATGCTGGCTCAGGAATTCTGGGAGTTGAAGTCCACGAGTCTTAAAGTTGCCAAGATTGAGGACCCCTGATTTAGACCAGGGGTAGGCAACCTTGGCTCTTTTATGACTCGTGGACTTCAACTCCCAGAATTCCTGAGCCAGCCACGCTGAGGGGAAAGGGAGAGGTTTCCAAGCTGAGCCATGCCGGCTCAAGAATTCTGGGAGTTGAATTCCACGAGTCTTAGAGCTGCCAAGGTTGAGGACCCCTGATCAGGGGTAGGCAACCTTGGCTCTTTTATGACTCCTGGACTTCAACTCCCAGAATTCCTGAGCCAGTGTGGCTCAGCTTGGAAACCTCTCCCTTTCCCCTCAGCATGGCTGGCTCAGGAATTCTAGGAGTTGAAGTCCACAAGCAGGGATCTTCAGACTTGGCCCTTTTATGACTAATGGACTTTGACTGTCCTAGATCAAACTGGCTTTCTCTACACTACAGGGGTCTTCAAACCTGGCCCTTTTATGACTCGTGGACTTCAACTCCCAGGATTCCTGAGCCAGCCTGGCTCAGCTTGGAAACCTCTCCCTGTCCCCTCAGCATGGCTGGCCCAGGAATTCTGGGAGTTGAAGTCCACGAGTCATAAAAGAGCCAAGGTTGCCTACCTCTGGCCTGGATAGTCTCTGAGCTTGGTTGTTTTCTTGCAAAGGCTCCATTACCCAGTGAAAGCACACACCGCTCCCTTCTAGCCACACTAGAACCAAGGACCCCACAGTCGTCCTCCTCCTCCTCCATTCCACATACCCCACTCCCATGTACCATTGATAACGTTACCTAGTTAGGTCATGAAAGGTTTGCAAGAAAACCACCAAGCTCAGAGAGCACCAAGGATTCCTCAGTTCCACTCCTCCTCCTCCTCCTCCTCCTCCATTCCACATACCCCACTCCCTTGTACCACTGATGATGTTACCTAATTTGGTAATGAAATGTCTGCACAAGCTCAGAGAGCGCTAAGGACCTCTCGTAAACAACTAAACCTCCCGTTTAGCCTTCGAACCCCTACACAAAGTTGTTTGAGGAGCCTATTGTTGGTAGAAGCACACCCCAAGCTTTCGTCTCAATTTCTCTTTGTCTGGCTCTCCTCAGTACAAATGATACTCAGCATTGAGTAGAATTTAAATCAGATGTGGCCTGCAGCGTAAATAAGGCTTAGAGGCCTTGTCAGCCTACCCATCAGCCAAACTCTTTCTGACGTGGGGAACCAGCCTTGTGTTGTGGTGCATTGCTGTTCATCTTGAATGTTCAGCTTTTCAGCGCTCCCGGGCATTTCATATTTCAGATCAATTATTTAATAAGCCGCGATTATAAAGCTTTTTATGCGTCCTTGGCGCAAACACCGATGGATTGCAATGTAGTCCAGATAAGGGATTGAATTGTTCCGTTTTTATGACTTTGTTTCTTTTTAATCACCAGTGTTAGTCTGGAATTCTCCACCAACCACGGTCGCTCCTGGTCCTTACTTCACTCCGAATGTCTGCCGGAAACGTGTGCTGGATCCCACCTTGCTCACAGCACGGTCTATGCCTCTGAAAATTACAGTGGGTAAGGGAATGTTTTTGTGAAAAATAACTCTGCCCGAAGAATGATGCAAGAATTAAATTGTACAATCTCTTGTAATCTACTCTCTCGGACAAACAAAATGCAGTTCAACAAGTTTTGGGATGTTAAAAATGCTGTTCTCCCCAAATTCAAGACGGACCCTTCCATCTTCAAGGATTTTAGATATGAAAGTGGATTTGGTAGAACAATGTTTAGTTTTTGAAGAAACTAGAATAGAATAGAGCTGGAAGGGACCTGGGAGGTCTTCTAGCCCAGCCCCCTGCTCAAGCAGGAGAACCTATACCATCTCAGACAGGTGATTGTCCAGTCTCTTCTTAAAAACTTCCAGTGATGGAGCACCCACGATTTCTGGTGGCAAGCTGTTCCACTGGTTGATTGTTCTTACTGTCAGGAAGTTTCTCCTTAATTCTAGGTTGTTTCTCTCTTTGATCAGTTTCTAACCATTGTTACTCGTCCTGCCCTCTGGTGCTTTGGAGAATAACGTGACCCCCTCCTCTCCTTTGTGGCAGCCCGTCAGATACTGGAACGCTGCTATCATGTCTCCCCTGTTTCTTCTTTAAACCCAAGTCCTGCAGCCGTTCTTCGTATGTTTTAGTCTCCAGGCCTTGGATCCTCTTAGTTGCTCTTCTCTGAATTTTTTCCAAGGTCTCAACATCTTTTCTGTGATATGGTGACCAAAATTGGCTGCAGTATTCCAGTATTCTTAAGAAAAAAAAAACCCTAGCTGTAACCATATATAGTATTTCTAGAAATTCTTTCTGAACAGAAAGCCAACAATATGGTAGAGCTAAAACACTTGGCAGAATAAGATCGTGCAACGGTGATAAATTTTGTGTGTTGGGAACCGACCGAGATCGGATTTATACCATTACATCTATTCTACATTCTCACAGAATTTCAGTCAGTACAGTAGTTCCCAACTTACAACTGTTTGTTTAGCGAGTGTTTGAAGTTACGACGGCGGCTTAGACCGTTTTTCACCTTTCCGACTGTTGTAGCATCCCCCGATCACGTGATCAAAATTCAGATGCTTGGCCACTGACTCATACTTACGACGGTTGCAATGTCCCGGGGTCACGTGATCTCCTTTTGCGACCTCCTGACACGCAAAGTCAGTGGGGAAGCCGGATTCACTTGGCAGCCGTGTTACTAGCTTAACAACGGCAGTGATTCACGTGACAACTGTGTCGAGGAAGGCGATAAAATGGGCCAAAACTCACTTAACAAATGTTTCACTTATTGACTTCACTTGGGCTCAGCGGTGGTCATACGTCGAGGGCTGCCTCCCCTGAAAATCACACCTTACGTTGTCGGTAGATGGAACTGGAATTGCTGTGTGCCGTTTAAGCTGGACACTTCTGCTTTTTAAAAGTCTAACTCTTAAACACTTTAAAAGTCACATTGAAAAAGCAGGAATTCTCCTCTGCTTCTTTCAGGTGGAACCGAATAACTACTCCCCTTCCAAACGCAGCATTAACGAGAAATACCAGAATTCGGTGGAGACAGACCGGATCCATTCTTGGAAACATGTGGGCCATTGACAACAGTGAGTAGTATTTATTACCACCAGCGTTAGCTACGTAGGGCGCCATCGCAGCCGTGTGCCGTCTCCGTTTGCCCCCTCGCAACGCCAGCAGCCGCGCGCCACTGCAGCTCTTGGTCTCTCCCCCAGCCTGCCACCGGCCGTATTGCATGCAGGGCCCCCCCACATCCTCCTTAGTCACCCCCCCCAGTGCTATTGCTGCTGCCCACCCGCCAATTGGCTGGGGGCTATTTGTTCCAGGCAGCCAAAGACCCGCGTCAAATGGTATCTGGGCGAATGGGCAAGGACATATACCTCAGTCTTGGTAGGTACGGTGCAGTGAACTTTATATGCCTGTGACTTAACTACGTCAAAAGTTCTGGAATTTAACTTCGACGCACTTACTTTTTTCTTCCTGTAGTTTACATTGGTCCATCTTGTCTCAAATTCTGCTCAGGGCGAGGTCAATGCACTAGAACCGGTTGCAAGTAAGTCTTTGTGTTTTGTAAAGTTGTTTTTTTAAATTGTGGGATGGCCTGTCTTCTGCGATTATTGCTTCTCCTGATAGCACAATCAGAATCTTCAAGATGGATGGATGGATGAATTGGTGGATGGGTGGATGGATGGATGGATGGATGGATGGATGGATGGATGGATGGATGGATGGATGGTGGATGGGTGACTGAGTGGGTAACCGGGTGGGTGGGTGGGTGGGTGGATGGATAGATAGATAGATAGATAGATAGATAGATAGATAGATAGATAGATAGATAGATAGATAGATAGATAGATAGATAGATAGATAGATACTATAGGCAGATAGATAGATGATAAAGATAGATATAGATTGATAAATATGGTTAGATAGATAGATAGATAGATAGATAGATAGATAGATAGATAGATAGATAGATAGATAGATAGATAGATAGATAGATACCAGTAGACAGTCATAGATGATAAATAGACATAGACAGACAGATAGATAAGCAGATATAGATGATAGACAGACAGACAGACAGACAGACAGATAAGTAGATAGACAGACAGACAGATAAGTAGATAGATAGACAGACAGACAGACAGACAAGAAATGATAATAGACATAGATAGGCAGACAGATAGATAAAGATAGAGATAGATAGATAGACAGATAGATAGATAGATAGATAGACAGACAGACAGACAGACAGACAGACAGACAGACAGACAAGAGATGATAATAGACATAGATAGGCAGACAGATAAATGATAAAGGTAGAGACAGACAGACAGATAGAAAGGAAAAACAGATTCCTGCTTTGCTTAGAGGAGATGGACTGTATCTCTAGAGGAGACTGGACTATGGCCTTTCTTAAGATCTCGTACAACATTTACGATTCATGTCTCTCCAAGATGGATAAATATTTAGCTGACTTTGGCTTCTTTCTCCACCAGGTGTGACCCTGGCTTTTCGGGGCCTGCGTGTGAGATGGCTTCTCAAACCTTTCCCATGTTTATCTCGGAGAGCTTCAGCAGTTCCAGACTCTCTTCCTATCACAACTTTTACTCTATCCGTGGTGCTGAAGTCAGTTTCGGCTGCGGAGTTCTGGCCAGTGGCAAAGCTCTAGTTTTCAACAAAGACGGGAGACGTCAACTCGTCACTTCTTTCTTCGACAGCACCCAGTCCAGGTAAACGGGAATTAAAAAACACGAAAACAAGGCAGACTCCTCTGAACTTCGGTTCCGGATCCGCGAATCCTTTGTGTGTTCAGTGAAAAAAAATGGAGCTTTCGTTCGATCAAGAGGAGGAGAGGAGAAAAAAAAAATCAACGCTTGAATTCTTGACTGTGTTTTTTACCTTCCGTTCTGGATACGAGAATGCATTTCGTTGTTGTTGTTGTTTTAAAAAAAATCTTTATTTGCAGGGCTAAGTGTTTAATCCATCGGGGGTGGGTAATGAGGCGGTGCCCGAGTTTGCAAAACATGCGACATTAATACCAAAAAAGTGAGTGTCGGAGCCAAGGGCTGGTTATTTATTTATTTATTTTGACAGCTCGCGGCAGCTGATTAGATCCAGTCAATCGGCTCCTCCACCCCCCCCTCCCCTCTGGTCCCCAATAAATAATTGAACAGCAATAGTGATTGGCATTTAAAAACAACGCACGCCTTACTACCTGGCTGGGCTGAATAAAAGGACTTCAGCTCCAGGACGGAGCCCGTTGCCATTGTTTGCTTTAGGTTCTCTTTTAATGTGTAGGATTTATGGGGAAGAGAATGCTGCAGAAATGGTGATATATATATATATATATATATATATATATATATATATATATATATATATATATATATATATATATATATATATATATATATATATATATATATATATATATATATATATATATATATATATATATATATATATAAAACGATCCGTCCTCTCGTCTAACCAGATTCCTCCAGTTCACTCTGCGACTCGGGAGCCGGTCTGTTCTGAGTACTTGCAAAGCACCGGATCAGCCTGGAGAAGGTGTCCTGCTACACTATTCGTACGACAATGGGATTACGTGGAAACTTCTGGAACACTATCCCTATCTTAACTATCACGAGCCCAGGTACATAGCATGGCTTTAACGTGGTATAATGCAAAAGCATCCTGTTAGGAAGTAGTTTTTTTTCAATAGCCTCTCTGCCCGGGGTCAAATTCCTATCGTTGTTTTTACAACATACCGTAGCCTTCATTGATCTGCTTTATATATATAGAATTGAGCTGGAAGGGACCTTGGAGGTCTTCTAGTCCAGCCCCCTGATCAAGCAGGAGAACCTATACCATCTCAGACAGGTGACTGTCTAACCTCTTCTTTAAAATCTCCAGTGATGGAGCGCCCACGACTTCTGAAGGCAAAGCTGTTCCACTGGTTGATTGTCCTCACTGTCAGGAAATTTCTCCTTAATTCCAGGTTGCTTCTCTCTTTGGTCAGTTTCCAACCGTTGTTTCTCGTCCTGCCCTCTGGTGCCTTGGAGAATAGCTTGACTCCCTCTTCTTTGGGGCAGCCCCTCAAATACCAGAATGCTGCTATCATGTCACCCCTATTTCTTCTTTTCTTTAGACTAGCCAAACCCAAGTCCCGTAGCCGTTCTTTGTATGTTTTCGTCTCCAGGCCTTGGATCCTCTTCGCTGCTCTTCTCTGAACTTTTTTTTCAAGATCTCAACATCTTTTTTGTAGTATTGGCTGCAGTACTTCCAGTATTCTTAAGAAAAAAAACCTAGATGTAATCTCCAAGTTCCCTTTCAATCCTGTTATTCTATTATTTGGTTATTCTGTTATGTGCATTTCAAATGTAAAACTCTTGCAGTTTTCCCCCCCCCCCACACCTAAATATAATATTTTCCTACACACCTGCCTGGATAGGTATATTGTGAAAGGGAATGTGTTTTTAACAATTAATCCAAACGCCTGTCTTGGATTTTTCATTCTTCAGGAAAAAAATAATAATAACTTTCTTCCTCTTCATTCTTTGCGTTGGAGGGGGGGAAAAAATGAAGGTTTTAGAAATGACCTTTGTTTTTCCATGGCTGAACATGACTCGCTACGTGTTGGAAATCAGACCACAAACCTTTCTCCAGATTCTTCTAATTGTCTGAAATAGGTTGTTGTTGTTTTTCCCCCTTCTACACCCAGTCTCTCCAAATGACTCATTCGGTTCCACCATTTGATTTTCTCGCTGATCAATTAACACTTGTCCTTCCTGCAGCAAGAAATGTGATATCACACGATGCTCTAAAGGCACATCCATCGAAGCTCTCCAAGACAGCAGAAAAAGCGCTTCGTAACGTGTGTTCTGTGTGTTCTTTGTCACAAGGGAAGACGCAAAGTTGTTGCAGCGCAGACTGTCAGCACAACACCACGTACCGTTAGATCCAGCATGGGGAAGATGTTAAAGTTAATGTACAAATGTATTTTTACTCGCCCCTTGCTACTTGATTTACAGATTATTATTATTATTTTGGGGGGAAAAACAGACAAGGTTGGTAGGGATACTGAAAGTTCCTTTGCCAATATTTTATTATACATTGATGGGGAGAAACATCCCTTATGTTGTTATGCCTTGGCCTTGCGTGTTTCGTGTGGGCATCTGCTGTTATTGATTTATGGAACATTCTCAAAGATGTCATTGCCATGGCAATTAATGTATGCTCCCCATGGCTGTGTTCCATAATTGCCCCTGGAAATTCAATATTATTCTTAATTTTCTTCACAGCTCATCAAATCTAGGTTTTGTTGTCACAGCTGCCAGCAGAGATCTTGAGGGCTCCTGGTGGGTCTTCCTCACCAGCCATCCTTTACTCTCCCTTCGTCCCTAGAATTAATGTTAATGTTTGGATATTCTTATTGGGTACCGTTCCACTCCCCGCCAGACTGAGAACGCAACGTCAGTTCAATTTCCTGCTGCAGTGAAATACATATAAAAGAAAATTGCTTAATCAAGGAATGAAATATGTGCTTTGTGCTCTGCTGCCAACACTTGTTGGCCCAAAGCTGATACACACAGAGAGAGAAAAAGAAAAACGGACTTTTTTTGTCCCAAACAAGAACAAGATGCTGCTTTCTTTAGTTTGGTTTACAAAATCTGACTTGATTGACGGCGGAGTCTGTCTTCGACGTTGTCAAAAAAAATCCCCTGGCAGATACTGACAAAGTTGTAAAGAGGATCTGTTTGTCAGGATAGGCAAGCCCTGTTTCTTCCAGGCCAGGAGCAATTTAAACATGGAGGGGAAAGAAAAAATTCCGGACCGGAAATCCAAGAGCATGTACAGATTATGAATTATTCATCTTGGGAAACTGCTAAAAAAAAAAAACCTGCTGAAAATCTTAACAAATGTTGTCTTTTAGCCCTGACAACAAACGGAGGTTTAAATTGCAAAAAAAAAAAAATCTTCCCAAACGGCAAGCAAAACAAGAATTAAATGAGTTGAAAATGTAGTGCAGTGTTGGATAGTGAGGATAACGGAGTTGGGAGGGACCCTTAGAGGTCATCTAGTCCAAGGGAATCGAAAACAAGTCAGCAAGTGTTGTATTGCCTCTGTACAAATCGATGGTGAGACCACACTTGGAGTACTGTGTACAGTTCTGGTCACCGCACCTCAAGAAGGATATAATGGAACTGGAAAAGGTGCAAAGAAGGGCAACAAGAATGATCAAGGAAATGGAGCGCCTCCCTTATGAAACCAGATTGCAACGCCTTGGTCTCTTCAGCCTTGAAAGACGGCATTTAAGGGGTGACTTGATCGAAGTGTATAAAATCATGCATGGGATAGAAAAGGTGGATAGAGAAAAATTCTTTTCTCTATCACACAATACCAGGACAAGGGGGCACTCCCTAAAGCTCATAGCTAAGAAAGTGAGGACAAATAAAGGGAAATATTTCTTCACCCAGAGGGTCGTTGATTTATGGAATTCACTTCCAGAAGGGGTCGTGACAGCTGTCAGCCTTGATAGCTTCAAGGCAGGGTCAGACAGATTCATGGATGCCAAGTGTATCGGTGGTTATTAAAACGGATGTCCATGTGCCGCCTCTATGTTGGTTGAGGCAGGCAGGATTCCCTTGAGTCCCATTTGTTTGGGGGTCAAGGGAAAGGGAGGGTTTTGCCTTCTCCTTCTGCTCAAGATCCCCATGTACAATTGGTGGGCCCCTGTGTGACACAGAATGCTGGACTCGATGGGCTTTGGCCTGATTCAGCAGGGCTCTTCTTATGTTCTTATGTTCTTAACCCCCTGCTCAGGTAGGAAACTCTATACCAGTTCAGGCAAATGGTGGTCCAATCTCTTCTTAAAAACTTACTTAAATACTAAAAAAAAAAAGAAGAAGTTTTGGAGCCTCCACAGCTTCTGAAGGCAAGCAGTTCCACTGGTTGATTGTTCACACCATGAGAAAATTTCTCCTTGGTTCTCCTGGATGCGTTTCTTGATCCGTTGCTTCTTGTCCTGCCTTTCAGGTGCTCTTCTTTCTGGCAGCCCCCTCAAATATTGGAAGACTGCTGTCGTGTCAGCCCTACCCCCCTTTCTCCTTAAATTAGACATGCCCAATTCCTGCAACCGTTCTTTACCTACCGTCCCAGTGGTCACGCGATCAAAATTGGCAACTGACTCGTATTTACGACGGTCGCAACGTTTTGCAACTTTTCTGACAAGCAAAGTCAAGGGGGGAGGGAAGCCAGATTCAATGAACAGCCGGGTTAGTAACTTACACAACTGCAGTGTTTCACTTAACAACTGGGTCAGAAAAGGTTGTAAAACGGGGCAAAACTGAACTACGTGAACCAATGTCTCATGGAGCAACAGCAATTTTGGGGCTCCATTGTGGTCGTATGGACGTGGTTGTATCTGTACTGTGAGTAGTTAGAATCATCTAGAGACTAGACAATCACCTGTCTGAGACGGTATAGGTTCTCCTGCTTGAGCAGGGGGCTGGACTAGAAGACCTCCAAGGTCCCTTCCAGCTTCTATTCTATTCTATTCTATTCTATTCTATTCTATTCTATTCTAATTCTATTCTCTATTCCAATATGTATTCGATTCCACTCCATTCGATTCCATTCCACTCCATTCCATTCCATTCTATTCTATTCTATTCTATTCTATTCTATTCTATTCTATTCTATTCTATTCTATTCTATTCTATTCTATTCTCCATTCCATCTATTCTGTTCTGTTCTGTTCTATTCTTTATTCTATTCTATTCTAATTTCTCTATTTTAATTTCTCTGTTCTATTCTAATTCTAATTCTAATTCTATTCTTTATTCCAATATGTATTCCATTCCATTATTCTATTCTATTCTATTCTATTCTATTCTATTCTATTCTATTCTATTCTATTCTATTCTATTCTATTCTACTCTACTCTACTCTACTCTACTCTACTCTACTCTACTCTACTCTACTCTACTCTACTCTACTCTATTCTATTTTAATTCTAATTCTATTCTATATTCCAATATGTATTCCATTCCATTCCATTCCATTCCATTCCATTCCATTCTATTCTATTCTATTCTATTCTATTCTATTCTATTCTATTCTATTCTATTCTATTCTATTCTATTCTATTCTATTCTATTCTATTCTATTCTATTCTATTCTATTCTATTCTATTCTATTCTTGGTTTCTGTAACTAGGCAAAATCTCCCTAAATCTGTTTCTTTGTTTTCAAAGAATAATTTCGGTGGAGTTGCCCGAAGATGCCCGGCAATTTGGCATCCAGTTCCGATGGTGGCAACCGTACCATTCCTCTCAAGGCGAAGATGTCTGGGCCATCGATGAAATCATCCTGACTTCGGTACTTTTTAATAGCATCAGCCTAGACTTCACCAACTTGCTGGAGGTTACTCAGTCCCTTGGATTCTACCTGGGGAATGTTCAACCGTACTGCGGTCATGACTGGACACTCTGGTGAGTCCTTTCTTATCCCCTGCTCTGGGTAAAGACTTTTTGCGTTTTGTTTTCACAGCAAAGATTACAATTCTTTAAATATTTCCTTGGGTGTAGGTCTTTGGTTCTTCGGGTTTTCTCCCACGTAGAATTTGAAGTGTCTTGGTGACATTTGGACGAAGTCTCATTCGTCATCTTCAGGCCGGTGCTTTTGGCTTCGTGCTTCTAGGAGCAATGTGTGACTGTAGCTGTTTCTTCCTTTTAACTGCCAGTGGGGGTTTGAACTGATTGGCTGGGAGCTCGGCTGTGTTTTGATTGGGTGGAGGTGTGTTCTGATTGGTTAGGGGGTTGGCTGTGCTCTGATTGGCTGGGGGTTGGCTGTGTTCTGATTGGCTGGGGGAGTGTTCTGTTTGGGTGGGGGCTTTGTTGTGCTCAGGTTAGTCTGAGTTGCAGGGGGATTAGAGATGGTGAGCTGCATAGCTGTTTGGCTTCGCGTTCGTGGCCGTGCCTCATCTTCATGGTGGGTGTCAGTTTGCTTCATGTATGGATTGGAGGGGTTTAAGGTGGTTAATGATGCAGCTGTGGTCTGGCTTCTGGTTTGTGGTCGTGCCTCATCATCGTGATCATCATCCACGCAAAAAGCAAACCCAAACCCACGATGATGAGGCACGACCACAAACCAGAAGCCAAACAGCTATGCAGCTCACCATCTCTAATCCCCCTGCAACTCAGACTAACCTGAGCACAACAAAGCCCCCACCCAAACAGAACACTGCCCCATCCAATCAGAGCACAGCCAACCCCCCAGCCAATCAGAGCACAGCCAACCCCCTAACCAATCAGAACACACCTCCACCCAATCAGAACACAGCCGAGCTCCCAGCCAATCAGTTCAAACCCCCACTGGCAGTTAAAAGGAAGAAACAGCTACAGTCACACATTGCTCCTAGAAGCACGAAGCCAAAAGCACCGGCCTGAAGATGACGAATGAGACTTCGTCGAAACGTCGCCAAGACACTTCAAATTCTACGTGGGAGAAAACCCGAAGAACCAAAGACCTACGATTTACAACAGTCCTTTTCATGCGTGTTCAAAATTACAACGGCACTAAAAAAAATTGATTTTTTTTTCACCCTTGTGAGGGTTGCAGCCTCCCCGTGATCATGTGATCCAAATTCAGGTGCCTGGCAACAACTGGTTCATATTTATGATGGTTGCAGTGTCCCGGGATCACGTGATCAAAAAGTGGGCGCTTGAATGACTCATATTTATGACGGATGCAGTGGCCCGGGGTCACCCCTGAACTATATCTGAAGAGGGATGAGAGGGAAGAAGGGAGAGGAGAGAGAAAAGAGTAAAGGAGGGGAGAAGGAAGTAGAAGTAGGGAAGAGAAGAGAAGAAAGGGAGAAAGGAGGTAGAGAAGGAGGAGTGTGGATACGGTGAAAGGGGAAATGGGCGAGCAAGACCAAAAGTTATGTGTATGCACTTATTCCATTTTACTAAAAGTATTTCATATATGAATGTGAAAAGAATGTATGGTATATATTATTGGGAAAAAGAAAAAAGAAATTTAGGATAGAAATGGAATATATTAAATTTATTATGTTGTTTGAGGGAAATAGAGAGACGACAGTGTATGTATTAAGTTTGAGCTGTTCATGTGTGTTTGTATTTTGGAATCTTTGTTCACCCAACCACCACGGTGTGTCTCAAGTACTTTTTGTTAAAACTAAAAAACCAATAAAATATTTTGAAAAAAAAAATAAAAAATGTGGACACTTGAATGACTCACATTTATGACGGATGCAGTGTCCCGGGGGTCACGTGATCCCTTGTTGGCACTTTCTGACAAGCAAAGTCACCATTGGAAGCCAGATGTCACACAACAACTGTGTTATTCCCTTAACAACTCTGGCAAGAAAAGTAATCAAATGGGGCTAAATTCACTTAACAACTTTCTCACTTAGACACAGAAATCTGGGGCTAGATTGTGGTCATAAGTTGAGGACTACCTGTAATATATTTCAAGGAAAAGACCGCAAATCTTTTCTTAAGTGAGGAGCATAAAGGCATGAGTAACTAAGGAGTGGAGTGCTAATTGATTTCTGCAAATGATTCTCTTCCGAGTTGCTCATTAGAATTTTCCCCTGGGTTCAGACATGAACCACAATTGTCTTCAGTGACCTGTGTATAATGAGGGGTAAATTTAACACTGCGATGCAACGTGGACGTGATTTATCTTGGGTGTGTGTTTGCGTACTTTCTCTGCTTGTAACGTTTTGGAAGTTTCTCCTGAGCTGATCAGAGATTCAAATGAAAGAATAATTAACTGCTTTGCTCTCCTTCGGTTAGGATAATTGATTCGCGTAAATGAAGCCAGACGGATGTGTTTCAACATGACACACTCTAAAAACATGATTAATGAAGAATTCTCTGTATTTGTTATCTGCTCCGTCTCTGGCATGACTTAATTCACCCGAACACAAGCAATTGTTGGCGTACACACTTAAATCCTTATTTAATTTCTCTTGCTGGAATTAATGGTTTTGAAAATGCTTAATATCGGCTCCGTTGCTTCCGAACCGTGTTCAGTTATAAATGAGTTTCTTCCTGGAATTCCCAGTTCAAAACTCATGATTCAAGTTTTGTAGATGGATTCGTCAGGTTGAAATGGCCGTGGTGTAGGATGCGTTGAAAATATCTGCCTGTGGTTTTAAACACAATATATGTTCTGTACAGGCAGTCCTCACCATATGACCACGATTGAGCCCAAAAGGGGTTCACATGACCCCGGGACGCTGAGACCATGGTAAATATGAGTCAGTTGCCAAGCGTCTGAATTGTGATCATGGGGAAGTTTCAAAAGTCATTAAGTATGAAAATGGTCATAAGTTACGTTTTTTCAGGGCTGTTCTAACTTCATATGGTCACTAAGTGAACTGTTGAGGATAATCTGTTCTCCATTAAAACTCTCGTTCCTGGAACCTAACCCCTTTCCTGTTATTTTAAATAGCAGACATATCCTAAATCAAATATTAACTCTATACCAATTATTTCTCAACTCTTTTTGTTTCCTGGGGAAAAAAAATCCCCCAAAACTGAATTTTTCTTCAGATCACATAAGCATCCCACTCAGTTAATTCTGAAACTTGTTTCAAGCTTTGATTTCAATTCCCTTCTATTTTTCCTGAAGATTTCTTTTTAGTTTTTTTCTAGAAGAAAGAAAGAGCTAGGAAAAATATTACTTTCTACATGGAAGTTTGGATGGGAAGTTTGGATGCCTCCTACAGCTAGAAATTCTAGAACTAAAACAAAAATTTTTTTATTGTGTTTGGCTATCATTAGAAATGGAGGGCAGTTTGTCTTCTCCTTCCCTACACCTCTACTTAGCTCAGTGGTTCTCAACCTTTTTCAGGTTGAGACCCCACTTGCGCCGCCCATGCGCGGCGCAACCCTGACCCGTGCGCGTGCACGCGCGACGGCCCGATCCCCGCATGCGCGGCGTGCGCGATGGAAAAAAACAAAAACAAAATGGCGGACCGCGATGGCCCGATCTGCGCATGCGCGGCACGCGTGCGACGGCCTGATCCGTGCATGCGCGGCACGCACGACGGCCCGATCCGCACATGCGCGGCGCGTGTGCGACGGAAAAAAGAAAACAAAATGGTGGACCGCGACGGCCCGATCTGTGCATGCGCGGTGTGCGCGCGATGGAAAAAAACAAAATGGCGGACCGCGGTGTCTGGTGACCCCCGCGAAACGGTCGTTCGACCCCAAATGGGGTCGCGACCCATAGGTTGAGAACCGCTGACTTAGCTTCTAAGTGAAATAGTACATCGCAAAGCCCATTTCTTTTTTTCAACCAAAATATCTGAAATGGGCTAACTTAACCGAATGCCTTTAAAATCCAGGGCCCATGATGCCTGTGGAACTGAAATTTGGCAAATTTTACACTTTTTATGACTAACTCAGGGCAGACTCTGCTCACCGCCAGCAGTTCGATCCTGACCGGACTCAAGGTTGACTCAGCCTTCCATCCTTCCGAGGTCGATAAAATGGGGACCCAGATTGTTGGGGGAGGATATGCTGACACTGTAAACCACTTTGAGAGGGCTGTAAAAACAATGTGAAGCGGTATATAAGTCTAAGTGCTATTGTCATCTAAGCTGTGTTGGCACAGTGGTTAGAATGCGGTATTGCAGGCAAACTCTGCCCGCCACCAGGAGTTCGATCCTGACCGGCTCACAGTTGACTCTGCCTTCCATCCTCTCCGAAGTCGGTAAAATGAGGACCCAGATTGTTGGGGGGCAATATGCTGTCCTTTGTAAACTGCTTAGAGAGGGCTGTAAAGCACTGTGAAGCGGTATATAAGTCTAAGTGCTGTTGCTGGTGCCATCATAAAACAGTTTGTGTCATAATAATGAAATGCCTTAAACATTTCCTGTGCTGAAGTTTTACTGTGCTACACAGTTCGACTTGGGCTTTTTTTTTGTGGTAGATACATCTCTGAATGTTTCCCAACTTTTCCAGGGAAAGTAGAACATGGGAAGCGTTGTCATGGTTGAAAACATTGAGAAATCTGGTCAGGAGCTATCTCTGCAAGGATGACCCAACAGATCGTAGGTTGTCTAGTTCAGGGGTAGGCAACCTTGGCTCTTTTATGACTCGTGGACTTCAACTCCCAGAATTCCTCAGCCAGCCTGGCTCAGCTTGGAAACCTCTCCCTTTCCCCTCAGCGTGGCTGGCTCAGGAATTCTGGGAGTTGAAGTCCACAAGTCATAAAAGGGCCAAGATTGAAGACCCCTACCCTAGGCCTACAGTCTAGACCAGGGGGTAGGCATCCTTGGCTCTTTTATGACTCGTGGACTTCAACTCCCAGAATTCCTGAGCCACTATGGCTCAGCTTGGAAACCTCTCCCTTTCCCTTCAGCGTGGTGGCTGAGGAATTCTGGGAGTTGAAGTCCACAAGTCTTAAAGTTGCCAAGGTTGAGAACCCCTGGTCTAGACCAGGGGTGGGCAACCTTGGCTCTTTTATGATTCGTGGACTTAAACTCCCAGAATTCCTGAGCCAGCATGGGGGAACTATGGCCTCCTCATGACTCATGGACTGCAACTCCCAGAATTCCTCAGCCAGCATGGGGGAACTATGGCCTCCTCATGACTCGTGGACTTCAACTCCCAGAATTCCTGAGCCAGCCTGGCTCAGCTTGGAAACCTCTCCCTTTCCCCTCAGCGTGGCTGGCGCAGGAATTCTGGGAGTTGAAGTCCATGAGTCATAAAAGAGCCAAGGTTGCCTACCCCTGGCCTATTTTAAATTGTGTAGCTGAGTCCCTTTAGGACACTATTTAATGGATTGATATTATTTTTATGTCTCCTAGTTCTGCTAAAATCTTAAGATGCTGATAGGCTCAGATTGTCTACAAGGACTTTTTGTCAAGTCGGATCAGCTACACTCATTGACAATCGCAACTTCAGTCCACATTATTGCAATTACACAACAATCCGTGTCCCACTTCTTTACAACCAGAGAAATATACTACTTAAAGCCATACAAACTGTCCAAACCACAGGTAGTCCTTGGCTTACAACAGTCCATTTAGTGACCATTCAAAGTTACAACGGCACTGAAAAAACCCGACTTAGGACCGTTTTTCACACTTACGACCATTACAATATCATGTGATTTACATTCGGATGCGTGACAACTGGTTCATATTTACGACGGTTGCTGTGTCTCAATGTCTGGTGATCCCCTTTTGCGCCGTTCTGAGAAGGAAAGTCAATGGGGAAGCCAGATTCACTTAACAACCGCAATGATTTGCTTAAATAATGTGGCTGTCCTGGTTCTGACAGATGAAACTCTTCAAAGAACTTCTTTGAGGCATTGTTTACCTTAAAAAAACTTTATTCGAGAAACATAGCATGGGCACGTACGTAGGCAAAGCCAAAATCTGAATTCCCCTCCCCTGAGCACATAGTATCAAAGCGCAATTCCCTCCTCTAATTAACAGTCATAAATCACATTCCCCAATTAGTTTAAAATTCAGGCTTTCCCTCCAGTTCTCCAGCGCCAATTCTTATCACCTCTTATTTCAATAACATTGGTTCTCACACTAGTTACAGTACTGCTATGTCTAACTAAACTCCCATGCACATTCCTCCTCACCCACTCCCCAGCATCATTTAATTCTAACACTAAGAGTAAAACATAAGAAGGAAAAGGTTTGCATCTCCATATGTCGCCAAAGCAAAAACATCCGATGTTAGCAGCGTTGACAGTGGCAAGAAAGGTCGTTGGCTGTTGTATTTTGCTAGTTTCTATAGTAATGCTTTTTAGGGCAAATATACTGAAAACCTATTTCTCATTAATTGCCACCATTTGCCAAGGTACAGCTGAAAGCGGCCTTGGTTCACTTATTAAGGAACCAGGCATAGTAATAACCCTACACTGACTTTACCAGTGATAGAGTACCTTGCTGCAAGAAACTGCAGTCACAATGATTACAGGGGGCGAAATGTGCAATTAAAGGCCGAAGAACTTAACATTCTGGGTCTTTCATTAACAAGTACATTTTGATCAGCTCGATGGTTTGATTTTTTTTGCCTCATCTCTCAAACTAAAAGGAATCGACTTGGCTGTGAAAACATCACAGAATGTGTTCTGGGGGTAATAATGAGGCCATTGAAACAGTGTTCATCGGAACAATGGAGGTACTCGCTGCTCATTAAAAGGAAATAAAGTGGCCAGACTCGAAACGTCTGCATCAAAGAGGTCAAATAAAAAGCTTTTAATGCCACCATCTTAGCCTGTTAGATGGGCAAAAGATGTAGATTCACGCTCTCTGAGCTGGGTGGCTTTCTGGCAGACATTTCGTGACCCAACTAGGTAACATCATCAGTGCTAGAAGAAGGGGGAGGAGGAGGAGGAGGAGGAGGAGGATAAGGACTGTGGGGTCCTTGGTGCTCTCTCAGCTTGGTGGCTTTCTGGCAGACATTTCATGACCCAACTAGGTAACATCATCAGTGCTGGAAGGGAATGGAGGAGGAGGACTGTGAGGGTCCTTGGTGCTCTCTGAGCTGGGTGGTTTCCTTGCAGACGTCTCATGGCCCAACTAGGGAACATCATCAGTGCTGGAAGGGAATGGGGTATACTCTCTGCTTACATACAGATGGCTTCCTCTGTCACCATTGATGGGAGTGTTGCTCTCTTCTTGTCCTGTCCTTGACCGATCTGTTGTTTACTGCTGGATAGTTTAACACCAGAATTAATGCAAGACCAACAATCAAGCAGGGCGAACAACACCCCAGTCAAGGAAGAACGCACGAAGGACTCCCCAGTCCAACTCAGAGCTACAGATATTATCTTCTATTGATATGTTTAGGTGTAGTTTTGGTTTTCAGAATTCTTTTTTTTTTTTAACTAGATAGCAAGATCCAAGTTATTTTCTTTTCTTTTTTTAACCTGTAGAAAAACACCACCAATTGCAAGACCAATTATTCTGTAGTTCTCCCTGATTGTGGTTTTACTCCCTGATGTTGAACTGGCCAGAAAAAACACTGCAGACCATACATGCAGATATTGGGAGCTTTGCCAAATGTAAACCACTGCCTTCACTGACCTTGCGCTTCTCCCGGGATTTGTCTTTACTTAGATCAGATCTGAGCAAATGCCTGGTAGTTAAATTAATTATTGTGGGTTTCTCCCAGCTGTGGATCCATTTGCTTCTCATTTTCTAACTCCTGGCTTCCCGCAAGCGTATGCTAGCGGAGCGTCTTCTCCTGGGAGCCCTCTGAAAATTGCTTTTTCATTAGAAGAATGGTAGTCAATATGCTATAAATCATTTTACACCATGCCATCCTGAACTACATTTTCAGGGGGGCAAAAAAAAAATCCCTCTGTGATAATTATACGGTAGGTCTTTCGTTGTACACCTGACATGGGTCCACCAAAATCTCTTACAGCTTCCATTGTTTAGCCCCGTTCTTTGGTAAAGATTGGATCCATTTTCTTATTCGTGAGATTTTCTTTCTCTTTAGCTGTTTGGTGTCGTAATTTCAGTCAACTGTAAGAGAATTGAGGACGCTGTTTATAGGCAAGAATGCTACAGAGTCAGCCTAGTTGTCGCCAACAATCTGGGTCCTCATTTTACCGACCTCAGAAGGATGGAAGGCTGAATCAACCTTGAGCCCGGTCAGGATCGAACTGGCGACAGCCGACAGTCAGCAGAAGTAGCCTGCAATACTGCATTCTAACCACTTTGCCAGACAGCTCATATGATACGTAAAAGTACGGATTGACTGTATCATGCGCAGCATTTCCTATGATTTAATTCACTTTACTTGACACTATCTTAGCATAATTGCTGCTCGGATCATATATATATATATATATATAGTATTTATTTCTATAGGGTTTACATGTGGCTGTGTCAAAAGCACATACCCCTGCGTAACACTCCTCTCTTTTAGTTCCTCCTCTTGTTTTATGTAAAAATGCCAGTAACCAATTAAAAATCAAGATCACGCAAACCTTTAGTGGTTATCTATAGGGTGCTACCTGCATTTGCTTTTAATTTTTAATTTTTAATTCAACTGATTTAACCTATCACAGTATCATGGGCAAACAAACTCAGGAAACAAAATTGCTTAAATTTCTGGAGTTATCTAGATGGGTATCATAACAGAGTTTTGAAAGCCCCTGAAGGCAGGACCAGAAGCAACGAATGGAAACTAATCAAGGAGAGAACCAACCTAGCACTAAGGAGAAATTTCCTAACGGTGAGAACAATTAACCAGTGGAACGACTTGCCACCAGAAGTCGTGAGGGCTCCATCAGTTGAGTCTTTTAAGAAGAGATTGGACTGCCATTTGTCTAAAATAGGGTTTCCTGCCTGAGCAGGGGGTTAGACTAGATGACTTCCAAGATCCCTTCCCAAATCTGTCATTCTACGAAGCCTGCCATAGACATTCTCCAGCTTAACTAGTAAAATGCATTGGAGTTTCTCTCTTTTTCATGTTTCCCTCCTACTCTGGACCTAACCACCTTTTCTCTTAATAGTTCTGTGTCCTCAAATAGTGACTTTTTTTTCCTTGGGTGTGGAGCAAGGAAGTCTTTCTCGTCGCAACCAATTTAGTCCAGGGAATTACAAATCTTTCCAGAACTAAAATTGGCGTTTCTTTCATGCCCTTTCCGATTAAAACCCATAAAGATATCTGCAAACCTTCCGGATACGCCACGAAAAACACAGATACTTTTTGCAAAAAGATGGAGCTTACTGAAATAACGTGGCTTCTTACCTGTCCTTTTCGTTTGCTGGATTGGGCCGGCACCGTTCATTTGTACCCATATAGTTTACCAGCGTACTTAAAAAGAGATGGCAAAGTGCGGTAAATGCAAGCGTCTTCTTCTGTGGCTCACCAGTTGCAATTATGGGCTGGCACGCCTTCTGCTACCGTTCCCAAGTGGAGCAATTAGTCTACAGTTTGCAGATGAAGCGATTACTCTGCGAACACCCATGGAAGTTGACGATTTCCAAGCATGCACATCGTTTAATTAAATGCGCAAGTACAAACTTGCTCCCCAAAGAATGTTAATAACCAAACCACTTTTCTATGTCATTATTTCTGGAAGAGCGTTTGATTGCTCTTGCTCTACCTTCGGAAGGCCTTCAGATTCGTCCCAAGCACATGTTTCATCAGATGTAGTAAAGATGTATTAAAATTCGACAACTCTGTAAAGAGACCGGAGGCCCGTTTGTGGACTTCCTACGTGTCCAACGCAAATTAACAGATGGTTAACAGAGGGATTTGAAGATTAGTGTGATGTTTGGGCTAACCTGATGACTTTTTTTTCCTTTTTTTTATAAGTATATATTATATATTTAAGTATATATTTCTTTTTTATATATATTACGCTTAGATGTTGGGTCGATTTGATTATTAGGCGAAGACTTTAAACAAATAAGCAATATTAAACAAATAAACAACACGAAGTAAACAAATATTCCTCATCTGGAATATTTGTTTATTTACTATAGTATTTTGTTTAAAAAAAACAACAACCTTGGGACTATTCTCCGCAAATTCTTTTTTATTCCCGTAGGTTATTATACAGAGATTATCTTAATAATTCAGTTGTGTTTAGTCTTCAACCCGTCTTCCTCCAATAAGCTTATTGGAAAGCTTATAATGATTTGTAGACCCAGACAGAAGTATGTATAGTCAAGGCCATGGTTTTCCCAGTGGCAATGTATGGCTGTGAAAGCTGGACCATAAGAAAGGCCGAGCGCCAAAGAATGGAGGCCTTTGAACTCTGGTGCTGGAGAAGACTCCTGCGAGTCCCCTGGACTGCAAGGCGATCCAACCAGTCAGTCCTAGAGGAGATCAACCCTGACTGCTCTTTAGAAGGCCAGATCCTGAAGTGGAAACTCAAGTCCTTTGGCCACCTAATGAGAAGGAAGGACTCACTGGAGAAGAGCCTGATGCTGGGAAAGATGGAGGGCAAGAAAAGAAGGGGACGACAGAGAAGGAGGTGGCTGGATGGGGTCCCTGAAGCAGCAGGCGGGAGCTTCAATGGACTCCAGAAGATGGTAGAGGACAGGAAGGCCTGGAGGAGATCAACCCCAACTGCTCTTTAGAAGGCCAGATCCTGAAGTTGAAACTCAAGTACTTTGGCCACCTAATGAGAAGGAAGGACTCCCTGGAGAAGAGCCTGATGCTGGGAAAGATGGAGGGCAAGAGAAGAAGGGAACGACAGAGAATGAGGTGGCCCGATGGAGTCCCTGAAGCAGCGGGCGTGAGCTTCAATGGACTCCAGAAGATGGTAGAGGACCGGAAGGCCTGGAGGAACGTTGTCCATGGGGTCGCGATGGGTCGGACACAACTTCGCAACCAACAACAAGACCCATTATGTAAGAGGAGGCTTTTTTATGTACTTTTAAGCTTCCAGCCAGGGTGGATTCAGTCAATCAATTAATCAATCAGAATAGACCTGGAAGGGACTTTGGAGGTCTTCTAGTCCAGCCCCTGCTCAAGTAGGACACCATTTCAGACAAGTAATTATCCAGTCTTCTTTAAAAAAAAGAAGCAGTGATGAAGCACCCACAACTTCTGAGGTCAAGCTGTTTATCCAGTTAACATTCTTTATGTTTAATATTAGATCTGTTAATATTTGGGTTTTCCCCCGATTTTTGTACACAAGATTTTTTTTTCTCGTTGTTAGCGTCGGGTGTTCATTTTTCCATCTTCCTGTTTTGTGTTTTATCTTGTTGATGATAAAAGAAAATAAATCAAAAGAGGTATTAAAATTCTAGCGGTGAAAACAGCAGGACATAGGCGCTTGGGAGAATTACTGGAGGAAGATGGGTCGAAGGCAATGCAACTGAATTATATATAGATAATCTGTGCATAATAACCTACAGGGGTGGGAAAGAACTTACGACGAACTTATTTTTCAGAAAAGTCACTACTGAGGGATACTCGTTTTTTCTTTTTGCCTAAGTCCCTTCCTTTAAAAAAAAAATTAGAGAACTGGCTTCTGAAGCAGGTGGTGTCTTTTTTCAGTTTTATTCTGGATAGAAAATCTATATAAAATTAGTTATTTTGCTTCAAGACCTCTAATTACTGCAAATAACTTTAAGAGGCTGACAGCCTGTTCAGGACTCTGGGTTTTTAATGGCAGCTGCTTAATCTACAGAATCAGTTTAGAGCAGCGGTTCTCAACCTTTTCCGGGGCTCGACCCCGGCCCGCATCGTGCATGTGTGGCACGGCGGGGCGCATTGCGTATGCATGGTGCGACAGGGCGCATTGCGCATGCGCAGCACGAGGGGGCACATCGCAAAGGGGAAAAAATGGCCGACCCAAAAAAAAATAGCCGACCCAAAAAAAAATGGCCGACGAAAAAAAATGGTGGGCCTGCGTCACGCATGCGCAGCGCGATGGCCTGCATCGCAAAGGGGAAAAAATGGCCGACCCCAAAAAATGGCGGGCCCGCATCGCGCATGCGCGGCGCGACGGCCCGCATCGCAAAGGGGAAAAAAATGGCTGACCCAAAAAAATGGCCGACAAAAAAAAATGGCGGACTGCGGTGTTTGGCGACCCCCGTGAAATGGTCGTTCGACCCCAAATGGGGTCGTGACCCACAGGTTGAGAACCGCTGGTTTAGAGGGAGCAGGGGGGTCTTCTAAATTTGGGCTGCTCTGTCAATTAGTTGGCAGGTGAGAGGGAAACCATATTAACTTTCTCTTCGTAAGCCACGGTTTAATAACAGCCGGAGACAGAAGCACGATATAGTCAAAAGTTTCTATTTCCATTCATCATAGAAACCCAGCTTAGTTCTGGACTAGTTTTTAGATCCACAACACGGGCCCAAACAAGCTGAGTCTGTGGACTGAAAATACAAGAAAATATAATTTATTATTATGTTCTTCCACTAGTTTAAGCAACACACGTTCTTTAAGGACAGGGCAGGTGTGGTAGCGAGAGAAAGAGTTCCCAAAGGTGCTTTTTCAAAAGGAACTGGACTTCCTTTGTTTTTCCTTGATGATGTCGTGCTTCTCACCCAAGAAGCTTCTTCAGTTCTGACTCAGTGATGGAGGATGGAAAGATTTATACTCCTTATAGACAGCTGGTCATTTGCCTTCTTGTAGAGAGTCGTTGAGTCTTACCTGTGTCCTCAGGGCCACCTGAGTGGGGAAATGGTTGTGGAGCCTTCTTGGACTTGCTGAAAGGATTGTGGTGTAGACTGGAGATGGATGATGTTGTATCCACACCCCACCCCACCCACCCCGTTAAGGAAGGTCTGTTCAATTTTGACCTAGATGGCCTCTTGGACCCCTCTTTCAAACCAAATATTTCAAAAAATATTTTTTCTTCCTCTTCTGAGTACTATCATGGACCAGAGGTTGGGGACCCCGGTTTACTGGGTTTAGCCAGTCATATATTTAGCTGTGTTCTTTGAGATTTCACTGATATTTCTTTCCTTTGTATGGTCTCATGCCTAAATTATAGCCAACCATATTCCAATTTAAGCATATAGCTAGATCACCCAGCCTTAATTTGTTTATTCCTAAAACATTCAATTTAATGGACTTCTTTTCCTATTTTCCTAATGCACTTTCAAGGGGGCTACCCTTGAAGAGTGTTCGGAGACTACAATTAGTGCAAAATGCAGCTGCGCGAGCAATTGTGGGCCTTCCGCGTTGTGCCCACATTTCGCCAACTCTCCGCATGCTGCATTGGTTGCCTATTGGTCTCCGAGCCCAATTCAAGGTGTTGGTTATTACCTATAAAGCCCTTCATAGCATGGGACCAGGATACTTACGGGACCGTCTTCTGCCACATACTTCCCTACGACCGGTGAGAGCGCACAGGGTCGGCCTCCTCCGGGTCCCGTCAGCGAAACAATGTCGTCTGGCGGGCCCTAGGGGGAGGGCCTTCTCTGTTGTGGCGCCCACCCTCTGGAACCAACTGCCTCCTGAAGTCCGCGTTTCTCCGACTCTCCCGGCCTTCCGAAAGAATTTAAAAACCTACCTCTGCCGGCAGGCCTGGGGATGATTGTTGATTGTGGTGTGACTGATGAATATGTGTGGGGTTTTATTTTTAAATATTTTTTGCTTGGACTCAGATTGTAATTGTTGTTTTATATATATGTTGTAAGCCGCTCCGAGTCTTTGGAGAGGAGCGGCATATAAGTCCAAACAAAATAAACCAGCGGTCCTCTCTCGTGTCCTCAAAATGTGGACTTTGCTGTCTTGGAAAGAGCGGCCTTGGCCTTTCAAATGCAGATGGACGGCAAATGCATTCTTGTCCTGATGGGTTTGTTCTCCTATGTTGTGCCAGGCATTTGTGAAGCGACTCCAAAAATGAATCGTTACTTCTTTCCTACTCTGTTCAGTTTTACAGGAGATTCCAAGTTAGCTTCGAGTATGCGCTATGTGGAAACGCAGTCTATGCAAATTGGAGCGTCATACATGATTCAGTTCAACTTGGTGATGGGCTGTGGCCAGCAATACACCCCCCACATGGACAATCAGGTGAAACTGGAGTACTCCACGAATCATGGCCTCACTTGGCATCTGGTTCAAGAGGTAAGTCTCTATCTATCTATCTATCTATCTATCTATCTATCTATCTATCTTGTCTATCATTTATCTCTGACTATCTCTATCTAATCTCTTGTCTATCTAGTCTAATCTATCTATTTATCTATTTTCTCTATCTTATCTATCATCTATCTATCATCTATCTCTATCATCTGTCATTTATCTTTGTCTGTCTATCTATATCAGCGGTTCTCAACCTGTGGGTTGCGACCCCATTTGGGGTCGAACGACCATTTCACGGGGGTCACCAAGCACCGCAGTCCGCCTTTTTTTGGGGGGGGTCGGCCATTTTTTTTCCCTATTGCGATGCGCCCTGTCGCGCCGCGCATGCGCGATGCGGGCCGGGGTCGAGCCCCAGAAAAGGTTGAGAACCGCTGATCTATATCTTTATCTATCTATATTTATCTATTTATCTTATCTATCATCTATTTCTTTATCATCTCAATATTTTATCTCTATCTATCTATCTTACCTATCTAGTCTAATCTATATATATCATGCCATAGTGGAATAATAGAAAAAGCTGCATAAGCAGGGCTATTTTTCTCATAGAACGCCCAGAACGGAGTTCCAGCACCTTTTTTTGGATGGAACCTTGTAGGGTAGGCAAGGCGGGTTGTCTGACGTGTGCGAGTTCCGGCACCTGTTTGTTTGGGTTTTTTTTTTTAGAAAAAAAGCACTGTGCATAAGCAATGTTTCATAAATTCATTTTAAGTCAGAAATAGAAACTAATGGGGGAATTGTGACAACTATAGAAAGTGATTTAGCCAAAAGTCAACATACACCTATAGGCAGTGCTGGGATTCAAATAGGTGAACAACCGGTTCTCTGTGTGGATGCAGCTTCCGGAAGTCCATTCTGGGCCTGGGCAACCAAAAATTAGCTACCGGTTCTGCCGAAGTGGTGTGAACCGGCTGAATCCCACCACTGCCTATAGGAATAGCTCAAATGTAAAGCTAAATCATGATTATGTGTGGATATCAAGCTTCTGGTTGAAGAGAACCTTTGGTTATAAACAAATTAGAACTGTACATTTCTTATTTAGCGTTAACCCTTATTTATTATTGCCTTCAAAAAAGGCACATTATAATGTCTATATTTTTGAACAAGTAAGTGTTGTTGATGGCTGAGAGCAGCGGTTCTCAACCTGTGGGTCGCGACCCCATTTGGGGTCGAACGACCATTTCACGGGGGTCGCCAAGCACCGCAGTCCGCCATTTTTTATTTTTATTTTATTTTGGTCGGCCATTTTTTTGGGGGGGTTGGCCATTTTTTTTCCCTATCGCGATGCGGGCCGTCCTGCCGTGCATGCGTGGTGCGGGCCCGCCATTTTTTTTTATTTTGGTCGACCATTTTTTCCCCTATCGCGATGCGGGCTGTCGCGCCGTGCATTCGCGGTGCACCCCACCACGCATGCGCGGTGCGGGCCCGCCATTTTTTTTTATTTTGGTCGGCCATTTTTTTTGGGTCGGCCATTTTTTTCCCTATTGCGATGCAGGCCGAGCCCCAGAAAAGGTTGAGAACCGCTGGCTTAGAGACACCATGGTCCCCAAATTGTCTTGTTACTGTTATGTATTTAATTGATCGCCGTATATATCATTTTCCCTGCACATTTTTCAATAATTTTAACCTTTTTCTATTTCCATCAATGAGAAACAGGTTTGCTTTGTCCCCAAATCCTTGTATCTGAAATATAAAATGTTTCTAAATAATACCGAAGTGAGCAATCCTTGCACAAAACGACGTTGTCCCAATGCCTTTTCAAATACTTTATTTGTGCAGGTAAACATCACGCGATTGTATCAGGGAATGAAATAACACTATCGCCGATTGTAATACCTTTATATTAATTTTCATATATTTGTGTTGGTATGATTCCTTAAGGAATGCCTTCCCAGTATGCCCAGTTGTCAAGAATTTACCCCAGCAAGTATCTTCCACTCCAGCGAATATACAAAGTGGAGAAGAGTCACAGTACTTTTACCTCAGAAAACCTGGTAATATTTAGCTTTTTGTACATACATAGAGATATTGGCATGTTCCCCATTCAAACCCGAATGCATATTAGCTAATAAACCTAAAAAATAACTTTTTTTCCTTGATACAGTCATTTGAATGCATCTATTCCCTGTTATTTTTCTTCCGTTATTTTTTTTTTTTAAATGATGCCAATATTTTATGAGGTAAGCCCAGGATGGGAAAAAAAATTGAATAATTTTGGCAGATAAGCCAAAACTTTGGAAAAGGTTCGGGATCTACATGGGGCAACCTTTGAAGAATGTCCGGAGACTGCAAGTAGTCCAGAATGCGGCCGCGCGAGCCGTCTTGGCTCTCCCAAGACATGCTCATATCACTCCAGCCCTCCGTGAGCTGCACTGGCTACCAATTGGTCTCCGAACGCAATTCAAAGTGTTGGGTATGACCTATAAAGCCCTTTATGGCAATGGGCCAGGATACTTGCGGGACCGTCTTCTGCCCCATGAATCCCAGCGACCGGTTAGGGCACATAGGGTTGGCCTCCTACGGGTCCCGTCTGTTAGACAGTGCCATCTGGCGGGACCTAGGGTTAGGGCCTTCTCTGTTGCTGCCCCAGCCCTCTGGAACCAACTTCCCTCAGAGGTTCGTACTTCTCCCTCCCTCCTAGCTTTCCGAAAACTTTTAAAAACACATTTATGCAGACAGGTTTGGGGCGTGTGAGCTGCACTCCGCCCCTGGGCCCCTGATTGTGACTGTGTGTTGTATGAGTGGTTATAGTTATATAGTTTTTTACACTGTAAATTAATTTTTTAATTGATTTATGTTATATTTTGTACTTGCATTTTTGCTGTGAGCCGCCCTGAGTCTTGGGAGAAGGGCGGCATGTAAGTCAAAATAAATAAATAAATAAATAAAATAAAATCTTCTCAAGTCGTAGGCACTTTCAGCCAGACATTGACGGGGGTCAGAATTTAAATTCCTCTGGCCCTCTCTTCCCTTTGTCATTTATTTTTGTCAAGGACGGAATGAATTCGCAAACGAAATCTGACCTTAACGTGAGTGGATTTTGTGACCTTGAAAAGATCTCGCCTGTTCGGGGGGGGGGATCCCATCTTTAAGTAATGCATGTGCTTCAAATTCAGTTGGGAAGCGAAACGTCTTCGAGGAAAAACAGAGAAAGCCTTGTGAAAAAGCACCTTTGGGACAGAAACATTTAGGATCCAAATATGTCTCCGTGCTCCTTTTCCTGCACCCCAACAGTTCAGACAGGCACAAATTGTCCTTGACACAAATTGCCACGAATACCTGGTTCGTTTCTCAGCAATATATTTACCTGCAGGACATCTGAGATTTTGGATTGTCCTTTCTTATTCCCAGGATCTGCCAGGTTAGAAATATATATATGGCATTGGTAACTTGTACCAGAAGTATCAGCCAGACCCGTCTGCTTTCTGCACTTTATTGTACATGACTTATATGTTTCTAATGCTAATGGAAATTAATTTCATTTTTATGGATGGCATTAACACAAGAACTGGCTTAATGAGATGCAAACAGCTGCCAGTTGCTGCCTTCATAAACAAATCAACACCTAACGATTGAGATGCCGGATAATTGGATTAATGTAATTAACAGTTAACTTGGAAGGTAGAAAAACGTAATTTGATTGGTTCTTGGTCCTTTGGCCTCCTGAATAGCGTTTTAAAAAGATAGCATCTACTCTAAATTCATTGAGAAAAACACCGCTTGTTCCTTTGCTTCCAAAGGAAAGTGTTTGTTGTATTTAAAAACTGGAATGAGTTAAGGCTGTGTAGTAACAAACCCAGAGAGAAAATACGATTCTGACATTGAGTTGATTGAATGGGAAATGAAATAAGCTATTTGTGCGGGCTTTTAGTGAACACACCATGCTGATTCTTCCTTCAAGGTCCGGTGCAACCCGTTTCCGGTGGAGTCAGTGCTACTACACAGCTCAAGACGAGTGGGCATTAGACAACATTTATATAGGACAACAGTGCCCACATATGTGCAACGGGCACGGCTGGTGCGATCATGGCATCTGCAGGTATGTTTGCTGGTAGAGAAAAAGAATTTGAAATTACGGGTCGTCCTCGCCTTACCTCCACAACTGAGCCCAAACTTCCTGTTGCTAACTGAGACCGTGAGTTTCAGTCCATTTTACGACCTTTCTTGTCACAGCTATTAAGAGAATCACTGCGGTTGTTTTTTGTTTTTTGTTTTGTAAAAAATTATTTTATTAAAACCATCAACATTAAACATAAGATCATATTAAAAAGCAATCATCATATAACCTGCAATACAACTCTAAGGATCAGTCTTTGTAAACGTCTGGTTTAGCAAACATTCCTCACTCCTCACGTCAAGCCTCAACTATACGCCTGATACATTTTATTTGATTGGTGTTTCTCTTATATATGGTCTATCTACTGTTTCTAGTCTATCACCTATTGTTCATTCGAGCTTTAGAAGTAAATTCGTCTCAGTAGTAGTAACACGGTTGTAAAGTGAGTCTGTCTTCCCCCATTGACTTTGCATGTGAGAGCCGTGGTGGCGCGATGGTTAGAATGCAGTACTGCAGGCTACATCTGTTGACTGCCAGCTGCCTTCAGTTCTTGGCTGCGTCTAGCACAGGGGTGTCAAACTCGCAATGTCAGGTGACATGTCGTGATGTATCACAGCTTTTTTCCATTGCTAGGGCTGGGGTGGGGGCGGTTTCGGCGTGATGCATCCGGCCCATGGGCCGGCAGTTTGACACCCCTGGTCTAGCAGTGTGCGGGCAAGCATTGTTGTGAACCAGCACCACACCGGAAGGGGTGCCATAGAAAATCCTACCCAATGTGAAGACGCCAAAGGAGCAAGGCGAGTGAAGTTCATGGAGTGTGGTTCGACCATCAGTTCAGACGTCTGCTGTGAAATGTTACGAAAACTCAGGCGAGCCATCCATAACAAGCATCGGGGCCTGCTGACTTCCGGTGTGGTGTTGGTTCACGACAATGCTCGCCTGCACACCGCTAGACGCGCCCAAGAATTTTTAAAGCAGTTCCGTTGGGATGTTTTTGATCACACATACACACCCATAGCCCAGATTTGGCACCGAGCGACGATGACTAAGGAATTTCAAATCTTATAAAACGCTACGACGAGGGCCTCAATTTGAAGGGCGCTTATGTCAAAAAGTTATGTCATGTTGTAGTTTTCTAATGTGTATAATAAAAGTTCTGTATCTGTGAGTGTCTGTCCTGGATAACCAAATGAATTGCCCTCGTATATGTAAGTACGTTATACGGGTTCACACCCAACGTCACTTGGATGTTCATTTGTTCATGCCGTATCAACAGCCTCACATGCATGCAATATGTTTGTTCTCCTCTGCAGATGTGACTCTGGATATCAAGGTACTGAGTGTCACCCTGAAAATAATCTACCTTCAACTATCATATCTGATTTTGAGAATCCAAACACTTTGGAAGCAGAATGGCAGGAAGTCATTGGCGGGGAGATTGTAAAACCAGAACAAGGCTGCGGCGTGATCTCATCTGGATCCTCCCTTTATTTCAACAAGGTATATCCACCCGTTGAGCAGCCTGGTGGCCTAGAGGTGGAACCTTCACCCCCACAATCAAGAGTCTACGAATTCAGTTCTAGATAGCGGCAGATATCTCTTTCTCTGGGCGCAAAGAGTAAATATCTGCTGTGAGCTTCACATAGGTGCCAGGAAGGGCATCCAGCCAGTAAATGCTCAGCTCCATTCAGTCGCCCCAACTCCACCCAAATGCAAGGGATTATAGGATGTGTTAAAGGGGGAAAAAAACGAAAAAAACATCTATCCACCCATTGAATATAATGTGATCCAGAAGAAAGATAGCACAACGACTTAGATCAGAGGTCACCAACCTTTTTCGGTTGGCGGACCGGAGGGAAAAGGGAAGGGGAAGCATTTTACGGGTCCGCAAGCATGCACGTCACACAAATGGGGCAGGGCTAGCGCGTTGCATGATACTCGCTAGTCCAGCGGTTCTCAACCTATGGGTCGTGACCCCATTTGGGGTCGAACGACTGTTTTGCGGGCGTCGCCGGACACCGCGGTCCGCCATTTTTTTTGTTTGTTTTTTTCATCGTCACGCGCGCGCCGCGCATGCGCAGTTTGGGCCGTCACGTGCGCGCCGCGCATGCGCGGATTGACGCGTCGCGGTCCGCCATTTTGTTTTTTGTCATCGCGCGTGCACCGCGCATGCGCGGTTCAGGCCGTCGCGGTCCGCCATTTTGTTTTTTGTTGGTTTTTTTGCCTGCGCGCTGCGCATGCGTGGTTCGGGCCATCGCGCGCACGCTGCGCATGCGTGGTTCGGCCTGTCACGGTCTGCCGTTTTGTTTTGGGTTTTTTTTTCGTTGCACTGCACATGTGCGGATTGGCCTGACACATGCACGCGCGCGTCGGAGTCGCGCCGCGCATGGGCGGGGCAAGTGGGGTCTCAACCTGAAAAAGGTTGAGAACCACTGCGCTAGTCTATCCCATTCTTGTGTGGCACAGCGGTCCAAGACACGGCAATATTATTATTATTATTATTATTATGGATCATCGCACAGTCAGCCAGATATTCAGACTGGATTTGGCATTTTGTCTACCTATCGAGTCCTCCCCAAGGACCTGGAATAGGCAGATGTGGATGTTTGATGGTATTACAGATCTCGTGGCAGGATGGAAGCGGTTCCTAGTAAGGCCGCCTTTTGCAATTGACTAATGGCGAATTTGTCAATGCCGATGATGGTGTTCAAGTGGAGCTCCAGTTGTTTTGGGTTTGCACCCAAGGCGCCTATGACTATTGGTACTACCCTTGTTTGCTTTTGCCACAGTCTTTCTATTTCTGTTTGTAGGTCTTTGTGTTTTGTGATCTTCTCCAGTTCTTTCTCGTCTCTTCTGCTGTCTCCAGGCACTGTCACATCCACTATCCAGACTTTTTTGTCTTTCTTATCGACAATTGTTAAGTCCGGGGTGTTATGTTGCAAGTGCTTGTCTGTTTGAATTCTGAAGTCCCAGAGCAGGGACATTACTATACTATTATTATTATTATTATTATTATTATTATTATTATTATTATTATTATTATTATTATTATTATTGACATCATTATCATTATTATTATTATCATCATTATGTAGACCGATCCGTCATCGCTCGGACGGTGGTGGAACCCCCCCCCCGATGAAGCTTAGAAAGAAAAGAGCACTTAAAAACACAGCTAACAAAAAAACGATGCTTCGTTGTCCCCTTTATCTGGGGTGGAGGATGGGGGAGGAAAGCAGCCAGCCCTTCAAGTTTGCACAATGGCAAAAAGCCACTCCTAATTTCCTACCTGAATGGATGAAATCACTTAGAAATAACAGCAAAAAGTGTTGCTTTTACCGTTGTGTTGCTCTTACCCTTCCCAAGGTCGTGCATTGTTACCCTTTTATTTCTTGACCTTCGTCGTAAACGAAAGAAGCAGGGCGTTGAGTTTTTGTTTCCCTTGTTGCGCTCCGCTTTAGGAACCCCACGGAAAGCCACTGCGGATCTCGGCAAGCTCACAACAGATGCCAGAGATTGATTGTGTTGCTCCAATGTTTGATGAGGTACACACCAGTCCAAGGGGAGAACAATTACTGTTAATCCTCGCTGGCCCCTCGGATGAGTCGGAGACTGTTCCTTAATCTGCAGGGTCCAGGTGTAAAGCTTGACTCAACTGTCACTAACCTTGACAACAGCCTCAATGAGATATTTTTAATCAAAGTCTCTTTTTTTCTTTTTTCTTTTTTTACTATTTTGGAATAGTAAAATAATCATCATCATCATCTTTCTTCTTAAAAAAAACCAACTGTGCAAGAAACGTATATTTTAACGTCCCTGGTTGTAACCTCTCAATTCAGAATGCAATTGACGCAATTTATTTTAGGCGGGTGTAAAATTCTCCCCAGAAATCGCTTCTTTTCATTCATCTCCTCCATTTCCTTTGTGGTTTTAATCATTAAAGGCTTTTTTTAAAAAAATAAATAAATAATGATGTAGCGGCGATTCATCTCCCCGGAAGAGGAGATTTTGTGTTTTAGACTTGACAATTCTATCTGGAATTGCATTTTGACTGTTTACATGTGGAACGGAGATAGTGGCTTTATCTTGGGCGAGGCAGACAGCTTGAACCCAGAGCCAGAATGTCATGTCATGTTCTCTAATAAATGGATCACCCTATCAAAGACCAGATTTCCTTTTCACTGAAAGAGATGGAAGAAGAAAGAAACTATATAGTCTTTGATGAAGGAATATATCAACTTGATACTGGCTGTGACTTCCCGTTTTGTTCATGTTTTAGGTAGTTCTGAAGTCGAGTTATATTTTAAAATAATATCCCTCTCGTGTTCTACCAATTTACATTTTGCAATAGAAATAGAGCTGGTTTGCAATGAAAGAATGTGGTGGAAACCGTGGACCAAAACGATATGGAACATTTTTAGAATGCTAATCTGTCTGCTTGGTAAAAGAGCATAAAATGGATGTCACTAATCTTCTGGTGAATAGTTAAACTCAAATCAATTAAACTCATGTCACACAGGCTGGCATAGACTTCATCAATGTCTGCCAACAGCCCTTACAGCTTCCTAAGGATGACTTCTAAGTTGAGGTCTCCAACCTTGGGACCTTTAAAACTTGTGGACTTCAACTCCCAGAATTCCTCAGCCAATCATATTGTTTTATATTTTGGAATAACAATAATAAATAATAAAAATAAACAGTTTTTAAAATGTCATTTTCTAAATCAGCCAAGAGAAATAGCTCTGACCATTACTTCTATGTGTGTCTAGGTAACCTATTCATAATCTGAATAGGAAAAACATCCATCATTGTAAAAAGAGGGTAAAAAATCATGTTTACATAGTCAATGCATCTACATTCCTTAGCTAAACCGCCAGTTTCGGTGACATGAACTCAATACGGGCCAAATCCATAGATAGATAGATAGATAGATAGATAGATAGATAGATAGATAGATAGATAGATAGATAGATAGATAGATAGATAGATAGATGGATGGATGGATGGATGGATGGATGGATGGATGGACGGACGGACGGACGGACGGACGGGCGGGCGGGCGGGCGGGCGGGCGGACGGACGGACGGGCGGGCGGGCGGGCGGACGGACGGACGGACGGACAGACAGACAGACAGACAGACAGACAGACAGATAGATAGATAGATAGATAGCTGTAGATAGATAGATACATTGCTCCTAGAAGCACGAAGCCAAAACACCAGCCTGAAGATGACGAATGGGACTTCGTCGAAACGTCGCCAAGACACTTCCAATTTTACGTGGGAGAAAACCTGAATAACCAAAGACCTAGATAGATAGATAGATAGATAGATAGATAGATAGATAGATAGATGGATGGATGGATGGATGGATGGATGGATGGATGGATGGACGGACAGACGGACAGATGGAGTGAGAGAGAGAGACAGACAGACAGAGAGAACCTGTCCCATACAGTACATGGGCCCACTTGCAATTTGAGACTCCCTGTAGATTTTACTACTTAGGGTTGTCCACTGTATGAGATTGGATAACATCATCACCGCCACCACCAACATCATCATCAATATCATCAATGCTTTTTTTTTTCTTGTTCCTTACATGCTCCAGGCTGGGAAGAGACAGTTGGTGAGCTTGGATCTGGACACCACCTGGGTAGATTTTGTCCAGTTTTACATTCAGATCGGCGGAGAGAGCCCCTCCTGCAACAGACCAGACAGCAGAGAAGAAGGGGTCCTCTTGCAATACAGCAACAACGGAGGCATCACCTGGCACGCCCTGGCGGAAATGTACTTCTCAGACTTCAGCAAGTCCAGGTACCGATTCACGCCATTGCTGAAGAGTGTTGATGCTTACCGACAGCAGCGTTGTTAGCCTTACATTCAAATCTGAGGAGCTGTTTCGCCCCGATGGGATTGGCCCATGTCTCGCTCCACCTTTGGATCCCATTGGCTAAACTTTTTTGGCTAGGAGGTTCAGAAGAAGAGCCTTTTCTGCTGTGGCCCCTGCCTTCTGGAATATTCTCCTGTTGGAGGGGAGATTGGCCTCCACATTGCTGGCCTTCCAGAAGACCTCCAAGATTCCTTGCAACTCTATTACTATTACTATTATTATTAAATATTATTATTAAATATTATTTTTATTAAATATCATTTTATTAAATATTATTATAGCTGCAGCCTTAAATGAAATGGAACAGTTTGGTTTGTGCCCAGTTGCAATTTTTATTATCTGTATTTAACTTGTGTTGGTTCGAACAGGTTTTTTTCTAATTTTTTATTAATTTTCTAATATTACATTTGCATATTTGAAAAGCAACGTGGCAGCTGAGTACAATCATTCCAGTCCATTTAAATACCATCAACACAAAATCTCAAAGTTTTACGACGACTAATTCCCTCTCTTTCCCCCTTAATATGCAGTGTCTCATATTCAAACCAACATCATTCTGATTCAATCAGACAGAAAATAACTTTCTAGCATTCGTCAATCATCCTCAGTTTATAACATATCTTAATTCATGGAACATTCCATCTTTTGGACAGTCAATGACCTAATGCATTTTTCTTAATTTTAATTTCCATTAATATTTGAAATTTTAACGTTTAGTCTTTTTCATTTCAAACAGTTTTTGTTCCGCCTCCCCAGTATCCTTTTTATAATAATAATAATAAAGTTGGAAGGGACCTTGGAGGTCATCGAGTCCAACCCCCTGCTCAGGCAGGAAACCCTACACTATTTCAGACAAATGGCTGTCCAGTCTCTTCTTAAAGACTTCCAGTGTTGGAGCATTCACGGCTTCTGGAGGCAGGATGTTCCACTGGTTAATTGTTCTCACTGTCAGGAAGTTTTTCCTTAGTTCTAGGTTGCTTCTCTCCTTTCTTAGTTTCCATCCGTTGCTTCTTGTCCTGTCTTCAGGTGCTTTGGAGAATAGCTTGACTCCCTCTTCTTTGGGGCAGCCCCTGAGATACTGGAACACTGCTATCCTGTCCCCCCTCGTCCTTTTCTTCATTAAACTAGACCTACCCCATTCCAGCAACTGTTCCTTATATGTTTTAGCCTCCACTCCCCTAATCATCTCTGTTGCTCTTCTCTGCACTCTTTCCAGAGTCTCAACATCTTTTTTGCATCGTGGTGACCAAAACTGGATGCAATATTCCAAGTGTGGCCTTACCAAGGCCTTGTAAAGTGGTATTAACACTTCACGTGATCTTGATTCTATCCCTCTATTAATGCAGCCCAGCACTGTGTTGGCCTTTTTGGCAGCTGCAGCACACGGCTGTCTCCTATTTAAGGGATGGTCCACTAGGACTCCGAGGTCCCCTCACAGTTACTACTATTGAGCAAGGTACCCCCTACACTATACCTGTGCATTTGGTTTTTCTTGAGATATTGGAAGACTTGTTATCTTGTCCCCCCTCATCCTTCTCTTCGTTAAACTAGACATCCCCAATTCCAGCAACCGTCCTTTATATGTTTTAGCCTCCAGTCCCCTGATCATCTTTGTTGTATTTGTTATATTTGCATTTACCTGTTGCTTTTAATGTCTGCCGGTAGGTTTGTCTACCTGGAGCTTCCTCCGGCTGCGAAGACGCCCTGCACGCGATTCCGATGGTGGCAGCCGCTGTTTTCGGGAGAAGGATATGACCAGTGGGCTATTGACGACATCATCATTCTGTCTGAAAAGTTGAAACAGATCATCCCTGTGGCCAACCCCACTTTGCCTCAGGTAGGTAAATAAGGTTGAACGAGACTCACACGGTCTTTGAGAAAAGATTAGCCCAGACCACCAGAGTTTTGTTGTTTTTTTTTAACTCGGCAACTTTAAGATGTGTGGATGTCAGGTCTAGGACAGGGGTGGGGAACCCTGGCTCTTTGATGACTGGTGGACTTCAACTCCCAGAATTCCTGAGCCAGCCACGCTGAGGGGAAAGGGAGAGGTGTCCAAGCTGAGCCAGGCTGGCTCAGGAATTCTGGGAGTTGAAGTCCATGAGTCATAAAAGAGCCAAGGTTGAGGACCCCTGATATAGGGCAGGGGTGGGGAACCTTGGTTCTTTTATGACTGGTGGACTTCAACTCCCAGAATTCCTCAGCCAGCCACGCTGAGGGGAAAGGGAGAGGTTTCCAAGCTGAGCCATGCTGGCTGAGGAATTCTGGGAGTTGAAGTCCATGAGTCAGAAAGCGGCCTAGGCCTAGGTCAGAGGTAGGCAACCCTGGCTCTTTTATGACTCGTGGACTTCAACTCCCAGAATTCCTGAGCCAGCCACGCTGAGGGGAAAGGGAGAGGTTTCCAAGCTGAGCCAGGCTGGCTCAGGAATTCTGGGAGTTGAAGTCCATGAGTCAGAAAGCGGCCTAGGCCTAGGTCAGAGGTAGGCAACCCTGGCTCTTTTATGACTCGTGGACTTCAACTCCCAGAATTCCTGAGCCAGCCATGCTGAGGGGAAAGGGAGAGGTTTCCAAGCTGAGCCAGGCTGGCTGAGGAATTCTGGGAGTTGAAGTCCACGAGTCATCAAAGAGCCAAGGTTGCCTACCCCTGGTCTATGGAGATTCTCAGTCATCCAGATCATGGCTGTCCCAAGGGTGCTTTTTTTTTCCAAGAGGCAGCTGGACTTTCTTGTTTTCCTTTGAAGACGTTTCACTTCTCATCCCAGAAGCTTCTTCCGCTCTGACTGGATGGCGGGGAATGGAAGGATTTATACTCCTTGCAGACAGCTGGTCCTTTGCATCCTTTTAGAGAGTCATTGAGGCCACTTGGAGGGTCACCTGAGTGGTGCAGATGGGTGGGGAGCCTTCTTGGAACTACTGAAAGGGCTCTGTAGACTGCGCCTATAATTCAGCTCCTATAATTCTGGGCGTTGATGTCCACCCGTACTGAAGCTGCCACATTTGAAAATCCACTGGTATAGACAGACAATAAATTGGGTTGACTCAATTGTCTTCTGATTCTGTTGCCCTGCAGTTTAGATAAATATTTCAGAGAGAGCTTTAACAAAAGGTTGTTTTTTTATTTTATTTTCCGGCATGGGCTGGGGGGACAGCTCTGAAGCATCACAAGAGCAACAAAGATGATCAGGGGACTGGAGGGAGGCTAAAACACACAAGGAACGGTTGCTGGAATTGGGAATGTCTAGTTTAATGAAGAGAAGGACGAGGGGGGGACAGGATAGCAGTGTTCCAATATCTCAGGGGCTGCCCCAAAGAAGAGGGAGTCAAGCTATTCTCCAAAGCACCAGAAGGCAGGACAAGAAGGTGGAAACTAACCAAAGAAAGAAGCAACCTGGAAGTAAGGAGAAACTTCCTGACAATTGAAACAATTAACCAGTGGAACTCCTTGCCTCCAGAAGCGGTAAATGCTCCAACACTGGAAGTTTTTAAGAAGAGACTGGACAGCAGCCATTTGTCTGAAATGGTGTAGGGTTTCCTGCCTGAGCAGGGGGTTGGACTTGATGACCTCCAAGGTCCCTTCCAACTTTACTATTATTATTATTATTATTATTATTATTATTATTATTATTATTATTATTATTATTATTATTATTATTATTATTATTATTATTATTATGAGTTTGTGACTCCTAAACTGATAGGATAGGATAGGATAGGATAGGATAGGATAGGATAGGATAGGATAGGATAGGATAGGATAGGATAGGATAGGATAGGATAGGATAGGATAGGATAGGATGGAATAGGATAGGATAGGATAGGATAGGATAGGATAGGATAGAAAAGACCCCTGTCTTATCTGAACTTACCTTACCTTACCTTACCTTATGTAACATTGCATTTTTAAATTTAAGGAGACCTTCATTAATTGCTTGAATGTTCTATACTGTATTTTATTCAGAAGTCTGGCCTTTTATGGGCAGCCTACAAGTTTGATAAATAAATAAATAAGTTTCCTTCCTTCCTTCCTTCCTTCCTTCCTTCCTTCCTTCCTTCCTTCCTTCCTTCCTTCCTTCCTTCCTTTCTTTCCTTTTTCAAATTTCCACTAGAATTTTTATGAGAAACCAGCATTTGATTACCCCATGAACCAGCTCAGCATGTGGCTAATGTTAGCGAACGAAGGGATGCCCAAAAATGAAACTTTCTGTTCGGCCACCCCGTCCGCGATGATCTTTGGCAAGTCAGACGGTGATCGCTTTGCAGTGACCCGGGATTTAGTACTGAAACCAGGTTACGTCCTTCAGTTCAAGGTATTCTCTCTCTCTCTCTCTCTCTCTCTCTCTTTTTTTTTTTTTTACATTTTAAATTAAATTAATGTTCTTAAGGTATCCCTATAAAAAGCCTGCAGGTGGACGGTAAGATTGCAAATTGTCCACGATGGGAAAAAAAAATCCAAAACTGAAAGTTTGTTTTTAAATATAAATGTAAATGTATCTCTCTGACCTTCGTAAGGAGTCCTTTTCCTGACTTGTTTAAAAAGGTCAAATCTTGCTCTACAAAATATGTGTGGCGTAAAAGCTGAAGGGAAACCTAAGAGCAGTTAATAAATTGTTTGGTTGTGTAGCAATGAAAGCATTGGGGGAAAAATATTCAGGTATTACGTGTGTCTGTCTGGGGACCAGCAGAAGTTGGACTTTGAAGAAGTAGGATAGGAATATTGACTCATTGCGTTAGCGCAGGGGTCTTCAAACGTGGCCCTTTTATGCCACAAGTCATAAAAGGGCCACGTTTGAAGAGCCCCTGTGTTGGAGTAATTCCAGAGAATACTGTGGATACCCAAGAAAACAAATTAAATGGATGATACCACAAACAATGCAGAATTCTCATTGAAGACCCAATGACCAGGCTCAAATTATCATATTTGGGATACATTATGTGAAGATTCAGATTCCTTGATGGTCCATAATGCTATTCTATTCTATTCTATTCTATTCTATTCTATTCTATTCTATTCTATTCTATTCTATTCTATTCTATTCTATTTTCCAATATCTATTCTATTCTATTTTCCAATATCTATTCTATTCTATTCTATTCTATTCTATTCTATTCTATTTTCCAATATCTATTCTATTCTCCAATATCTATTCTGTTCTGTTCTATTCTATTCTATTCTATTCTATTCTATTCTATTCTATTCTATTCTATTCTATTCTATTCTATTCTATTCTATTCTATTCTATTCTATTCTATTCTATTTTCCAATATCTATTCTATTCTATTCTATTCTATTCTATTCTATTCTATTCTATTCTATTCTATTCTATTCTATTCTATTCTTCATTCCTCTATTCTATTCTATTTTTTTTAGATTTTTTTAATCTTACTTTTTTT
Organism: Bothrops alternatus; assembly: GCA_034064705.1. Lineage (NCBI taxonomy): Eukaryota > Metazoa > Chordata > Lepidosauria > Squamata > Viperidae > Bothrops > Bothrops alternatus. The sequence goes on from JARGCV010000301.1 coordinate 1,343,258, forward strand.
CATATACAACTCAAGGATGCAGACCTACCCATCTTCCTTTTCCCCTTTCTATTTTCCCCAGGATAAGGTTAGATTCACACAAAAGCTTTGTCACTTTAGACAAGCTGCCACTTCTTAGTTGCAATCAACCTTTCATTAAGTTCATAATTAAATTCCTCTGGAAATTCTTGGGATCGATGGCAATAGAAATTGAACAAGGTGCCGGCACAGAAAACGGCAGGCACGGGGGGAAAATTGACAAGCAGAATGATTAAAACCGCCGCCTGTTTACAAGCAAGTTTTCAAATATAATTCCCACTCTTGTATAAACAGGGGAGCTGGCAACTGCAAGGGGGACTTGGTAAAATAATCTCCCTCTGTTTTGACATTGCGCGGGTGAAATGATACACAAGCTGAGAAGCGTTCTGTTTGCAGATAATGTTTCTGGCAGGTTTTTTTTTTCCTAATGTAGTCTGTTAAAAGACGGCCACGCGTCACAAGTTCTTTTCGCAAAACGACGCCACGCTGCAGTCTCTGAAACAATGCCAATACTTAAATTGGAATAAATTGTCAATCATAAAAATAAGAAGTCAGTGGAGGGCCAAGGACAGGGAGTCCTGATCCGTTTAGCGGCTGTTGGATGTCACAGCAGCACGCAAAAAGGGACTTACCACCGTTTTTCACACAACCGTCGCAGCATTCCCCCCCCCACGGGTCACGTGATCAAAATTCAGATGCTTGGCAGCTGACTCGTATTTGTGATGGTTGCGCTGTCCCCGGGTCACGTGATCCCCTTTTGCGACCTCCTGCCAAGCAAAGCCAAGGAGGGAAGCCAGGTTCTCTTTACAACTGGGATTACTAGCTTAACATCTGGAGTGATTCGCTTAACGAATGTGCAAGAAGAGTCGTAAAACGGGGCAGAACTCACTTAACAAATGTCTTGCTTAGCAACATAAATTCTGGGCTCAGCTGTGGTCGTACGTCTATCTGGACGTGCAGTCTGGATGAGACCCCAGCTGCATGTTTATCCAGCAGTTCAGAAATTCAACCTAGAAATAAGGAGAAACCTTCTGACATTTAGGCAGGAAAAAAAAAATGTGCAGGTATAATATAGGTGGTACCTTGCTCAGTAGTAGTAACTGTGAGAGGGATAATAATAATAATAGTAGTAGTAGTAGTAGTAGTAGTAGTAGTAGTAAAGTTGGAAGGGACCTTGGAGGTCATCTAGTCCAACCCTCTGCTCAGGCAGGAAACCCTACACCATGTCAGACAAATGGCTGTCCAGTCTCTTCTTAAAAACTTCCAGTGTTGGAGCATTCACAACTTCTGGAGGCAGGTGGTTCCACGGCTTAATTGTTCTCACTGTCAGGAGATCTCGAAGTCCTGGTGGACAATCCCTTAAATAGGAGCCAGCCGTGTGCTGCAGCTGCCAAAAAAGCCAATACTGTGCTAGGCTGCATTAACAGAGAGATAGAATCAAGATCACGTGAAGTATTAATACTACTTTATAAGGCCACTTGGTAAGGCCACATGTGGAATACGGCATCCAGTTTTGGTCGCCACGATGTAAAAAAGATGTTGAGACTCTGGAAAGAGTGCAGAGAAGAGCAACAAAGAAGATTAGGGGACTGGAGGCTAAAAGATATAAGGAACAGTTGCTGGAATTGGGAATGTCTAGTGTAATGAAGAGAAGGATGAGGGAGGACATGACAGCAGTCTTCCAATATCTCAGGGGATGCCCCAAAGAAGAGGGAGTCAAGCTATTCTCCAAAGCATCTGAAGGCAGGACAAGAAGCAACAGATGGAGACTAACCAAGGAGAGAAGCAACCTGGAACTAAGGAGAAACTTCCTGACAGGGAGAACAATTAACCAGTGGAACCACCTGCCTCCAGAAGCGGTGAATGCTCCAACGCTGGAAGTTTTTAAGAAGAGACTGGACAGCCATTTGTCTGAAACGGTATAGGGTTTCCTGCCTGAACAGGGGGTTGGACTAGATGACCTCCAAGGTCGCTTCCAACTTTATTATTATTATTATTATTATTATTATTATTATTATTATTATTATTATTATTATTATTATTATTATTATTATTAGACAGTAAGAACAGTCAACCAACAGAATAGACATTGCCTTCAGATGTTGTGGGAGCTTCATCACTGGAAGCTTTCAAGAAGAGACTGTCAGAAATGGTGTAGGGTCTCCTGCTTGGGTGGGGGGCTGGACTAGATGACCTACAAGGCCCCTCCCAACTCTGTTATTCTAAGGATTTTAATTTCCCCTTTGCATATCTATGCATGAGAGCCCTGAATGAAATGTTCACTGTTCCTTCTGTCACTGAAGGTTTTGGAGTTAAATATTTAAACACACTTGTGTTTTAAAGGGGAAAAAAGGTCCGGATATATGTCATTTTTTTTTTTAAAAAAGCAAGTCATTATGAAAAAAAGGATCAGAATAAAGGTGTGTATCCAAAATTAAAAACAGACTGATGCACCCCTGTGTCTATCAGTTGTTGAAGGAAAAGTCTTCATCAGGGTTCAGTCCAAGCTGGGAATAAACAACATGGTGACTGCTTTAGAAAGAAGGTTGCAGTTCATTGAAGAGGAGAGCCAGACAGGAAGATGGCTCTGGAAGAAAAAAGTGAGCACATGTAGGGAGTGGGTTTTTATACCCTCTGGAGCCTTTTGTTTGGAGTTGTTCCTGTGGCATGAACTTTGACCTGAGTCTGAGTGTGCCTTCCTGGTATTCTGATGGTGGTGAGTTAATCCTATTATGTCCCAAGGGTCATATCCTGCTTCCCTGGGGCTGTGACTGAGGACTGTTAGATTTTTGGTGTTGATTCTAGGGATCTTTCTTCCTAATCCCAGTTTCCTGACTCCAGTCGTTCTGACAAAATTATCATCCGCATTTCTACAGATTTGGTTTCGGTTTGGGACAGAGAGACTTGCGGGCAGGGTTGGTTTCTGCTTTTAAAATCCTTGAGGAAAAATATATTCTGCCTTTTAAATGTTTCCAAAAATATTTCTTTCTCTGGGGGGTGGGCTGACTTCCCACACAGTGTGATGCACAATCTTTAACCATTCTATTTTCTTCTACGCCTCCGGCCTGTTTTAAACTTTGCAGCTCAACATTGGCTGCACAGACCAGTTCAGCAGCTCTGCTCCAGTTCTTCTTCAGTATTCCCACGATGCTGGCTTGTCTTGGTCATTAGTGAAGGAGAGCTGCTTCCCAGCATCCCCTGGGGTGAAAGGATGTGAAGGAAGCAGCAGGGAATTGACGGAGCCCACCATGTACTACGCGGGAGACTTTGAAGAGTGGACGAGGGTCACCATCGTCATCCCGAGGTCACTCGCTGCTAGGTAATCGAGCCCTTTGTTGATTTAAATTCATACCTCTGCATTTGTTTTATTTTTTTTCCTGGATGAATAAATGCTGTTGCTACTATCAGTAATAAAGTAAGAATACAAGGCACAGAATTTATTGCACAGTGACGGAGCCTAACGCTTAAATTTTAGAGCCTGTTGGGATAAATAACTGTCTTTTTTCCCTCCTAGCGTTCTCTTTTTTTTTTTCTTTAGATGTAATTTTGGGGCCAGAAAAAAATATATATGGAGGGAGCAGGAAGCTCTACAAATCAAATGAGTCATCTCTGTAAAATGATAATGTATTAAATTTATATGCAGATGTTGTTGCATTAGATATATCTGGATGGCTACTCAGAGCAACAAAGAAGATCAGGGGACTGGAGGCTAAAAGATATAAGGAACGGTTGCTGGAATTGGGAATGTCTAGTTTAATGAAGAGAAGGACGAGGGGGGACATGACAGCAGTCTTCCAGTATCTCAGGGGCTGCCCCAAAGAAGAGGGAGTCAAGCTATTCTCCAAAGCGCCTGAAGGCAGGACAAGAAGCAACGGATGGAAACTCATCAAGGAGAGAAGCAACCTGGAACTAAGGAGAAACTTCCTGACGGTTAGAACAATTAACCAGTGGAACCACCTGCCTCCAGAAGCGGTGAATGATCCAACACTGGAAGCTTTTAAGAAGAGACTGGACAGCCAGTTGTCTGAAATGGTATGGGGTCTCCTGACTCCAAGATTATTATTATTATTATTTATTTAATTTCTATGCCGCCCTATTCCGGAGAACTCAGGGCAGCTCACAACATGATCCCTTCCAAGTCTGTTTTGTTCGGAATCATAACCAAGTCTTTGCCTCTTTCAAGCTAATATTACTGCAATCGCTAAAAATTTAACAAACAGATCTGTACTTGCAATGTTTATTTTTTAAAAATTTTGTACCTCTTTTGTTTAACAACCTGGCCAAGTGTATTTTATCTTCTTGTCTAAGTGTTTTTAGACAGGCTCCTTCTCTTCCTCCATCAACAAATAATTACAGCACAAGGCAGGCTGCCTAGTGTAGAGAACGAAGAGTCTTCGTGGTAGGACTAAATCACATAAAACAGCGAGCATTCTACTCAAAGTGTTTTCCTTCAATTAGACAACTCACACAGTTGCCAAGTGCACAGACACTAATGAGATGGCTTTGCCCTACAGAAACAGGAGCCAATCGACAGAGGCAGCCTGTTTCGCGTTATGTCTTTCGTATAACTGGGACTAGGCGCCAGCCTGGAAAACAACACTTCTCCACTCTCAAAGAATGCTAATCAAGTTAATCAACGTCATTGCATTTATTGATTGCAATTGCAGATGGGATATTATTGTGCGTCTTCCCGGTAGGCGAGGCTACAACAGTTGGCTATAACTTGTGACAAATTTGCACCCGAATCTAAAAATATTCCCTTGGGAATCCATTCCATTAATGCTAATGGAGTCTATTCAGAGCTGTAGGGTGTTCGGGGAACATTTCTTCGTCGTACATAAATTCTGTCCCCAACCTGTTCAGAGCAATATATAGATTTTCATGTGGCATTTCCGTCGATATACCAGCTAAATCTATCTATCAAATTTCATGGTTGATAGCGTGTTTGATCATACCAAGTTTTATTGGATTCCTTCAATTGTAGGATGCCGATGTCTAAATTCAGATTTATTTTATTTTATTTTATTTTATTCGGATTTGTATGCCGCTCCTCTCCGAAGACTCGGACCGGCTCACAACATATATATAAAACAATTTAATCTAAATCCGAACAAAAAACATTAAAAATAAAACCCCACACATACTCATCAGTCACACCACAATCAACAATCATCCCCAGGCCTGCCGGCAGAGGTAGGTTTTTAAATTCTTTCGGAAGGCCGGGAGAGTCGGAGAAATGCGGACTTCAGGAGGCAGTTGGTTCCAGAGGGAGGGCGCCACAACAGAGAAGGCCCTCCCCCTAGGGCCCGCCAGATGACATTGTTTCGCTGACGGGACCCGGAGGAGGCCGACCCTGTGCGCTCTCACCGGTCGTAGGGAAGTATGTAGGGAAGACGGTCCCGTAAGTATCCTGGTCCCATGCCATGAAGGGCTTTATAGGTAATAACCAACACCTTGAATTGGGCTCGGAGACCGATAGGCAACCAATGCAGCATGCGGAGAATTGGCGAAATGTGGGCACGACGAGGAAGGCCCACAACTGCTCGCGTAGCTGCATTTTGCACTAATTGTAGTCTCCGAACACTCTTCAAGGGTAGCCCCATGTAGAGAGCGTTGCAGTAGTCGATCCTTGAGGTGACTACCGCAAGATTATCCAGTTTGGGGGGATTTTTTTTTAAAGAGTAGACAACGAGATGGCATTGCTTCCCTACCATTGAGGCTATTGCTTGTACATGTATTGAATAGGGTAAAAGGATGGGATGGGATGGGAGGAGATTAGATGAGATGGGATAGGATGAGATGGGAGGATAGGATAGAGTAGGGGATGAGATGGGATGGGATGGGATGGGAGGGTAAGGTAGGGTAGGGTAGGGTAGGGTAGAGTAGAGGATAGGATGGGATGAGATGGGATGGGGTGATAGGGCAAGGGAGAGGAGGGGAGGAAAAGGGAAGGGAGAGTAGAATAGGGGAGGGGATGAGATGAGATGGGAGGATAGGGTAGAGTAGAGTAGGGATAGAATCAAGATCACGTCAAGTGTTAATACCACTTTACAAGGCCTTGGTAAGGCCACACTTGGAATACTGCATCCAGTTTTGGTCACCACAATGTAAAAAAGATGTTGAGACTCTAGAAAAGCAACAAAGATGATTAGGGGACCGGAGGCTAAAGCATATAAGGAACGGTTGCTGGAATTGGGTATGTCTAGTTTAATGAAGAGAAGGATGAGGGGGAAATGATAGCAGTCTTCCAATATCTCAGGGGCTGCCCCAAAGAAGAGGGAGTCAAGCTATTTTCCAAGACGCTTGAAGGCAGGACAAGAAGCAATGGATGGAAACTAACCAAGGAGAGAAGCAACCTGGAACTAAAGAGAAACTTCCTGACAGTGAGAACAATTAATCAGTGGAACAACCTGCCTCCAGAAGCGGTGAATGCTCCAACACTGGAAGTTTTCAAGAAGAGACTGGACAGCCATTTGTCTGAAATGGTATAGGGTTTCCTGCCTGAGCAGGGGGTTGGACTAGATGACCTCCAAGATTCCTTCCAACATTATTATTATTGTTGTTGTTGTTACTATTATTATTAAGTACAATTATGCTCATCCCATTGTTCCATTTAATATGTTCTGTGGTTGCGCTGGAAATATTGGAGCCCAGAAAACAACTTAGATACGTTTTTGGAGGGTAAATTCTTTGCAGACTAGAACACGCCTTTTCAAAGAAACCGGCAACGCCTTCGCTATCTTTCTTCCTCTCCTGCAGGAAAACCAGATTCCGCTGGATGCAAGAGACCAGCTCCCAAAAGAGTGTGCCCCCATTTGGCTTAGATGGAGTCTACATTTCAGAACCGTGTCCCAGCTACTGCAGTGGCCATGGAGACTGCATTTCTGGGGTCTGTTTTTGTGACATGGCCTATACAGGTAAGCTTGGATGTGTAGAATCGCTGTAAATTTCAGCGTGAAACCCTTGGCTCAAAACAATTCATTCCAGTCCAAAAATGCCAGGGAATTTCTAGAAGCCTGGCATTCTGACAAATTAGCCATCAATAGACACGTAGACATTAACAATATCTATCGACTATGCAAAAGAGATAATCACCCAGCCCAAAAAGGTGTTCTGTCCCAGCCTATGTGAGTCCTTGTTATGTTCACAAGGAGAAACCCCTCTTCCAAGAAAAAGGCAGGAACCGTAAGAAAAAAAACAACCCCTTTTATTCTCACAGACCTGAGTCCATGTCCAAGGAAAATAAACACAGTCCACAGAAACTCGATCCTCAACATGAATGGCTGCCTTCGGCCACCAGCATCTCCCACCCCTTCCCTTTTATTATGCAGCCAAGGCGTGGCTTCCTAATGCCTTCTCCTTTGCCTTTGGAGCCACCCCATTGCATTTCTCTGTCCTACTCGCTTCTCTTGCCGGCGCTTTCGTGCATCCATGATTTGTCCCAGCTGTTCTTCATCATTGTCCAACTCAGGCTCCCAGCACAGCTGTGTCTCAGCCTGAGCGCGAGTAGAGGAACCAGACTCCTCCTCCGACTGTAAGTCTTGGAGCTCCTCAGAGCCTCCCTCTGATTCTGATATCACTCCAGGCCCCTCCTCCTCCTCCTCCTCTGATTCCTCAGACTCAGCTGCCGGGTCCACTGGCTGGGGAGGAATCACAACAAAAGAAACAAAAAAAAAACCCCATGCATGTCTCCACCAGCAACCAGCACCCAGATGAGCAGAGATTAACCCCAAGATTACCATCAGACCAACAGTCAAGTAAACAATACCCCAATTAAGGAATTGCCAACCAAGCCAACAATAAACAGCTCAACCTAAGAATCATTAAGATCACTTCAGGGCAAGCCATTAGAATATAAACTGAGAGCAAACCCCATTTCCTATTAGCACTGATGATGTTACCTAGTTGGGTCATGAGACGTCTGCAAGGAAACCACCCAGCTCAGAGAGCACCAAGGACCCCATAGTCACTGTCCTCTTCTTCTTCTCCTCCATCCTACAAAACCCAACTAGCCATGCTGAAGTTGAAGCCCACAAGTCTTAAAGTTGCCAAGTTTGGAGACCCCCTGCTAAAAGGTTAGCCTCCCGGACCCCCAACTTTAACGTAACTAATGGAGAATTGTGAGACTTGCAGAATTCCATCATTTGGGAATGATGGAATGTGCTGATCTTCAGCTTTCTCAAGAGACACTAATACATGCCAATATAGTATATTGTACTCCTAATACAGGGGTCTTCAAACTTGGCCCTTTTATGACTTGTGGACTTCAACTCCCAGAATTCCTCAGCCAGGCGTGCTGGCTGAGGAATTTTGGGAGTTGAAGTCCACAAGTCATAAAAGGGCCAAGTTTGAAGACCACAGTCCTAATATAATGTGCTGCATATATAATGTTCGTTTTCCAGTTCTAAGCCTTTGCATTGAAGACTTTTTTCTAAAATGTATTCCTATTTATTTATTTGTTTGTTTGTTTGTTTATTCCCTTTGCTGAAGCTTCACATGGGACCTGTGTGTTTAATGCACCTAACCCCAGCGAGATGTTTGACAGATTTGAGAGGAAGCTGAGTCCCCTTTGGTACAAGATAACCGGAGCGCACGTTGGAAACAGCTGTGGAATAGTGAATGATGGGAAATCTCTTTATTTTGGAGGTCCGGGCAAAAGGGAAGCGCGGACAGTCTCTCTGGATACCACTGGCATCAGGTCAGCCTCTATATCCGTGATGGCGAACCTTTTAGAGACCGAGCACCCAAACTGGCATGGTTAGGAGGCCACTGACTTTTCTACCCTGCCCTATCTATGTTTCCTGGTAAAATACATGGGAAAAATCACATTGGAGGAATATTCCACTTATTTTGCTTCTGGAAACTTCACTTTGCCCTAGGTCAGGGGTCTTCAAACTTGGCCCCTTGGTGACTTGTTGGCTGAGGAATTCTGGGAGTTGAAGTCCACAAGTCATAAAAGGGCCAAGTTTGAAGACCCTTGCGATAAATGATAGATAGATGATAGATCAGCGGTTCTCCACCTGTGGGTCGCGACCCCATTTGGGGTCCAATGACCATTTCACGGGGGTCGCCAAGCACCGCAGTCCGCCATTTTTTTTTTGGTCGGCCATTTTTTTTTGGTCAGCCATTTTTTCCCTATCGCGATGCGGGCCGTTGCACCGTGCATGCGCGATGCACCCCATCGCGCCATGCATGCGCAATGCGCCCCGTTGCACTGCGCATACGCGGTGTGGGCCCGCCATTTTTTTTTGGCCGGCCATTTTTTCCCCCTATCGCGATGCGGGCCGTTGCGCCGTGCATGCGCGATGCGCCCCATTGCACCGCGCATGTGCAGTGCGGGCCCGCCATTATTATTTTTTTTTGCGCGATGCGGGCCGGGTCGAGCCCTGGAAAAGGTTGAGAACCGCTGTGATAGATGATGGATGATAGAGATAAATAGACTAGATAAAGATATAGAGAGATAGAGTAGATATATAGATGAGAGAGAAAGATGGTAGATAGATGGATGAGGGAGAAAGATGATAGATAGACAGACAGACAGATAGATAGATAATTAGACAGACAGACAGATAGATATGTAGACCAAAGGTCTTCAAACTTGGCCCTTTTATGATTTGTGGACTTCAACTCCCAGAATTCCTCAGCCAGGCAGTGCTTCTTCGGCTCTGACTGGATGGCAGGGGAATGGAAGGATTTATACTCCTTGCATTTGTAAATTACCAGCTGTCTGCAAGGAGTATAAGTCTCTCCATTCCCCTGCCATCCAGTCAGAGCCGAAGAAGCTTCTTGGATGAGCAGTGAAACATCTTCAAAGAAAAGCAAGAAAGTCCAGCTGCCTCATGAAAAAAGCACTTTCGGGATAATCATGACCTGGGAATCTCCAAAGATATTTAACTGGGAAGCTATAGTGGATAGAAGAATCTGCAAGCTTTAAAGATGATGTGTTTTTTTTCTTCCAAACTAACCATTTTAATTTTATTTTTTTAAAAAACAAAACAGATTAGTTCAGTTCTATGTACAAATTGGAAGCAAAAAAGCTGGTTCAGATTGCAACAGACCCCGAGCCAGGAACGAAGGTAAAAATTATTTTGTTAGCCCTATAGCTTAGTTGAAAACATTGGACGTTTCTTTTCATTTCTGTGTATTTATATTTTTCTGAACATTCATGCATGTGACAGTTTTTGCTTTGTCCGCACACTTTGTAGCATCGGAGGAGGTAAACAAATATTGTTAGGCCAATGCAATCATATTGATTTATTCCCACATTTCCATGCTGAAGACATTCTTGGTTGAAAGAAAGCTAGTGTTGAAAGAAAAGTCTTCATCGTGGTTCAGTCCAAGCCGGGAATAAACAACATGGCAACTGCTTTAGGAAGAAGGTTGCAGTTTATTGAAGAGGAGAGCCAGACAGAAAGGTGACTCTGGAAGAAGAGAGAGAGAGAGAGAGCACATGTAGGGAGTGGGTTTTCATACCCTTTGGAGCCTTTTGTTTGGAGTAGTTTCCTGTTCCTGTTTCAGGCTTCTGGGTGTGCCTTTCTGGTATTCTGGTGGCGGTGGGTTTATCCTATTATGTCCCAAGGGTCATATCCTGCTTCCCTGGGGCTGTGGCTGATGACTCTTAGATTTTTGGTCTTGACTCTAGAGATCTTTCTTCCCAGCTTCCTGACTCCAGTCTTTCTGACAAGATTATCATCTGCATTTCTGCAGATTTGGTTTCTGCTTGGGACAGAGAGACTTGGGGGCAGGGTTGGTTTCTGCTTTTAAAATCCTTTAGGGAAATATATTCTGCCCTTTTAATATTTTCTTCTCTGCGGGAGGGGGCTGACTTCCCACACAAAACTATTGGGATCTTTTGGGAACTGCAATTTCTTTGTTTTGACAGGACATGTCTAAAAAAGAAGGGGATAGCCAGGCTAGCATTGATTATTGGCTGCTGGTGATTAATTATGCTTAGTTGTTAGTTCTCAACTGACACAGCAATAGCACCTCTCTATCAGGGTTTCATAATACATGAGCAATCATGGATACCGAAAGAAGGGTGGCAAACTCAGTTTTGCACAAGGCTCCAAATTACTTCCCTTTTGATTTATACTCGGCCCTAAAGTGGGCCATCATTTATTCATGAACAATCCAAGCACTGTAAAAAAAAAGAACACTTTTGCACAAGATAAACCCAAGAACACAACCCGCTATTCTCCGGCAACTTGGGAACTTTATTCTGCGCATAAAAGCCCTGGGTTCAGGCCTAATTCTCGGGCCACGGGCTTCTCCGGGTTTATCAAAATGCTGCGTGTTTGTGGGACTCTCGGTAAAAACCAAAAAGTTCCATCAGACTTTCTAACTTCTCACGAGATCGCACGAGATCCCATGTTTTCCGACAGAGCCCTTAAAATGACGCTTTGTTTCCTCTTGATTCCCAGGACTTGTGATCCAGTATTCAAATGACAATGGAATAAGCTGGGTTTTGCTACGAGAACTGGATTTCTTGTCTTTCTTAGAACCACAGATTGTGTCTATTGAACTGCCCTGGAAGGCCAAAACATCGGCCACTGCATTTCGGTGGTGGCAACCTCAGCATGGTAAGTCACAGGAATATCTTTCTCTACAACAACATATAATGCGTGGATAACTTTTCAATTCGACTAATTAATAACGATAGTATCCTCTGGGTAAATGAGCATGAAAAGACTCGTGCTCTATAAACAAGACATATTGTTAGTCTGTGAATTGTTTCCCCGTGCATTGCAATTGTTCATTTGTTCTAAATTAAGTCGTGGTGGCGCAGTGGTTAGAATGCAGTACTGCAGGCCACTTCTGCTGACTACCGTCTGCCTGCAGTTCGGCAGTTCGATCCTGACCGGCTTCAGGTTGACTCAGCCTTCCATCTTTCCGAGGTCAGTAAAATGAGGACCTAGATTGTTGAGGGCCATAGGCTGACTCTGTAAACCACTTAGAGTGGGTTGTAAAAGCACTGTGAAGCGGTATATAAGTCTAAGTGCTATTGCTATCTAAGCTGTGTTGGCACAGTGGTGAGAATGCAGTATTGCAGGCTAATTTTGCATGCCCACTGCCGGGAATTCGATCCTGACTGGCTCCATTTTTCATCCTGAGCTGTGTAAAAGCTCATCCATTTCCCTTACTGTGTTGTAAATGAATTGCAAATGATTGCCCCTTTTCGAAGATTAATTGCTTGGGGAAAACCACTCAGATTAATGCAATACCGTAACTTTCTTGTCGTTGTCGTTTTTGGTGCCTTTGTGTTAGTGTTGACCTTCTCCAGGCGGTTTTGGCAAGATTTTTGGAAGTGGGTTACCATTGCCTTCTCTTTAGGACTGAGAGAGAGTGTACTGGCCTGAGGTCACTCCACTGCCTCAGTAGTCTAGATGGGATTAGAACTCGCAGCGTCCTGTTTAGTGCCTTAACCACTGCACCAAACTGGTTCCAGACCATAACTTAAATAAGATAATGTCAGGCGTAAAGACTTAACCGTCATGTTCTCCCCGCTTTGTTTATAGGAAAGCATTCAGCCCAATGGGCTTTGGACGACGTCCTTGTGGGCATGAATGACAGCTCTCCGATGGGTTTTCAAGATAAATTTGATGGCTCTGTAGATTTACAGGCAAATTGGTACCGGGTTCAAGGAGGGCAGGTAGACATTGATTGTCTGTCTATGGATACCTCGCTCATCTTCAGTGAAAATATAGGTAAGGCTCAGATTGAGCAGCGGGCGTGCTTTTTCCATTTCTGTTTTGAAAACCCCCAGCGTTTTGTAGCACTTTGCAAACCTTTCAGAGTTTTGAAACGTTGCCGACATTCCTACATTCATATCCATTATGCAACTACTTGACAAGATAGAAAAATGTGGGGTAGAAAGCACCACCACCAGATGGATCCGTAGCTGGCTGACCGGCCGTACTCAGCGTGTGGTCCTCAATGGAACCGCATCTACATGGAGGGAAGTGTGTAGTGGGGTGCTCCAGGGCTCTGTTCTGGGCCCAGGGCTCTTCAACATCTTCATCAACGATTTGGACGAAGAGATAGATGGGGAACTCATCAAATTTGCAGACAACACCAAGCTGGCAGGAATAGCCAACACTCCAGAAGACAGGCTTAAGATACAGAAGGATCTGGACAGACTTGAACACTGGGCACTATCTAACAAAATGAAATTCAACGGTGAAAAAAGCAAGGTTCTACATTTAGGCAAGAAAAACCAAATGCACAAGTACAGCATAGGTGGCACCTTGCTCAATAGTAGTAACTGTGAGAGGGACCTCAGAGTCCTAGTGGACCATCACCTAGATAGGAGCCAGTCGTGTGCTGCAGCTGCCAAAAAGGCCAACACAGTGCTAGGCTACATTAACAGAGGGAGAGAATCAAGATCACGTGAAGTGTTAATACCACTTTACAAGGCCTTGGGAAGGCCACACTTGGAATACGGCATCCAGTTTTGGTCACCATGATGCAAAAAAGATGTTGAGACTCTAGAAAGAGGGCAGAGAAGAGAAACAAAGATGATCAGGGGACTGGAGGCTGAAACATATAAGGAACGGTTGCTGGAATTGGGCATGTCCAGTTCAATGAAGAGAAGGACGAGGGGGGACGTGATACGGTAGCAGTTTTCCAGTATCTCAGGGGCTGCCCCAAAGAAGAGGGAGTCAAGCTATTCTCCAAAGCGCCTGAAGGCTTGGCAAGAAGCAACGGATCATGGAAACTAACCAAGGAAAGAAGCAACCTAGAACTAAGGAGAAACTTCCTGACAGTGAGAACAATTAACCAGTGGAACCACCTGCCTCCAGAAGCGGTGAATGCTCCAACACTGGAAGTTTTTAAGAAGAGACTGGACAGCCATTTGTCCAAAATGGTATAGGGTTTCCTGCCTGAGCAGGGGGTTGGACTTGATGACCTCCAAGGTCCTTTCCAACTTTATTATTATTATTATTATTATTATTATTATTATTATTATTATTATTATTATTAAACTCCCTTTTGCCGTAGGCAACATTACAGCATGCAAGGTTCCAAAAAGGAATAAATCATAGCAAGTCAACAGAGGTGTTCCAAAAGTGAGGTCAAAAGGGTAGCCATGATCTTGTGATTGAGGTCAACCTGCTTTTATCTGTATCATGGCTAACATCTTGAGCTTTTGGACCGAAGGCTGAAGATACATCCCAAAAGCCTGTAAAGGCAGATCTCAACGTACAACCACAAGGGACCCTGAACTTTCTGTTGTGAAGTCAGTTTTGCTGCATTTTACGACCTCTCTTGTCACAGCGGTTAAGTCAATCGTTCCAACTGTTCAGTTAGTAACCTGGTTGTTAAGTGAATCTGGCTTTGACTTTGCTTGTCAGAAGATTGCAAAAGGAGACCGCGTGTCCTCGGGACACAGGCAACGGTCACAAATACGAACCAGATGCCACCCTCTGAATTTTGATCACCTGACCAAGGGGATGCTGCAAAGGTCGTAGCGGTGAAAAACCATTGTAAATCACATGTTTCAACATTGTTGTAACTAATAACAAAACAACAGAATTGGAAGGGACCTTGGAGGTCTTCTAGTCCAACCCCTTACTCAGGCAGGAAGCTCTATACCAGTTGAGACACATGGCTGTCCAGTCTCTTCTTAAAAACATCCAACATTGGAGGCAGGTTGTTCCACTGGTTAATTATTCTCACTGTCGGGAAGTTTCTCCTTAGTTCTAGGTTGCTTCTCTCCTCAATTAGTTTCCATGATCCGCTGCTTCTTGCCAAGCCTTCAGGCGCTATGGAGAATAGCTTGACTCCCTCTTCTTTGGGGCAGCCCCTGAGATAGTGGAAGACTGCTAAATCATGTCCCCCCCTTGTCCTTCTCTTCATTAAAGTAGACGTGCCCAATTCCAGCAACCGTTCCTTGTAGGTTTTAGCCTCCAGTCCCCTGATCCTCTTTGTTGCTCTTCTGTTCTGTACACTGATTTTTATTTTATTTATTTATTTTTTTAAGGAAAGCCTCGCTATGCAGAGACCTGGGACTTCCACGTGGCTGATTCTACCTTCATGCAGTTCGAGCTGAACATGGGCTGTAGCAAGCCCTTCGGCGATTCCCACGCCATTCATTTCCAGTATTCCCTAAACAACGGAAAAGACTGGCATTTGGTAACGGAGGAGTGTGTGCCGCCCAAAATAGGCTGTCAACATTACACAGAGAGTTCGGTTTACAGCTCAGAAAGATTTCAAAACTGGAAGCGGATCACGCTCTCTCTCCCTCCGGCAGCAATGTAAGAAATAGCCTTTAATGTTACCGATAAAGGAGAATATTGGCAGCTCAGAGATGAAAGGAGCAATCCTTAGAGCTCTCTGAGCATGGTTGTCTTCTTGCAGACGTTTCATTACCATACTGGATAGTGTCATCAGCGTGAGTAAGGAGTTGGGTTTGCGCTCAAGTTTATATTCTAGTGTCATGCCCTGTCAGTGTTCATGTCGGTGGTCTTTGAGTTTCTTTAGTTAGGCTACAACAGGGGTAGGCAACCTTGGCTCTTTTATGACTCATGGACTTCAACTCCCAGAATTCCTGAGCTAACATGGCTCAGCTTGGAAACCTCTCCCTTTCCCCTCAGCGTGGCTGGCTCAGGGATTCTGGGAGTTGGAGTCCACGAGTCTTTTATGAGCCAAGGTTCCCCACCCCTGCCTTATATCACGGGTCCTCAATTTTAGCACCTTTAAGACTTGTGGATTTCAACTCCGAGAATTCCTGAGCCAGCATGGCTCAGCTTGGAAACCTCTCCCTTTCCCCTCAGCGTGGCTGGCTCAGGAATTCTGGGAGTTGAAGTCCACGAGTCATAAAAGAGCCAGGGTTGCCTACCTCTGGCCTAGGCCTAGGCCGCTTTCTGACTCGTGGACTTCAACTCCCAGAATTCCTGAGCCAGCATGGCTCAGCTTGGAAACCTCTCCCTTTCCCCCTCAGCGTGGCTGGCTCAGGAATTCTGGGAGTTGAAGTCCACAAGTCATAAAAGAGCCAAGGTTGTCCACCCCTGCCCTATATCAGGGGTCCTCAACTTTAGCACCGTTAAGACTCGTGGACTTCAACTCCCAGAATTCCTCAGCTAGCATGGCTCAGCTTGGAAAACCCCTCCCTTTCCCCTCAGCGTGGCTGGCTGAGGAATTCTGGGAGTTGAAGTCCACTAGTCATAAAAGAGCCAAGGTTGCCTACCTCTGGCCTAGGCCTAGGCCGCTTTCTGACTCGTGGACTTCAACTCCCAGAATTCCTCAGCCAGCCTGGCTCAGCTTGGAAACCTCTCCCTTTCCCCTCAGCGTGGCTGGCTCAGGAATTCTGGGAGTTGAAGTCCATGAGTCATGAAAGAGCCAAGTTTGAAGACCCCTACTCTAAAGTGTGTGTGTGTGTGTGTGTGTGTGTGTGTGTGTGTGTGTGTGTGTGTGTGAATTATTCTTAACCTCTGAGCTGTACAAGTAATTAATGACATCTGCTGGATCTGTGACCTCTTTGTAATGCATACTGTGAATAAGCAATTCTTAAGGTTTCATTAAATCAAATGTTTTTTTTTCTTAATTGCTGGAATGCTTACCAAAATGGGCCACCGTATAATAAAACCTTTTTTTTTTTAGTCTTGATTCTCAGCCCCAACAATTACTTTAATATTTTGGCCAAATCAATTTGTCACATCTGTTTTTATATTCCTGCTTAAGTGTAAGTGGACGTTACAGTCACTTATCCAGTGTCTTTTCCTTTCTCTTCTATAACCTCACGATCTGATTTCTTCCCCACCCTTCACACACACACACACACACACACACACACACACACATACACACACACACACAAACACACAATTTGCTCTTTCCAGGTCCCCCAGAACGCGCTTCAGATGGATCCAACATGATTATACTCCTGGTGGCGATACCTGGGCTATTGATAACGTCATCCTGGCCACCGGATGTCCCTGGATGTGTTCTGGTCATGGAATCTGCGATGCTGGACGTTGTGTGTAAGAAAACAAACAAATGTTCAGTTTGTTTAGCAGGAGGAGAGAATGTATTTAGGCCTAATGTTGAGATGTAGCTGCTGAGAATTCTGGTTTTGTTTTAATTCGTGAGTTTACGGCAGGACCCAACAGCCTCCTCTAAGCTAAGCAGAAATTACTGAAGCAACAGCAGTCCCCTGTTACATCCCAGATGAAACCCTGGCTTGTTTATTGAAGCCATACTTTCAACTCCAGATTGATGAAGGGAGTTCAGACTAAACCATATGATGAATGACTGAGGGATCGAGCTGTCTAGTCTAGGGGTAGGCAACCTTGGCTGTTTTAGGACTCATGGACGTCAATTCCCAGAATTCTGGGAGTTGAAGTCCACGAGTCCTAAAAGAGCCAAGGTTGCCTACCTGTGGTCTAGTCTAACAAGGAGAAGAACGAGGATGACATGATAGCAGTCTTCCAGTACTTGAGCAGCTGTCCTACAGAAGAGGGCAGGACAAGAAGCAACGGATGGAAACTAACCAAAGAGAGAAGCAACCTGGAACTAAGGAGAAACCTCCTGACAGTTAGAACAATTAACCAGTGGAACAACCTGTCTCTGGAAGCAGTGAATGCTCCAACACTGGAAGTTTTTAAGAAGAGACTGGACAGCCATTTGTCTGAAATGGTATAGAGTCTCCTGCCTGAGCAGGGGGTTGGACTAGATCAGTGTTTCTCAACCTTGACAATTTTAAGGCATGTGGACTTCAACTCCCAGAATTCCACAGCCAGCATTGCTGGCTGTGGAATTCTGGGAGTTGAAGTCCACATGCCTTAAAATTGTCACGGTTGAGAAACACTGGACTAGATGACCTCCAAGGTATCTTCCAGCTCTATTCTATTCTGTTCTGTTCCGTTCCGTTCCATTCCATTCCATATTTTCTATTCTATTCTATTCTATTCTATTCTATTCTATTCTATTCTATTCTATTCTATTCCATTCCATTCCATTCCATTCCATTCCATTTTTTTCTATTCTATTCTATTCTATTCTATTCTATTCTATTCTATTCTATTCTATTCTATTCTATTATTATTCTATTCTATTCTATTCTATTCTATTCTATTCTATTCTATTCTATTCTATTCTATTCTATTCTATTCTATTATTATTCTATTCTATTCTATTCTATTCTATTCTATTCTATTCTATTCTATTCTATTCTATTATTATTCTATTCTATTCTATTCTATTCTATTCTATTCTATTCTATTCTATTCTATTCTATTCTAAATGTCTCATACCCATTTTCCTTCAGGTGTGACCGAGGTTTTGGAGGGCCCTATTGTGTTCCTACTGTTCCCCTCCCAACTGTGCTAAAAGATGACTTCAATGGCAACCTGCACCCTGACCTTTGGCCCGAAGTCTTCGGAGCCGAGAGAGGAAACCTGAACGGCGACACCATCAAATCCGGAACGAGCCTCATCTTCAAAGGGGTTAGGAGTGGTTGACATTCAAACGTTACTTAATTCTAAATTGTCTTTCTCCGGTTTTGGGTGGTTCTTTACAAAAATCAGTTGCCGTTGTCTCCCATCTGCTTTCTTCATACTCTTTTCATATCTCTTCATCCAACTGTCCTGTGAGATTCATTTAGGATAGGGGTGGGCAACCTTGGCTCTTTGATGACTGGTGGACTTCAACTCCCAGAATTCCTGAGCCAGCCTGGCTCAGCTTGGAAACCTCTCCCTTTCCCCTCAGCGTGGCTGGCTCAGGAATTCTGGGAGTTGAAGTCCACGAGTCATCAAAGAACCAAGGTTGCCCACCCCTGCCCTATATCAGGGGTCCTCAACCTTGGCAACTTTAAGACGCGTGGACTTCAACTCCCAGAATTCCTCAGCCAGCATGGCTCAGCTTGGAAACCTCTCCCTTTCCCCTCAGCATGGCTGGCGCAGGAATTCTGGGAGTTGAAGTCATAAAAGAGCCGAGGTTGCCTACCTCTGATTTAGGAGAAGGACACAGATAAGATATCAGATAACTCTTAACTGCGGCCTACTGCCATACCCCCAAAATTGGGAAATTATTAAATCCATCACCTCACTCTTTACCCTAGTTCCAAATCATTATATAGCATTATTGTAGTAGTTTTCAAGAAGTTTTTTTTTTTTCAAGAAAAAAATGTACTGGATTTGCTTGGTAAGGACGATGACCAAGGTGTTATTTAAGTCCATGAAAAATAGTAATACTGTCTATTCTCTTTATACAGGAAGGGTTGAGGATGCTCGTTTCGAGGGATCTAGACTGTACAAATACAATGTATATTCAGTTTTCATTCAGATTTTTAGCTAAAGGTAAGTAGCATTTAAAGGAGTACTTTGGGGGTCTCTTTACCACCGCATAATGGACGGAAACTGTCCCCCTTTTAATCATATTTGATTATTGTTCCTTGTGGTTTTCCTAGTAGAATTTTTTCCCCAAAATGGCTTGCTAGAGAACTAGCTGGCTTTGTGCCTTAGTTGAGACTAGAACTGACCGTTTTTGCTTCTTATCCTGATGCCTTAATCCTACGCCAAACAGGAGTAACGATAAATTAATATAATCCTTGCTGAATCCAAAAGTGGAACTAATTCACAAATATCCAGTTACGACTCAGAACGAAGACTCAGTGACCCGATGAAGCTAGAAAGATGTTACCTGTGTTGTAATACCTCCAACCTGTTGTATGTTCCCCAGAATCTATGGCGATTAATTTTATTTATTTATTTGTTTGTTTGTTTAAACTTATATGCCGCCCTTCTCCTAAGACCCAGGGCGGCTCACAATAACAATACAAGTAAAAACAAAACATAGAATCCATTAAAATTACTACTTACAATACTATATAAAAACTAGATAATTTATTACACTCATACCACACACAATCACAGTCAAAGGCCCAGGGGCAGAGTGCAGCTCACACGCCCCAATTAATACTACATTTCATACTTATTTATACTAAGATACTATACTATTCACCTGGCGTTAAATCACAGACTCCAAACACTTACTCAGCAAAAGGCTTATGTTGAAGTTGAGTCAGAAATGACTCGGCTAAAGGAGACTCTGTTGCAGACAAGAATAAAATCATAGTCAATTATTTATTATTTTCTGCAATACAGTATAAAACTGTCTAACTGTCTTAGTTTGGTCTCTGCGCCAGATTTTAAATCCCAGCCATTTTCTTCCCAACTTTCTGATTTAATGGATACTTGGCAGTTGACTAGTTGACGTTGGCAAATTTGGATGCTCTCTGAGAATTATTAATTTTTGTCTTCCTAGATTTAACTCTTAACTCAACCTGGCATCAGTTATCCAAATTGTTTTGCTGTTTTGGATTCATCTTTTTGTAAAACTTTTTGCCTGAATCTGTAGTTAAACAGAAAATTGTCTCGCCCAAAACAGGCTGCCATTTTTGATATGTAAAATTCCTCTTTATGAAAAAAAAAGTAGGTGGGAATCCGGAATCTCTATATCTTTGAACAGAACAATATTTAAGATGGTGTCATAATTTGGGGGGGGAGAAATTCTGGTGTTTTCTTAAAGTACAGAAAACCAAAAGATGGATTCTTCTATTAAAGTAAAGATGGTCTCCATGAACACCCCATGACATCTCAAAATCTTGTCCATAACTGTTGCCGTCCTCAAAAAAAATAAGCCCAAACATCAGAGTTTGTTGCATTTGAAAATCTGTGTGGTATTATTGACTATTATATTAAGTCTTCTTTAAAGAAATGGCTCAACTTGATTTCATCAAGGTAAGCTTTCATAGTTGATCCATCTTAGCCAGGGATCCCCAACCCCCGGTTCGTGGACTGGTAACGGGCTGCAGCATGCCAGCAACTGGTCCACACAAACAAGCAAAGCCCCATCCATGGAATGCAGGCAGCACACAAAACCAGACACTCTCCAGTCCATGGAAAAACCTCTCTCCACAGAAACGGTTCCTGGTGCCCCAAAGGTTGGAGACCTCTGATCTTACCATTGTCATCCTTGCAATGTCTTCTCCTATGTTCCAGGTATTCCGGAAAGATCTCATTCTATTCTGCTCCAGTATTCCATCAGCGGAGGCATCACTTGGGATCTGATAGATGAGTTTTACTTCACCCAAACCACCGACGTCCTTTTTATTAACATCCCATTGCCGTACTCAGCACGAAACAGCGCTACACGTTTCAGGATCTGGCAACCTTACAACAACGGTACAGAACGAAGGATCTAAATTTTAATGGCTTTGAGAGACAGGGAGTCCTCAACGTACAACCGATGGCTTAGCAACTGAATTGAAAAAGGAGACTTACAACCAGTGGTGGGAGTCAAATGTGTGAACAACCAGTTCTCTACATGGATGCCACTTCCGGAAGTCCATTCTGGGCCTGGGCAACCAACAATTAGCTACCGGTTCTGCTGAAGTGGTGCAAACCGGCTGAATCCCACCACTCTGTCTGTCTGTCTGTCTGTCTATCTATCTATCTATCTATCTATCTATCTATCTATCTATCTATCTATCTATCTATCTATCTATCTATCCATCCATCCATCCATCCATCCATCCATCCAGTGGTGGGATTCAAATACGTGAACAACCAGTTCTCTGCGTGGATGCCACTTCCGGAAGTCCATTCTGGGCCTGGGCAACCAACAATTAGCTACCGGTTCTGCTGAAGTGGTGCAAACCAGCTGAATCCTACCACTCTGTTTGTCTGTCAGTCTATCTATCTATCTATCCATCCATCCATCCATCCAGTGGTGGGATTCAAATACGTGAACAACCGGTTCTCTGCATGGATGCCACTTCCGGAAGTCCATTCTGGGCTTGGGCAACCAAAAATTATTTTATTTATTTATTTATTTTATTTTATTCGGATTTGTATGCCGCTCCTCTCCGAAGACTCGGAGCGAGTCTTAGCTACCGGTTCTGCCGAAGTGGTGCAAACCGGCTGAATCCCACCACTGCTTACAACCCAGTTCTGACTGTCGAGGCTGTTTTTCCACAATCACATGACTGGACTTTGATTGCGTAGCAACATGGGTGCATTTGCAACCATTAGCGGTGTCCCATGGTGGTGTGACCACATTTTTATGGCAGTTTTGTTAAAAGATGGTACTTCCAGGTTTTGGGGAAACCACCCCATAGTGACTCACCTAGCAAACTATGGTGCTTACTTAATGTATTCGTTCAACAATCAAGTTGATTCGCTTTACAACTTCGGCGTAAAAGGTTGTCAAATTGACTGTAATGACATATGGCTTTGGTGGGCAAGCTCCATTACCATTACGGGTTGAGGACTGCCTGTACATTTTGATTCTAAAAGACTCAAGTGAGCAGCAAGTGAAGTTCAATGGCATATTCTTAATGACAGATTCAATGTGCTTGAGTTAATGTGTGCCTAACAGAGAAGAATTCATTAATGTTATCTCCTTATGTCAATCTGTCATTATCAGATTTGGAATTTACAGGTGAAAACACTGCTACTCATAATCACTTCTTAAGAGTCTTTTAGGAAGCACTGAGTACTCTTAGTGGCAACTAGTAAACTGTTCCATTATTTCCTTGTGGTCTCTTAACAATTAGATCAGTGGTTGTCAGGATTTTATTTAATTTTTTTTCTTACTTTTCCTAGGTAAGAAGGAGGAGATTTGGATTATAGATGACTTCATTATTGATGGAAATAACCTCAAAAATCCTGTGATCCTTTTGGATTCTTTTGACTTGGGCCCAAAGGAAGACAACTGGTTTTTCTATCCTGGTGGCAACATTGGACTTTATTGTCCATATTCATCCAAAGGAGCACCGTATGTATTAAACAGAAAATATATACGTATACATAGTGAGACATGAGAATACTATTAGAGTAGAGTAAAAATAGACTAGACTGGACTGGACTGGACTGGACTGGACTGGACTGGAATAGAGTAGAGTAGACTGGACTGGACTGGACTGGACTGGACTGGACTGGACTGGACTGAACTGAATCAGAATAGAGTAGAGTAGAGTAGAGTAGAGTAGAGTAGAGTAGAGTAGAGTAGAGTAGAGTAGAGTAGAGTAGAGTAGAGTAGAAATGGACTGGACTGGACTGGACTGGAGTAGAGTAGTGTAGAGTAGAGTAGAGTAGATTAGAGTACAGTACAGTACAGTACAGTACAGTACAGTACAGTAGAGATAGACTGGATTAGAATGGAATGGAATGGAATGGAATGGAATAGAATAGAATAGAATAGAATAGAATAGAATAGAATAGAATAGAATAGAATAGAATAGAATAGAATAGAATAGAATAGAATAGAATAGAAATTAAATTAAATGAATAGAATAGAATAGAATAGAATAGAATAGAATAGAATAGAATAGAATAGAATAGAATAGAATAGAATAGAATAGAATAGAATAGAATAGAATAGAATAAGGAATGAATAAGAATAGAATATAAATGAATAGAATAGAATAGAATAGAATAGAATAGAATAGAATAGAATAGAATAGAATAGAATAGAATAGAATAGAATAGAATAGAATAGAATAGAATAGAATAGAATAGAATAGAATAGAAATTAAATTAAATGAATAGAATAGAATAGAATAAGGAATAAGAATAGAATATAAATTAATAGAATAGAATAGAATAGAAATTAAATTAAATGAATAGAATAGAATAGAATAAGGAATAAGAATAGAATAGAACAGAACAGAACAGAACAGAACAGAACAGAACAGAACAGAACAGAATAGAATAGAATAGAATAGAATAGAATAGAATAGAATAGAATAATTTGACCAAGTATGATTAGATGCACAAGGAATTTATCTCTGGTGCAGAAACTCTCAATGTACATGCAAAGCAGTGGAGTAATAATAACGATACCAATAAGAGAAGATAGTAGAAAAGATGAGGATAATAATAATACAGCCATACTACATGGGTAAATATGCTTAGACATAAGACAGTGCTATGAAGGTTATGTGTTCAGCAGAGTGAGGGCCTGGAGAAAGAAACCATCTTTGTGTCCAGTTGTTTTGACTTGCAATGCCCTACAGCAGCAGTTTATGTCCAGGATGTGAGGGGTCCATAGATATTTTCTCAGCCCTACTTCTGACCGGTGCAGTATACCGGTCCTCAGTGGAAAGCAGGCTGGTTGCAATTGTTTTTTCTGGAGTCCTAACTGTATGTCGAAGTCTGTGTCAGTCCTGTTTGGCTGCTCTGCCCAACCAGGCAGTTATCAAAGTTTCAGAAGAAGAAGCGTAAAGTAAAGAGCGATATTGTGAAATAGATCCCTTTTGCTCCTGCCACAGAGAAGAAGATTCTGCCATGGTATTTGTGTCAAATGAAGTTGGAGAACATTCAATTACAACGAGAGATCTGAACGTAAACGAAAATACCATAATCCAGTTTGAGGTACTTAAATCTCTGCTTTCTTTTCTTCTTGCTGTCAAAGTGTGTGTGTGTGTGTGTGTGTGTGTGTGTGGTTTTTTTAAAAAAAATCTTGCTTTAGCATTTTTCTGGATAGGTTACCTTTTTTTTAAGGATACAGAAGGATCGGGTGGGTACGATTTATGAATTCCTGCCATAAAGATTAGCAGATCATTTCATTATTGCAAATGTGAAAATGGGCAGTTTACTATCTTTCAAGTTTATACAACGTGAAACCGTATCATTTTCAGGAAGGGCCTGAAAATTGAAGGTACGGTGAGATGGAGAGGATGTTATAGGTAGGGATAGTGTGTCCTTTGTTCAATTCTGTGTCCCAAGGTATATAAAAGATTGACACGGGCTATGAAACTGTCCTTTTATCCACCAGGCATAGAGCAGTCCTCACCTTATGACCACAGTTGGGACAGCTGTTAAGCAAATCACTGCCATTATTAAAAGAATCAAATGGTCATTAAATAAATCCAGCTTCATCCATTGACTTTGCTTATCAGAAGCCAGCTGGGAAGCTCCTTGGACACTGCAACTATTGTGAATTCATGCTGGTTGCCTATTGCTCAAATTTTGATCCTGTGACCTTAGGGCAGGGGTAGGCAACCTCGGCTCTTTTATGATTCGTGGACTTCAACTCCCAGAATTCCTGAGCCAGCATGAAGTCCACGAGTCATGAAGGGGCCAAAGTTTCCCCCATGCTGGCTCAGGAATTCTGGGAATTGAAGTCCCCAAGTCATGAAGGGGCCATAGTTCCCTCATGCTGGCTCAGGAATTCTGGGAGTTGAAGTCCCCGAGTCATGAAGGGGCCATAGTTCCCTCATGCTGGCTCAGGAATTCTAGGAATTGAAGTCCCCAAGTCATGAAGGGGCCAAAGTTTTCCCCATGCTGGCTCAGGAATTCTGGGAGTTGAAGTCCACAAGTCATGAAGGGGCCTTAGTTCCCTCATGCTGGCTCAGGAATTCTGGGAGTTGAAGTCCCCAAGTCATGAAGGGGCCAAAGTTTCCCCCATGTTGGCTCAGGAATTCTGGGAGTTGAAGTCCACAAGTCATGAAGGGGCCATAGTTCCCTCATGCTGGCTCAGGAATTCTGGGAGTTGAAGTCCATGAGTCATGAAGGGGCCATAGTTCCCTCATGCTGGCTCAGGAATTCTGGGAGTTGAAGTCCACGAGTCATAAAAGAGCCAAGGTTGCCTACCGCTGCCTTAGGGATATTACGATAGTGGTTAGTACAGCACTTTTTTCAGCGCTGTTGTAACATCACTAAGCAAGTGATAAATCAAGGACTAACCGTAGTTGAACTTTTTTTTTTACAAAGGCAAAAGACATCTCATAACTTTACCATTCAACAAAACACTTGTTTTGTCCCGTTAAGAAAATATATTGTATACTGTAAAATGTATACAAGCAAGGAGCGAAGCCCACCCTCACTGACATGGATGACGTTACCTGGTTGGGTAATGAAATGTCTGCAGGTAACCAATCCAGCTTAGAGAGCATCTAGGATTCCACATTAAGAAAATAAGAATCTGTTGTTATTGTTATAACATTGTGGTGTAAGTTGGGATGTGAAACAGATGATAGGTGGACAGGAATATCAACATCCACTTATTGAATTGGAATAAGTAGTTGCATCCAGAGTGCGGCCCCCAGAGCATATGCTGTATTTCAAGAGTTTAATTAAAACTGAAGCTGAAGCCTAGCGCACAAATGTTGTGTGTGCACTAACATGTTTATGCAAAGCCTTAAGAGTCCCAGCACATTCTTCTGCAGTTGTAAGAGGCTACTGCTTGCTTGTGTGTTCTTAGAAAAACCGCCCCTGACTGTTTATTCGTGCACATTTCAATTTGTCACGACAACCAATGAATAATATATAGAATGCAAACGGTTTTATATTTTCAAATGTAGATTAAAAGGAGGTTCAACAAATGCTTTCGAGGTCACACTCAGAAGGAACAGGTTTTCAGTGGGTTTTTCCCCAGAAGAGTTACACTTAATATCTAAGCATCTAGGAAAGACATTTTAATTTAAAAAGAAACAAAGAAAATGTTTTCCTGCAAAGTTAGGGAGATGCTAATAAACCAGATGTTATTGTAGGTGTCGATGTAGGTGTTGTCGTTCTACATTTCTAAAGCTAATGAACCAAATCATGTCCTTTAGATTCTAGATCAGCGGTCGGTTAGGCCTAATAATGCAGACATGTCAAACACAAGGCCCGGGGGCCGGATGCCACCCACGAAGTGGTTTCCTGTGGCCCGCGAAGCCATCCTGGAAACAGTGAGGGAACGGCCCCCCGCTGCCTTGGCCCTGGCCCAGGCCGGATGGGAGACAATGTACAATTTTGTGGTGGCCATCTATGCCAAAACGCATTCAGTCTTAGCTCCACAAGACTGTTTGGAAACAGCGAGGAACTAGCCCTTGCCGCATTGGCCCCGTCCCCTGGGTGCATGCTGGGGAGGGGTCTCCCTTTGTGAGGAATGAAGAAATGGACCATGCCTTGGCGCTTGCCCCGGTCCCCCCCTTCTGCCAGAGACCCTCAGAGCTATCCCACTCCTGCCCAGGCCCCCACAGGCACCATTCACACGAATTATGTAGAGCTGGCCACGCCCACCCAGTAGGCCACATCCACTCCCTCCACGCCCACCCAGTAGGCCACACCCACCCACCCCGAGGGCAACCACAATGCTGATGCGGCCCTCAGTGAAATTGCGTTTGACACCCCTGTAATATTGGGACGCTCACATGCATTATGTAGGAAGACAATTGTTTTAGTCCATGGAGGTAAAAAAAAAAAAATAGAAGTTTGGTAGAACCTTTTCCAGCTAACACACTTTATTAAGGCTCAGAGAGCATCAAGGACCCCACAGTCATCTTCCTCCTCCTCCTCCTCCTCCATCGTTCCACAAACCCTATTCCCTTCTAGCGCTGATGATGTTACCTAGTTGGGTCATGAAACGTCTGCAAGAAAACAACCAAACTCGGAGAGCACCAAGGACCTCACAATCATTGTTGTTGTCGTCGTCGTCCTCCTTCTCCTCCTCCTCCTCCTCCATCATTCCACAAACCCTACTCCCTTCTAACGCTGCTGATGTTACCTAGTTGGGTCATGAAACATCTGCAAGAAAACAACCAAGCTCAGAGAGCACCAAGGACCCCACAGTTGTCATCTTCCTCCTCCTCCTCCTCCTCCTCCTCCTCCTCCTCCTCTATCATTCCACAAACCCTACTCCTTTCGAGCGTTGATGATGTCACCTAGTTTATTTTATTTATTTATTTATTTGTTGGATTTATATGCCGCTCCTCTCCAAAGACTCGGAGCGGCTTACAACATCTATATAAAACAACAGATCATAATCTGAATCCAACCAAAAATATTTAAAAAAAATGAGAAACCCCCACACACATTCAACATTCACACCACTGTCCACAATCATCCCCAGGCCTGCCGGCAAAGATAGGTTTTAAGGTTCTTTCGGAAGGCCGGGAGAGTTGGAGAAACGCGGACTTCAGGAGGCAGTTGGTTCCAGAGGGCGGGTGCCACAACAGAGAAGGCCCTCCCCCTAGGGCCCGCCAGACGGCTTTGTTTCGCTGACGGGACCCGGAGGAGGCCGACCCTGTGCGCTCTCACCGGTTGTAGGGAAGTATGTGGCAGAAGGCGGTCCCGTAAGTCATGAAACGTCTGTAAGAAAACCAGCAAGCTCAGAGAGCACCAAGGACTCTTCATGTCAACCCTGAGCTGCAAATCGTTCCTTCTGTCGATAAATAAATAAACAAAAAGATTGTAGTCACGTCTGCATCTCAGGTCCTCCCCAAATCATGTCTGAACGCTTACAATTCTTACAATTCAGGACGTCTTTGTGTAAACTCTTTGCAACGCCCAAGGCATCCATCAGTTCAACATGGAGGATTTCTTTGGTTTCAGATTAACGTCGGCTGCACCACGGACAGCTCCTCGGCAGAGCCGGTGAGACTTGAATTCTCCCGAGACTTGGGGGCAACCTGGCACCTGCTGCTTCCTCTGTGTTACAGTAGCAGCAGCTATCTCAATTCTCTCTGCTCTGTTGAGCATCATCCCAGTAGCACCTACTACGCTGGGACGACCCAGGGCTGGAGAAGAGAAGTCATCCATTTTGGAAAGCTACATCTCTGTGGGTAAGAAGCTGTTTTGAATCTCCTCTAGCTTGTATCTCTACCTCTATCTTTCTGCTCCTTTGTAAGCAAGGTTAGCTGATTGCATCTGGTCACAAAGAGAGTTACTAGGGAGTCAGGTCAGGGGAACATCCTTCAGGGGAGCGCACACGGGACCCCAAATCTACAACCCTTTCATAATTATACAGGTAGCCCTCGGCTTTACGGTCACCATTTGAGCCCAACATTTACGTTGCTAAGTGAGAGATTTGTCAAATGAGTTTTGCCCCATTTTAATGACCTTCCTTGAATCACTGCGGTTCTTCAGTGACTCTGGCGTCCTTCATGTCACCCCTAATGATATGAAAATGATGTAGAGACGCTGGAAAGGATGCAGAGAAGAGCAACAAATATGATCAGGGGACTGGAGGCTAAAACATATGAACGGTTGCAGGAATTGGGTATGTCTAGTTTAATGAAGAGAAGGACGAGGGGGGACATGATAGCAGTCTTCCAATATCTCAGGGGCTGCCCCAAAGAAGAGGGAGTCAAGCTATTCTCCAAAGCACCTGAAGGCAGGACAAGAAGCAACAGATGGAAACTAGCTTTGCTGGCTGAGGAATTCTGGGAGTTGAAGTCCACAAGTCTTAAAGTTGCCAACATTGAGGACCCGTGTCTTATATTAATTTTTGCTCCAAAAGATACATTAGGGCTTATTTTCAGGGAAATACGGTATTAAATGCATCCGTCTCGCTAACCATCTTAACTGGGGCTTATTTTTGAAGTGGGGCTTATATTACAAGCGTCCTGAAAAATCATGCTAGGGCTGATTCTCCAAATGGGTCTTCTTTTGGGGGAAACACAGTAAATAACCTACCGCAGGGGTGGGCAACCTTGGCTCTTTTATGACTCGTGGACTTCAACTCCCAGAATTCCTCGGCCAGCCACGCTGAGGGGAAAGGGAGAGGTTTCCATGCTGAGCCATGCTGGCTCAGGAATTCTGGGAGTTGAAGTCCACCAGTCATAAAAGAGCCAAGGTTGCCTTACCCCTGACCCTAGAGGAACACTCACAAAACTTCTGAGCTCTATGTATATCAGGTGCTATGATGATTGATGCATACTATGATTTTATGTTCAATGCTGATTGTATGAATGTAGATAGACCATATACAAGAGATGTATTTTCGGGTCCTATGAGGACAGCTTATTAATATGAACCCAGATTTAATGTTGATTGCTTTAATATTGGGAAAGCGTACTGAATTTCTACCTCAGGATACTGAACTTCTACCTCAGGATTATTGGTTAGGGATCATAAAAGATTGTACTAATACTGAGATGAATAATATGTGATAGACTAGGAACTGTGGATAGACTATAGAAAAGAGAAACACCAAGCAAATAAATTGTAACCGGCGTTTAGTTGAGGCTTGATGTGAGGAGTGAAAAATGGTTACCAAACCAGACGATTATAAAGATTAATACTTAGTGATATATATCAGGTGCTATGATGATTGATGCATACTATGATTTTATGTTCAATGCTGATTGTTTTAATAAAAGAATATATATATAAAAAAAAAGATTTATGACCAGCCTCCCTGTATCGACTCTTGAGAGAAAGCATTTCTGCCAAGTGACAGATTCCTAGAAAATACAGCAGACCTTACAATCCCTTGGAGAACTGGAGCAAAGTTAAAAAAAAACAAAAAACCAACCCCCGTTGTTTAATAATTAAACAAAATATTTAATTTTTAAAGGCGAGCATGCATTTTTTATTGTCTTTAATCCCGGAATGTTTAGCATCCCTGCTGTTCCAAGTCACGTCCTTAAACCTCGTCTCTAATTTTCTAGCCTGTCAATCAAAAAGAGGGAAAGCCCAATGCTTAACAGAGTTGTGTGCCAAATTCACACAAGCATACTCCCGTATGGGTTGTCTGTTGTTCTTTTTTCCTTTGGCCAACTTTCTACGTAATTGTAGGACAGTTTAATTTCTTGCCACTCTGACCTACCACACACACACACACACCCCACGCAAAACATATATACACCCTTGAGACAAGAATGTTCAACAGTAAAAAACAATAGAATCGTACTTTTTCACTACAACTTGCAGCAGTGCAAAAATGCGTGTATAAAAATTTATTTTATTTATTTATTTATTTTTATTTATTTTATTAAATTTCTATACCGCCCCTCTCCCGAAGGACTCGGGGCGGTGTACAGCCTAAACTTTAAAAAACATATAAATATACAAAATTTAAAATAATTAAAAATAAATTAAATCATTTGGCCAAAATCCTAAAACCCAAAACATACAAAATTTAAAATCTTAAAAAATACTCAGAAGCTTCTATGCCAGGCCGGCCTGTCGGAAAAGGAATGTTTTTAGTTCCCGACGGAAGGTGCGTAAATCTGTTATTATACGGAGTTCGGGGGGGAGCTCGTTCCATAACGTGGGAGCTCCCACAGAGAAGGCTCTCCCCCTGGGGGTCGCCAGCCGGCACTGTCTGGCCGACGGCTCCCTGAGGAGGCCCTCTCTGTGGGAGCGTACCGGACGGCGGGAGGTATTTGCTGGCAGTAGACGGTCCTGTAAGTATCCGGGTCCGATGCCATGGAGCGCTTTAAAAGTGGTCACTAACACCTTGAACCGCACCCGAAAGACCACCGGCAACCAGTGCAACTCACGCAGGAGCGGTGTTACGTGGGAGCGCCACGACGCTCCCATCACTACCCGCGCGGCTGCATTCTGGGCAAGTTGGAGCTTCCGGATGCACCTCAAGGGGAGCCCCATGTAGAGAGCATTACAGTAGTCCAGCCTGGAGGTCACGAGGGCATGAGTGACTGTGCGTAGCGAGTCCCGGTCTAGGAAGGGACGCAACTGGCGCACCAGGCGAACCTGGTGGAACATCCTCCCGGCCACGGCCGTCAGATGGTCCTCTAAGGACAGCCGTGAGTCCAGGAGGATTCCCAAGTTGCGAACCCTTCCTGTGGGAGCCACTGTTTCGCCCCCAATACACAGCGATGGAATCAGCTGGCTGTACCGGGACGACGGTAACCACAGCCACTCGGTCTTGGAGGGGTTGAGCTTGAGTCCGTTTCTCCCCATCCATACCCGCACGGCCTCCAGGCACTGGGTCAGCACGGCAAGGGCATCGTTGGGGTGGTTTGGCGTGGAAATGTACAGCTGGGTATCATCAGCGTACTGGTGGTACGCTTCTTGCCACTCTGACCTACCACACACACACACACACCCCACGCAAAACATATATACACCCTTGAGACAAGAATGTTCAACAGTAAAAAACAATAGAATCGTACTTTTTCACTACAACTTGCAGCAGTGCAAAAATGCGTGTATAAAAAACAAACATTAAGCTAACACCGGCTCAGGGATCAAAGCAGCATGGATCAAAGGCCTCATTCCTTGTCTTTCTGTAATGACTTAGCTTCTAGTAACTTTCCAGAAGTTAGTAATACCGGTAGAACATAGAATAAAAGGGGAGACAAGACAACACAACACAATACAAGCCTGATTTAGTTCACCTGGGCCTAAACCTTGCATAGAAGAACAAAGGCCAATATTTTCGTTTTCCACATATGGAACGGTTCTCAAAGCATGTGATAGAAAGCAAGGTAGGAGTAGGACTTAACGCAACTGTGTGTTTCAGCTTGGTGAGATTCCGATGGTACCAAGGGTTTTATCCCGCCGGGTCTCAACCGGTGACCTGGGCCATTGACAACGTGTACATAGGACCACAGTGTGAAGAGATGTGCAGCGGACACGGCAGTTGTGTCAACGGGACCAAGTGCATCTGTGACCCTGGATATTCTGGACCCACCTGTAGAATAACCACCAAGAACCCTGATTTTCTCAAGGATGACTTTGAAGGTATACTTAGTACTACTACTACTACTAATAATAATAATGAAGGGCTTCCGTGGTGAAAAGATTTGCCGGTAACATCATCGCTGCCTGGGGGAATGCCCAGTTGGGGGCTCCAGGAAGATGCTCACTGAAGTGGTACCCATTTATCTGCTCGTGGTTGCCCGCTTTTGAACTTTTGGGTTGGCAGAAGCTGGAGCGTGTAATGGGAGCTCACCCCATCACGTGGCAGCAACGGGTCTCAAACGCGAGCCTGCCAGTTGTCAGCCCTGCACTCTGAAGGTCTGGTGACCGTACTTAGGTTTTGTGAAACAAAAGCCTGGAGACTAAAACATACGAAGAACGGCTACGGGACTTGGGTGTGGCTAGTCTAAAGAAAAGAAGAAATAGGGGAGACATGATAGCAGTTTTCCAGTATCTGGAGGGCTGCCACAAGGCAGAGGGGGTCAGGTTGTTCACCAGAGCACCAGAGGGAAGGACGAGAAACAATGGTTGGAAACTGATCCAAGGAGAGAAGCAACCTGGAATTAAGGGGAAACTTCCTGACAGTGAGGCCAATCCAGTGGAACAGCTTTCCAGCAGAAATTGTGGGTGCTCCATCACTGGAGATTTTTAAGAAGAGGCTAGACACCTGTCAAAGACACTATAGGTTATTATTATTATTATTTTGTGCTTGAGCAGGGGGCTGGACTAGAAGACCTCCAAGGTCTATTCTATTCTATTCCATTCCATTCCATTCCATTCCATTCCATATATTCTATTCTATTCCATTCCATTCCATTCTATTCTATTCTATTCTATTCTATTCTATTCTATTCTATTCTATTATTCTGTTCTATTCTATTCTGTTCTGTTCTATTCTATTCCATTCTATTCCTATTCCTATTCCTATTTCTATTCTATTCTATTCTATTATTCTGTTCTATTCTATTCTATTCTGTTCTGTTCTGTTCTGTTCTATTCTATTCCATTCCATTCCATTCTATTCCTATTTCTATTCTATTCTATTCTATTCTATTCTATTCTATTCTATTGTATTCTATTCTATTATTCTGTTCTATTCTGTTCTGTTCTGTTCTATTCTATTCTATTCCTGTTTCTGTTTCTATTCCATTCGATATATTCTATTCTATTCTATTCCTATTCCATTCCATTCCATTCCATTCCATTCTAAAATGTCCTGATGTCAAACCATCAAGGTCAGCTGATTGGTTCAGGCAAAATGCTCCTACCTTTATAGACAGGTCAGTCCCGCTGTTTTCATGAAACCATCGTCTAGAACAGTTGTGTCCAACCCAGGGCCCATGGACTGCACCTGCCTCTGGATATCTACTAACGCAGCCCCAGACATGTTACTAATTTAACAGCTGCAGTGATTCACATAATCATCGTGGCAAGAAACGTCGTAAAATGGGCCAAAACCCAACTTCACAACTGTCCCGCTTAGCAATACAAATTTTGGGCTCAGTTGGGGTTGTAAGTCAAGGACTATCTGGGGATGGGTTGAGAAAGGAATTCCCATTTTTAATCGTCACTTTGTAGATACTAAACAAACGTTAATCCAAACCGGCTAAATTTAATCCACTGGGCAAAAATCAAAGTTTATAGAAAAATGGAGAAATGCTTGACCCGGCATTTACTCATTGGCACACAGGTGTCCCATGCAATGTCCAATTCCTAGCAGAAATGCTTCAGTGTCCATCCTAAACCAGTGTCAATCTCTGTTTGCATTCAGGGCAACTGGAATCAGACCGGTTCTTATTGGTGAGTGGCGGGAAACCATCCCGGAAATGTGGGATCCTGTCCGGAGGGAATAATCTCTTCTTTAACGAGGAAGGATTAAGGATGCTGATGACTCAAGATCTGGATTTATCCCAGGCTAGGTAACCCCCTTTCCTTCATTCACAAATAGGTCAAGTACAATTTGCGTTGACTCCTTTCTCTAAGGCAGGGGTGTCAAACTGCCGGCCCACGAGCCGATGCGTCATGCCGAAACCGCACCCACCCCAACTCCGGCAATGGGGAAAAAGTCACGATACAGTAGTGGCCAAAATTGTGGAAACCTTTTGGGAAAAGTGTAGAGTAGAAATGCCACCTTGGGTTAAGTTTCCACCCATTTTTTCTTCTAATCTCCCTATAACCGTAGCTTCGTTCACTTAATAATCCTATTTTACATCGCTTTCTGGGCGACCAGTCAACTCTTTTGCACCATGACTTTAATTTTATTATGTTTTACAAGCTCACTAAATGAAAGAACACAAAAAAAACCCAACCAACGTGATAGCCATCACATAACACACTGACAAATGTCCTCCTCTCGGCTTCAATACAGGACATCCATCACTGAATCCTACTGTGATCTGATTGGCTCATGGCCAAAACAAGATGACACCTGATTGGCTCGCTAAACACTCGTGCTCATTGGCTACAATCAGATGAAGGAAAGCTACCTGAGATCAACCTAAGCGACTTGTGCTTCCTTTTTCTGGTTATTTGGCTATAACTTTTCATAGAGTACAGTACAGATAATTGAACAAACTTTGTTGTATGACATTCTTGATTAAATTATCTTTCCATTGATATATAATTTTATGGTACTACTGCAAAAAAAGGGGTGTTATTAGCCATCAAACCTCAAAAATACACTTTTCCCAAAAGGTTTCCACAATTTTGGCCACTACTGTACATTGCGACACATCACGTGACGTGACGAGTTTGATACCCCTGCTCTAGGGCCTACACTCTGGAAGCGGTTGAACCCGGGGCCTAAATCTCCCAGTCTTCTCTGAATCCCAAATGTTCTTCAGCAAGGTGATAACGTAACTCTGAACAATAGAAACTGAGGT
The DNA here is from genome assembly GCA_034064705.1 of Bothrops alternatus. NCBI lineage: Eukaryota > Metazoa > Chordata > Lepidosauria > Squamata > Viperidae > Bothrops > Bothrops alternatus. The sequence goes on from JARGCV010000301.1 coordinate 1,378,533, forward strand.
CAAAATACATTGGAATGTCATTGGTCTAAAGCCGCCTAGTTTTGCTCAATGTCTTATTTATCTATCTGTTTGTTTATATGTTTTATTCCTCAAACAAAAATTACAAGTTTGTACAAACAAAATGTGAGTGTGATAACGTGATAATGTAACTGTGAACAGCACAAACAAACCAAGGTCAAAATATACTGGAGTTTCATTGGTCTAATGCAGCTTAGTTTTGCTCAATGTCTGTTTGTTTGTTCGTTTCTCCGGTGTCTTTTGTTTTATCCCTCAGACGAAAATTACGAATTCGTACAAACAAAATGTGAATGTGATAATAAGAGCATAAGAAGAGCCATGCTGAATCAGGCCAAAGCCCATCGAGTCCAGCATTCTGTGTCACACAGTGGCCCACCAAATGTACATGGGGATCTTGAGCAGAAAGAGAAGGCAAAACCCTCCCTTTCCCTTGACCCCCAAACAAATGGTACTCAAGGGAATCCTGCCTGCCTCAACCAAAATAGAGGCGGCACATGGACATCCGTTTTAATAACCACCAATACACTTTGCATCCATGAATCTATCTAGCCCTGCCTTGAAGCTGTCAAGGCTGACAGCTGTCACGACCCCTTCAGGAAGTGAATTCCATAAAGCAACGACCCTCTGGGTGAAGAAATATTTCCCTTTATTTGTCCTCACTTTCTTACCTATGAGCTTTAGGGAGTGCCCCCTTGTCCTGGTATTGTGTGATAGAGAAAAGAATTTTTCTCTATCCACATTTTCTATCCCATGCATGATTTTATACACTTCGATCAAGTCACCCCTTAAACGCCGTCTTTCAAGGCTGAAGAGACCAAGGCGTTGCAATCTGGTTTCCTAAGGGAGGCGCTCCATTTCCTTGATCATTCTTGTTGCCCTTTTTTGCACCTTTTCCAGTTCCATTATATCCTTCTTGAGGTGCGGTGACCAGAACTGTGCACAGTACTCCAAGTGTGGTCTCACCATCGATTTGTACAGAGGCAATACAACACTTGCTGACTTATTTTCGATTCCCTTCCTAATCATGCCAAGCATGGAATTTGCTTTTTTTTTTACTGCTGCTGCGCATTGGGTTGACATCTTCATCGAGCTGTCCACCAAAACCCCAAGATCCCTTTCTTGGGTTGTCTCAGAAAGTTTGGTCCCCATCAGTTGGTAAGTATAATTGGGGTTCTTTGTCCCGATGTGCATAACTTTGCACTTGTTTAGGTTAAAATGCATTTGCCACTTTGTTGCCCACTCACACAATTTCGAGAGATCCTTCTGGAGCTCCCGACAATCAGTTTCACTTTTCACAACCCGAACTCGTCAGCAAACTTGGCTACCTCACTATTAACTTCTACATCCAGATCATTGATGAATAAATTAAAAAGTAAAGGCCCCAAAACTGAACCTTGGGGTACACCACTTCTCACTTCTTTCCATCCGGAGAATTGTCCATTTATTGCCACCCTTTGCTTCCTACAGTTTAGCCAGTTACCAATCCAGGACAAGACCTGTCCTCTAATTCCGTGGCTGGAGAGCTTTTTTAGGAGCCTTTGGTGAGGGACTTTGTCAAAAGCCTTTTGAAAGTCAAGATATACAATATCAACTGGGGCCCCTTTATCTATGTATTTATTTACACGCTCAAAGAATTCTAACAAGTTAGTAAGACATGATTTGCCTTTGCAGAAACCATGTTGATTTTCATTCAGCAATGCCTGTTTTTCTATGTGCCCTGTAATTTTATCTTTAATAATGGTTTCCATCAGTTTGCCTGGAACTGAGGTTAGACTGACTGGTCTATAGTTTCCTGGATCACCTCTGGATCCTTTCTTGAAGATCGGGGTTATATTTGCTTCCCTCCAATCCTCCGGTACAGTGCCTGATAATGTGATAACATGATAACGTAACTGTGAACAGCACAAACCAAGGTCAAAATATACTGGAGTTTCATTGGTCTAATGCAGCTTAGTTTTGCTCAATGTCTGTTTGTTTGTTCGTTTCTCCAGTGTCTTTTGTTTTATTCCTCAGACGAAAATTACGAATTCGTACAAACAAAATGTGAATGTGATAATGTGATAACATGATAACTTAACTGTGAACAGCACAAACCAAGGTCAAAATATACTGGAGTTTCATTGATCTAACCTAGCCTAGTTTTGCTCAGCGTCTTATTTATTTGTGTTCTGTCCCAGCCTATGTGAGTCCTTGTTATGTTCACAAGGAGAAACCCCTCTTCCAAGAAAAAGGCAGGAACCGTAAGAAAAAAAAACAACCCCTTTTATTCTCACAGACCTGAGTCAATGTCCAAGGCAAACAAACACAGTTCATAGAAACTCGATCCCCAACACGAACGGCTGCCTTCGGCAACCAGCACCTCCCACCCCTTCCCTTTTATTATGCAGCCAAGGCGTGGCTTCCTAATGCCTTCTCCTTTGCCTTTGGAGCCGCACCATTGCATTTCTCTGTCCTACTCGCTTCTCTTGCCGGCACTTTCGTGCATCCATGATTTGTCCCAGCTGTTCTTCATCATTGTCCAACTCAGGCTCCCAGCACAGCTGTGTCTCAGCCTGAGCGCGAGTAGAGGAACCAGACTCCTCCTCCGACTGTAAGTCTTGGAGCTACTCAGAACCTTCCTCTGACTCTGATGTCACTCCAGGCCCCTCCTCCTCATCTGATTCCTCAGACTCAGCTGCCGGACCAACTAGCTAGCGAGGAATCACAGCAATTTGTTTGTTTGTTCATTTGTTTTATTCCTCAAACAAAAATTTCCAAGCACCCCATTTGCAAGCAGACAAAGCTTCCAGTTTCCCTCGGGGTGAAAAGTGTATGGGCACCTATGGGGTGCTTGGAAATGGAGCGATTCGGTGCATTTCCAAGCACCCCCCTAGACACCCAAACATTTTTCGCCCGGATGGAGAAACAACGGAGACTGGAAGCGAGTTGCCTGTGAAATATTCTCTATTTTTCTTCAAACCAAGCTGGCTCCATAAATCTTTACCCGAGTTGGCTCTAGGCCGTTCTGCATTAACAGGGAGACCGACCCGTCTCCTGGATTATAAATAACTTTTTCATCTTAAGAGATTGAAGTCTGTTGCATACTAACGGCCCAATAATGGGGTGCTTGACAGCGAACGAGGATTGAAACATGCTATTTATTGCCAAGATGCCTTTGGATGCTTCATTTGGAGTTGCAAAACATTTGCAAGCTTGCTTTGAACTGCCAGCATGTATTTATGGTTGATAACTGCCAGATTCTGAACAAGCTGGTGTTGAGCTATTTAAAATAGCAACTATTAAATTCTAAAGGCTTTTTGCACCTGATTAGAAATTCTTTGATGAGAGAGGTTGCGTCTAAAATGTTGAAATAGGAAAAAAAAATGTAGACTAGTTTGAAATTAAAATTCCTGTTTACAAGTTACTGGGTGGCCCTGAAGGTATCTTCCTCGGACTTTAAACATCTAAAAAAAAAATTCCATTTTCTTCAGGGATACTTTACCCTCGCTCTGATGAAAATTTGATTTAAAACTCTGTAGAAATTTCATTTTAATATGGTCTTCTGGACTTCTGTTATTAACATAGGGCTTCACACTATTTCTTTTTCTGCGTATTTTTATTCTCTTGCTACGGGGCTTAATTTATATGTATTGCATTTTTCCAAATAAACAATAAGCTGTTCCTATGAAATGAAACCACTGGAAAAACACAATATCGCAATTTTTGTGGCAAATTGTCTGCTTAAAAGCAAGAGGGCTCTTGTATAAGAGCACGGCATTTAAATTCCTTCTGTGAAGTGATAGAAAAACACCCAATTTTCATTCTTTTGTGGATTCAGATAAACAAATCCTTGTTCACTTTGTGTGTTATGTATGGACCCAACTCTAGCTCAAATAGAATGAAAAGAAAATAAGAAAAAATACCAGCTCCATATTTACATTTTAAATGTAATAATGTTTTATTATGGATGGTGAAATAAATTTTGGTTATCTGTTGAATATTAGTCTTTTGCAATAGCTTTGATCTCTGCAATTGGTCCGTCACTACATGTCTTTAAGAATATAAGAACCTAAGAAGAGCCATGCTAAATCAGGCCAAAGCCCATCGAGTCCAGCATTCTGTGTCCCACAGTGACCCACCAATTGTACATGGGGATCTTGAGCAGAAAGAGAAGGCAAAACCCTCCCTTTCCCTTGACCCCTAACAAATGGTACTCAAGGGAATCCTGCCTGCCTCAACCACATAGAGGCGGCACATGGACATCCGTTTTAATAACTGTTGTATCTAGCCCTTCTCAGCTTAGTAAAATCCACAGAAATATTTCTTTAAGAGTTTTATTTAACATAGTTCAAGAGATTCACTTCAAAGCAAGCTGCTGGAATTTTGTTTGCGGAACGGCCAAATCTGACTTATTTACATTCAGCTTAAACATGCTCTCCCTCCCTTCCAATTAACTCACTCTTTATCTCTCAGGTTGTCCAAGATCTCATTAATCTTCCGTACATTCCAAAAACACCAGAAAACTGAGTTCAAACGAACCTCTCAAGGCATCAGGCTACTCCTTGATATTAACGTTGCTCGTGACAAAGAATTAGTCCCTCCTTTATCTTCTAATATAGTGTCCGATACGTCACTTCCCCCATTACTTCCTTTTTCCACGTAACTGAAACCTCCGCCTATCAAACCTTCGGAATCTCGGATCAAGCCATATATTGTCCTGTTCCAAGTCTGACTCCTCGCTTTGAGAGTCTGACTCAGACTGCATACAAATCTCCTCACTGTCTGGCTCGGCTGCCGGGAGGGGAAAATACCCAGAGGGGCCTGGTTGTTCTTCGTCATCCTCTGACATTTCCCCAGCTGGTCTAGAGACACCCACAACAATAACCACCGATATACTTGGCCTCCATGAATCTATCTAGCCCTGCCTTGAAGCTGTCAAGGCTGACAGCTGTCACGACCCCTTCTGGAAGTGAATTTCATAAACCAACGACCCTCTGGGTGAAGAACTATTTCCCTTTATTTGTCTTCACTTTCTTAGCTATGAGCTTTATGGAGTGCCCCCTTGTCCTGGTATTGTGTGATAGAGAAAAGAATTTTAGTAAGAATGTTAGTCTTTAGTAAAGCAATAATTTTTTTCTGATTTTTTGCTCAGAATAATGGCCTAAATCCTTTCTTGGAACCCTCAACCAATCATTTGGGGTTTTATACAGCTGCATTTCCACCTTCTGGAAAGCCGAAAGATTATATGTATATTAATAAACGAATGTAGCTCGTGGCTGTCTTTTATATGCTGCCAAGTTTCTGGGCTAAGATCGTGAAATTTCAGCGCAGGTTCAAATTTACTGGGATGTGCGTTCTATAAGTAAATCTGTCTATTTATTGATTCTGTGCTCAGGCCTGGAGGATAAATATCATTTTTTAAAAAATAAATTCTTTTGATGCTGTTCTAATGGATAAACAAAATACAACGCGCAAAGGCAAGGACTTCGTTTTTTAAAAAAAAATCGAGGCAAAGTCTTCAGCCACATTGATATATACCCAGAATCGAATAACAATATAGCATTACTCGTTGTTGGCCAAAGGAGTCGATGTGTTTTGTGCAACTGGAAATAAATCATCATAATGTATTTCTTTTGATTTTGGACTCTTCCGTGCTTAATGTAGATTCGTGCAGTTCTTCATGAGGCTGGGATGTGGCAAAGCCGTACCTGATCTGAGGAGTCAGCCGGTATTGTTACAATATTCCCTTAATGGTGGACTCCGCTGGAATTTACTTCAGGAATTTCTCTTCAGCAATTCGAGCAATATTGGACGTTACATTGCCCTGGAAATCCCTTTAAAAGCTCGCTCTCCCTCTACGCGTCTCCGCTGGTGGCAGCCTTCGGAAAACGGGCATTTCTACAGCCCTTGGGTCATTGACCAGGTAAGTCATTCTTTTTACCTGACGCTGTTCTGTCCCAGCCTACGTGAATCCTTGTTATGCTCACAAGGAGAAACCCTTCTTCCAACAAGCAGGCTGGAACCGCAGGGAAAAACCAATCCCCTTTTATTATTCAAAGACCTGAGTCAATGTCCAAGGCAAACAAACACAGTCCACAGAAACTTGATCCTCAACACGAACGGTTGCCTTCGGCAACCAGCACATCCCACCCCTTCCATTTTATTATGCAGCCAAGGCGTGGCTGCCTAATGCCTTCTCCTTTGCCTTTGGAGCCGCCCCATTGCATTCCTCTGTCCTACTCGCTTCTCTTGCCTGCGCATTCGTGCATCTGGGATTTGTCCCAGCTGTTCTTCATCACTGTCCAACTCAGGCTCCCAGCACAGCTGTGTCTCAGCCTGAGCGCAAGTAGAGGGGCCAGGCTCCTCGTCCGACTGTTAAGTCTTGGAGCTGCTCAGAGCCTTCCTCTGACTCTGATGTCACTCCAGGCCCCTCCTCCTCCTCCTCCGATTCCCCAGACTCAGCTGCCAGGTCCACTGGCTGGCGAGGAATCAAGCCAGCTGGGAGTTGAAGTTACAATTGCAATGTATGTAAAAACTATAGGCTGAGAAAAATTAAAATAAAGCAGAAACCACTGTGGGCAAAAGCTACCGTCAAAACAGTCTTGTGGAAGGAGTTGGGATAATTATGTTTTATTTATTTACATATTGTGGTGTTTAATACAGAGCCATCTGCCATCTGCTTAAAATTCCCCAAAATATTTGGATATCAGATTCATGGCAAAAACAAACGCCAGCAATGCAAACATGGTTCCTTTTTGCTTGCAGGAAGAAGAATCTTTAGAAAGTTCACATTTACTCACCGTTAATTAGGTCTGGTCGCAATAAATAATATTAAAACGTTTTTTAAAAAAAAAAATAGATAAGTAATTAATTTGGACAAGGGGAAAAAACAAGGCAAGTAGTCCTCAACTTACGATCGCAACTGAGTCCAACATTTATGTTGCTAAGTGAGACTATTGTTAAGTGAGTTTTGCCCCATTTTACAACCTTTCATGCCATCGTCATTAAGTGAATCACTGCAGTTGTTAAGTTAGTGACATGGTTATTAAGTGAGTTTGGCTTCCCCCGTTAACTTTGCTTGTCAGAAGTTCACAAAAGGGGATCGCTGAACATGACCCTGGGACACGGCAACCGTCGTAACTATGAGTCAGTTGCCAAGGGCCCGAACTTTGATCACGTGACTTTGGGTTTGCTGCAACGGTCGTAAGTGTGAAGAACTTTCACAAGTCACTTTTTTCAGCGCCGTTGTTCGATCTGAACGGTCCCTAAACTAACCATCGTACGTTGAGGACTACCTGTATGCTAGTTTTCCAATCAGACTCAAAGCAATAGTAAAGCACCTACTATTAATTTCAAGCTGGAAGTATTTGCATTACACCAAGTAGAGGAGTTTTTGTTCTCGGCACTTTACAAAAGCAACTTTGATTGCAGTTCTGTACAATTTAGAAGACTTATGAATAATAACTGCAAACAACTCTGTGCCTACAGAGCATTAAGGGCCATTTGTGGAAAATTTACTGCACCTCTTAACGTAGTTAGGACAGGCTTGTAGCAAAAATATGTTTTCCTAAAATTGCCTCCTTGCAAAGCATAGCTCCCATTTGTTTATAGCTTGTTATCTGGGATATATGCTGCTTAGAACTGCAGGCAATTTTTTTTTAAATTAAGTCATACTGAATTTAAGAGTCTTTTAGCACCCTTTATTAAAACTCAGGAAAAATGGCAGAGTACTTATTAGCTGACGGTCCCTTGTTCCATAGACTCATTCCATCAGCTTATGCTAGTTAAGAGATCCTTAATAATTGCACTAAGATTACAATGTTGTAGCATAAAAGAGTCCACCTTTATTCTACACTGAATAAAGAAGAGACACTAAGAAGATTAAGGTTATTGTCTTCTTGTATTGTTGTATGAGTGGTTATATAGTTTTTTTATACTGTATATTTGTATTTTAATTAAATTACATTATATTTGTACTTGTATTTTGCTGTAAGCCGCCCTGAGTCTGGGGAGAAGGGCGGCATATAAGTCAAATAAATGAAATGAAATGAATGAAATGAATTGTCTGTTTTAATCTTACTCTCTTTTTTGTTTGATAGCCTCTTTCTTTACAAAGAAATATATCCATTTCTACCATTGGAAACTCTAATTTAACAAGATAGTCTTAGCTAACATTTCTGACTTAAAATGTAATGGAGTGGATGATGATGATAATGATTATTATTATTATTATTATTATTATTATTATTATTATTATTATTATTATTATTATTATTATTATTATTTTGACAACATTTCGCTTCTTCTCCAAGAAGCTTCAGAAGAACGGAAAAAGCTTTTGGGATGAGAAGTGAAACGTCTTCAAGGAAAAACAAAGGCCAGCTGCCTTTTGAAAAAGCACCTTTAGAATAACCATGACCTGGATTGACTGAGAATCTCCACAGACATTCAATTTAAGGAAATTGAAACTGAAATAATTAAGCGAGTGATTGTGTCCCTGTATTCCAGATCCTTATCGGTGGAAACATTTCTGGCAACACAATCCTGGAAGATGACTTCAGCACCTTGGACAGCAAGAAATGGCTTCTCCACCCAGGTGGGACCAAAATGCCCGTGTGTGGTTCCTCTGGAGATGCTCTGGTCTTCATTGAGAAGGCCAGCACTCGCTACGTGGTCACCACTGACATTGCCATCAACGAAGACTCTTTCCTCCAGTTGGACTTTGCTGCTTCTTGTTCGGTCACCGACTCTTGCTACGGTAAAGGCGATTCCTTTAAACAGGCTGTTCTGTTCTGTTCTGTTCTGTTCTATTCTAGTCTAGTCTAGTCTAGTCTAGTCTAGTCTAGTCTATTCTTTATTTCTATTCTATTCTGTATGTCTATTCTGTTCTGTTCTGTTCTATTCTATTCTGTATTTCTATTCTATTCTGTATTCCTATTCTATTCTACTCTACTCTATTCTATTTTCTATTCTATTCTATTTTCTATTCTATTCTATTCTATTTTCTATTCTATGCTATTCTATTCTATTCTATTCTATTCTATTCTATACCCTACCCTACCCTACTCTACTCTACTCTATACTTTACTCTATTCTGTATTCCTGTTCTATTCTACTCTATTCTACTCTACTCTACTCTATTCCATTCTATTCTGTATTTCTATTCTATTCTGTATGTCTGTTCTGTTCTGTTCTATTCTATTCTATTCTGTATTTCTATTCTATTCTGTATTCCTATTCTATTCTACTCTACTCTACTCTATTCTATTTTCTATTCTGTTCTATTCTATTCTATTCTATACCCTACTCTACTCTACTCTACCCTACCCTACCCTACTCTACTCTACTCTACTCTATACTTTACTCTATTCTGTATTCCTGTTCTATTCTACTCTATTCTACTCTATTCTACTCTACTCTACTCTACTCTATTCTATTCTATTCTATTCTATTCTATTCTATTCTATTCTCTACCCTACCCTACCCTACTCTACTCTACTCTACTCTACTCTACTCTACTCTACTCTACACTTTACTCTATTCTGTATTCCTATTCTATTCTACTCTACTCTACTCTACCCTACTCTACCATACCCTACCCTACGCTACGCTACGCTACGCTACTCTACTCTACTCTACTCTATTCTAAATATTGAACAGCTTTTTCTTTTTCAACTGCCATGGTCTTGAGAAGGCACTGAATTAGTTATCCACTGTTAGGTTTAGAACATAGAATCGTAGGGCTAGGAGGGACCTTGGGGGTCTTCTCATCCATAGAGATGAGGCATCTCTCCATATATAACTGCCAACTTTGCTCTCTGCGTTTATTGGAATTCACACCGCAGCAGCTATTCTTTGAGAACAACGTAAAACTGAACACACGACAGAACATTTGAATTGGCTCCTCTAGGGCGGTCATTCAAATGTCTGTAGAGGTTCTCAGTCACCCAAGTCACGGTTGTCCCAAAGGTGCTTTTTCAAAAGGCAACTGGACTTTCTTTGGTTTTTCTTTGAAAACGTTTTGCTTCTCATCCAAGAAGATTCTTCAGTTCTGACTGAAGAACCGAAGAAGCTTCCTGGACGAGAAGCGAAAGGTTTTCCAAGGAAAACCAAGGAACTCCTGTTTGCCTTTCGAAAAAAGCACCTTTGGAGCTGTCACTCAAGTTATCTATGCTTCTTCACATGTCCCGGTTTAATGCTTGCCTGCCAGCCCCTCTTACCATGTTTGCATTTCATTCTTTTTCAGCTATTGAGCTGGAATATTCTGTGGATCTGGGTCTGTCGTGGAAACCCGTGATAAGGGATTGCCTTCCTACTAATGTGGAATGCAACAGGTATCATCTCCAGAGGGTCTTGATCTCCGACACCTTCAACAAATGGACAAGAATTATCTTGCCTCTTCCTCCATATACCAGGTGAATTATATTTGGCATGCTTTTATCCAGCGGAACAAGGTTTCCATCCTATTATGAATTATGATCATAATTTTTTCCATGGTGGCTACCTGTTTCTAAACTTGTTTTCCAAAGAAATTCTACAATTTGCATATTTGTCCTTCGTTGGCTTCATTGCTTGTTGAATTAGGTCCGGAGGGGTATTTTAAACAAAATTATTTCAGTGTGTCTCCCACTTCACTCAAATGAGGCCGCACAAAATCATCCTGCTGTTAAAAGTCAACAAATGCTAATTGATGGTGATCTCCAGCACTTTTCTTGACATGGTGTCCTCAAGATTTCTCATAATTATCAAGCAGTCTAGAACTGCACCTCAGAAACATCTGGGGAGTACAAAAGGCTGAGACACACATGCACACACATTCAGCTCTAAAACGTCAAGTAGGACTCTTGAGTGAAGCTGATACTTTATTGTATCTTATATTAAGTGAGATCTTCTAAAAACCTTTTGAGTATCTTGGTGATGACTGTTCTCTGCAGATTTAGCCACTCTTCTCTTCCAAATGAACAACATTGAAACAGGATGTTATTTCAGTACGTTCTGTTTCTCAAGTAGAAATACAAAAAAGCAGGCTAGTTAGAGCAATAGTCTTCCTTATAATGATGTACGGGTGTGAGACACCAAGAATGGCTGATCAAAGAAGAATGGATGCCTCTGAACGGCTTAAATTATTCCATATACCATGGACAGTCAGAGTGACTAACAGTCATAAATCGTATAAAAGCAGACCCATCAATGGAAGCTAAAATCATAAGACTGTGTCTGATTTATTTTGGCCATGTCATGGGTGAAAATTCATTGGCAAAGGCAATGATGCTAGGAATGGTTAATGGGGCAAGCAAAGAACATGCAGGCTTGATAACCTCAAATCCAGTGGTGGGATTCAGCCGGTTTGTAGCACTTTGGCAGAACCGGTAGCTAATTATTTGAATCCCACCACTGGATAGATGGATGGATGGATGGGGTGGGTGGATAGGTAGGTAGGTAGGTAGGGAGAGAGAGAGAGAGAGAGAGAGAGAGAGAGAAAGAGATAAAGAAAGAAAGAAAGATAGATAGATAGATAGATAGATAGAGACAGACAGACAGACAGACAGACAGACAGATAAAGAAGAAAGATAGAAATAGATAGATAGATAGATGGATGGATGGATGGATGGATGGATGGATGGATGGATGGATGGATGATAGATACAGTGGTGGGATTCAGCCGGTTCGTAGCACTTTGGCAGAACCGGTAGCTAATTTTTTGTTGCCCAGGCCCAGAACGGACTTCCAGAAGCGGCATCCACACAGAGAACCAGCTGTTCACATATTATTCACATATTTGAATCCCACCACTGGATGGATGGATGGATGGGGTGGGTGGATAGATACGTAGGTAGGTAAGTGGATGGATGGATGGATGGATGGATGGATGGATAGATAGATAGATAGATAGATAGATAGATAGATAGATAGATAGATAGATAGATAGATAGATAGATAGATAGATAGATAGATAGATAGATAGATAGATAGATAGATAGATAGATAGATAGAGATAGAGACAGAGACAGACAGACAAAGAAGATAGAGATAGATAGATAGATAGATAGATAGATAGATAGATAGATAGATAGATAGATAGATAGATAGATAGATAGATAGATAGATAGATAGATAGATAGATAGATAGATAGATAGATAGATAGTGGTGGGATTCAGCCAGTTCTTACCACTTCAACAGAACCGCTAGGTAATTTTTTTGTTGCCCAGGCCCAGAATGGATTTCCGGAAGCAGCATCCACGCAGAGAACTGGTTGTTCACGTATTTGAATCTCACCACTGCTCAAATCTGATAAAACGTTGAAAACATAAAACAACTGAAAAAAAGCTGTGCTTGACAGGAATAGCCTGGAAAGCCCTTATTTATAAAGTCACCAAGAGTTGGACATGACTAAAGGGTTAAAACCGAGCAATTTCTCAAATGCCTCCTATATAGGGTGAGAGAACGGGTTTCAATTGCCACAGCAACAGCTGGGAGAGTGCAGAGTTGTACTTGAACCGTAAATACCCCTCCAGGTTGTTTAAAAATTTGCTTCCAGTTGATCAGAAATAGTTTAGACTATAAAATCAAGGGGTTAAATTCAAAGACCACCCTAATCTGATTGAAAAAACCCCACAACTGGAGAAATACCGTCGGAAGAAGAAGAAGAAATGCCAAAGGTACAAAATACACAGGGAATAAACAAACAGGTGGCCATGAACAGAAGTTTCCTTCGCTTTGGGTGAGCAAACTTGGTTTGAAGTTTAATGCTGCCATCTAGTGTTTATTTGTTGAATAAAGCCAGAGTCTCCGTTTGCTTGATACCACAGAGGTGGAAGTTGCTAGTTCTCATGCTTTTAACTCCACAAGCAGTGGTGGAATTCAGCCGGCTCACACTGGTTCAGCAGAACTGGTAGCTTAATTTTTCAGTTGAGTTCGGTGAACTGGCGGAAGCCCTAGCCCTTTTTCGCAAGGCCCAGAATGACTCTCCAGATGTGCATGGATGCCACTTCCCGAAGTCCGTTCTGGGCCTTGGAGGCCTGGAGGAGGCCTCCCAAGCCCAGAATGGCCCACTGGAAGTGCGTGAACACCACTTCCGGAAGTCAGTTCTGGGCCTCCAAGGCCTGGAGGAAACCTCCGAAGCCCAGAATGTCCTACCAGAAGTGTATGGATGCCACTTCTGGAAGTCTGTTCTGGGCCTCGGAGGCCTGGAGGAGGCCTCGGAAGTCTGGAGGAGGCCTCCCAGGCCTGGAACGGCCTGCCGGAAGTACATGGATGCCGCTTCCAGAAGTCCGTTCTAGGCCTCAGAGGCTCAGGCCCAGAACAGACTTCCGGAAGCGGCATCCATGCAGAGACAGAGAACCAGTTCTTCACGTATTTGAATCCCACAAGCATTTTTTTCCCACATCTTTTGTCTTTCCTAAAGGTCTGACGCGACTCGTTTCCGTTGGCACCAAACGGCTCCTTTCGACAAGCAACAAACCTGGGCCATTGATAACGTCTACATAGGTGACGGCTGTATAGATATGTGCAGCGGACACGGAAGATGTTCTGAAGGGAACTGCGTGTAAGTACTCACTCCGCTGAGAGAGACAAGGTAACGACAGGTAGTCCTAGACGTATGACCCACAATGGAGCCCAAAATTTAGGTTGCTAAGTGAAACAGTTGTGTAGTGAGTTTTGCCCCATTTTACGACCTTTCTCGCCACAGTGGTTAAGTCAATCGTTCCAACTGTTCACTTAGTAACCAGGTTGTTAAGTGAATCTGGCTTTGACTTTGCTTGTCAGGAGGTCAGAAAACGGGGACCACGTGACCACCCCCCGGGGGACACTATAACCATCATAAATATGAGTCTCTTTCCAGGCATTGGGATATAAATTGCGCAGCCCTGGGGATGGTACAGCAGTCATAAGTCTGAAAAATGGTCATAAGTCCATTCTTTCAGTGCCGTTGTAACTTTGGTCACTGCAGGCCATAAAGCCGGGCAAAATTTACTTAAAAATCATCTCGCTTAGCGACAAAAATTACGCCTGTAAGTCGAGAACTTACCTGGGTGTGATTTTCACTTAGCACATAATCCTTTCGGTTGGCTTATTCTTGGAAACTAAGCGGCTCACCCATTTGAGTAAATCTCTGTCTCTTTTCAAAAGCAAACCACGAATGTCAGGTAATGAAGCTGAACAAATTCCGCGCAGCCACAAAATCAATAAAAACGATACCGTCGCTCATAAAAAATAATGGCCTGCATTATTTTTTTGCCATTTGCAGCACTTGGGCGATTTTTCAACTAGAGCAATAATCCAAAGCTACCATTAATATCAATTACCATCGACCCGGTGGTAGCTCTGATCAGCAATCGCTTACTCATCTCACTGTTTAGGAAGGGGGGGGAAGTTAGCAATTCTTCATGCGTTATTATTTCAGCAACATCTGTAAAGATAGATAACAGAACCGTTTTTGTAATGCAACAATTAAGAGGGGAATATTACCGGCGTGTGGTTTGCTGTAATGGATTAAGGCACCATTTATCTGTGATTTTTAATGTTATTTTCCTGGTTGGGAGGGCGCTGGATTGAAGAGGTCTCAGATACCAAATTCATTTCCGTTATTTAAATTCTTTAAAAATGTCTGCAGAATCACTTACGGTAGATGCTATTACTTGGGTAGTTTTATCGTAATTAAAATACCTTGTTCAGGGGACATGCAAATTGTCTTCAAAGGACCAGTGAGCCCAAAATGCAAAATTTCATTGTTTACCCAGGTTGAGAGGAAAGAAACCAGGGCTGGAGTCATAGAAGCTAAGTATCTTCTGAAGGTCGATATTTTTGTTGTTCGTTGCGAAGTCGTGTCCGACCCATCGCGACCCCATGGACAACGTTCCTCCAGGCCTTCCTGTCCTCTACCTTCTTCTGGAGTCCATTGAAGCTCATGCTTACTGCTTCAGTGACTCCATCCAGCCACCTCCTTCTCCGTCGTCCCCTTCTTCTTCTCTTGCCCTCCATCTTTCCCGGCATCAGGCTCTTCTCCAGGGAGTCCTTCCTTCTCATGAGGTGGCCAAAGTCCTTGAGTTTCAACTTCAGGATCTGGCCTTCTAAAGAGCAGTCGGGGTTGATCTCCTCCAGGACTGACCGGCTGGATCGCCTTGCAGTCCAGGGGACTCGCAGGAGTCTTCTCCAGCCCCAGAGTTCAAAGGCCTCCATTCTTTGGCACTCAGCCTTTCTTATGGTCCAACTTTCACAGCCATACATTGCAACTGGGAAGACCACGGCCTTGACTATACGCCCTTTTGTTGGCAGGGTGATGTCTCTGCTTTTTAGTACGCTGTCTAGATTTGCCACGGCTTTCCTCCCCAGGAGCAAGCGTCTTCTAATTTCTTGGCTGCAGTCCCCATCTGCGTTGATCCTGGAGCCCCGGAAGATAAAATCATATCATGATCATAAGATGCATATTAATCCATTTTTTTGTGATTTTCACCTACTTCTTTATTTGAATCCCTGGTTTTCTTTCACCACCAGCTTATAACATTGGTATCGGAATAAATTCGTTGACTCCCATTGTTTACAGTGGAATGGTGCCAAAAATAATGACAACTATTGTTATTAGCAAAGATAAAATTAAAGAATGTAACTCGCTTTGCATTTCCTCCATAGAGTTACATATAAAACAGATTGTCAAGAAGACAAAAAAAAAAAAAGCAGAACCGTTTTTGTAATGCAATGATTCCATTTAAATATCTTGTCACACCACCTAAATCAGGGGCCTTCAAACTTGGCCCTTTTATGACTTGTGCACTTCAACTCTCAGAATTCCTCAGCCAGGCATGCTGCGTGAGGAATTCTGGGAGTTGAAGTCCACAAGTCAGGGGGTTTTCAAACTTGGCCCTTTTATGACTTGTGGACTTCAACTCCCAGAATTCCTCAGCCAGGCACGCATGTCTGGTTGAGGAATTCTGGGAGTTGAAGTCCACAAGTCATAAAAGGGCCAAGTTTGAAGACCCCTGACCTAAATTGTGACTTTAGATGGGACTAGAATTCCACAACTCTCATTTGTTTGGTGAAACACTTGAAGTTTTTTCTTTACTTACAGTTTCTGACTTAAGATTTTTGAAAAAGATTGTTTTATCTATAAAATAGTGAGGAGCAAAAAAAATGGAAGTCAGATATTAAAAACCAAGCTAGAAAGAGGGGGGGGGGAAACTGGCTCAAGAGCTACAGAAAATATTTTATTATGTAAAAACCCAACGCATTTGAGATAACGTCTTTTATCCAGGGCACTAGGCAAACTAGCTAAAACCTGTTAGATTAAGGTCACTAGGGAGGATTGTAGTGTGCCAAGTTTAATATTTTATATTTAGCTGGTATAATTTACAAGGCTGGCAAAACAAATATCTTGGGAAGCTGCCATTTCATAGTTTCTGATTATTATGACTGGATGATCTCTCCCCTGCAGTCGGTTTTAAATCACAGCTCTGAAAATATTTCAGAAAACAGCTTTTACGTCGTGAATTCTCAAATCTGCAGTTTTTAAAATCTGCCGTACCATATTCACGTTGTTGTTGTTTTTTCTGAAGGCCTTTAATTTAGCTTCTTGTATAATTGCCACTTCCAACTGTTGGAAGGGGTATTAACTTTATTTGCCAAATCTTTTTTTTTTCTTTCTGTAAAGCTGACAAAGTCCTGCCAATGTTGCTTTATCCTTCCTTAACCACCTGCCATTGACAGCTAATTTCAGGTGCCCCCTTGTCTTTCCCTAACTTCCTTAATTTCCATACCGAATCTTCTACCAGCTCATCCTAGTTAGAGCTTGGCAGTTCTTACTTCTAAAATATGAATTTACAGAAAAGAGTAGTGGAAGCCTGGAACCAACTTCCAGTGCGGGTAGCGGATCAATCATGAGCAAGTGAGTTTAAACGTGCTTAGAATCAACACCTGTCCATCATCCAACAAAAAAAAAATTAGAAATAAAAAGAAATAAGAAATGCGTAAATTAAAAAGAAAACAAAAACTCAATGGACTGCTAGCTTGTTTTCTGCCATGAGTTTTCTATGTTTCCATGAATATATAGAACATAGAACCATAACTTTTGTGGCCACGGACCCCCAAGACTTGACTCAAGATTTAAATCAGTGGTTCCCAACCTTTTCTTCACCACGGACCCCCTTTAAATAACTTTTGTGGCCACAGACCACAGCCACAGACCCCCAAGACTTAATTCAAGATTTAAATTAGTGGTTTCCAACCTTTTCTTCACCATGGACCCCCTTTAAATATCTTTTGTGGCCACGGACCACAGCCACGGACCCCCAAGACTTAATTCAAGATTTAAATTAGTGGTTTCCAACCTTTTCTTCACCACGGACCCCCTTTAAATATCTTTTGTGGCCACGGACCACAGCCACGGACCCCCAAGACTTAAGATTTAAATCAGTGGTTCCCAACCTTTTCTTCACCACAGACCCCCTTTAAATAACTTTTGTGGCCATGGACCACAGCCACAGACCCCCAAGACTTAACTCAAGATTTAAATCAGTGGTTCCCAACCTTTTCTTCACCACGGACCCCCTTTAAGTATCTTTTGTGGCCAAGAACCACAGCCACGGACCCCCAAGACTTAACTCAAGATTTAAATTACTGGTTCCCAACCTTTTCTTCACCACAGACCCCCTTTAAATATCTTTTGTGGCCACGGACCACAGCCACGGACCCCCAAGACTTAACTCAAGATTTAAATTAGTGGTTCCTAACCTTTTCTTCACCATGGACCCCCTTTAAATATCGTTTGTGGCCACAGACCACAGCCACGGACTCCCAAGACTTAAGATTTAAATCAGTGGTTCCCAACCTTTTCTTCACCACGGACCCCCTTTAAATGTCTTTTGTGGCCACGAACCACAGCCACGGACCCCCAAGACTTAACTTCAGATTTAAATCATACCATTTCTTCAAGCCTTTGTGGAGTCTTGGTGATATTGTGGCCCTACCCTGAGGCCTGGAGATCATGGGTTGAGAATCACCAATCTAGAGGATCTGCCCATCAAGGATTCTATTGAAATTTTATACAATCTGTCCTGGAAACCTTTGAGATTCCCATTAGGAATTTTTCACCCCATGAAAACAACGGGCTGAATGTTGGCGTACCATCTCATCGGTTGTGCCTGTCTGAAAAAAAATAAGCTTTTCTTTGCATCAAAGCCAAGAGTTTTAGTAATGGGTTCTTAAACAGAATTAATGTTCAGGAAAACAGAATCAGAGAAAAGAAGGACGGGGGGGGGGCATGATAACAGTATTCCAGTATTTGAGAGGCTGCCACAAGGAGGGGGGTCAACTTATTTTCCAAAGCGCCAGGAGGCAAGAGAAGAAACAACAGATGGAAACTCATCAAGGAGAGAAGCAACCTGGAAGTAAGGAGAAACTTCCTAAGAGTGAGGACAATTAACCAGTGGAACAGCTTGCCACCAGAAGTTGTACATACTTCATCTGTGGAAGCTTTTCAAAAGAGACTGGACAGCCACTTGTCTCAAATTGTATAGGATCTCCTGCGAGAGTAGGGGGCTGGACTAGAAGACCTCCAAGGTCCCTTCCAGCTCTATTCTGGTTCTGAAAAATCCCCAAGATATTTCCTAGAGGAGACCAAGGAAGCCTAACTCTGTTGAAACCCGTTCCTCTTGACGAAACGCTTAAATATTGGAAGTTTGTGTTTAATCGGGTTCTCTGTCTGCCGTTTTGTGCAGGTGCGATGAAAACTGGAGTGGGTTATACTGCGATGAGCCGGATGTGTCCCTCCCCACTCAGCTGAAAGACAATTTCAACCGGGCGCCATCCAATCAGAACTGGTTAACCGTCAACGGGGGGAAACTCAGCACCGTCTGCGGCGCGGTGGCTTCGGGGACGGTCCTTCATTTTAGCGGGGTTGGTATTTTGATTTGGGGCATCTTGTTTCTCTCGAGCGAGCCTTTCCTTGTGTTTCTTTTCCCCTCCGCACTATTTTTTTTTCTTTCCTTGGGTTTATGTTTTTGTTGCTGTCGCGGCCTGGCTGTAAACGTTGACAATGTGTTGGAGGCGGGTGAGCACAGAAAAGCGAAATAGATTAAAATACTTCAGTAAAAGATTATTTGACCAATCTAAGTGAAAAGTAGGGTCTTCTGGACATTGAGCAAGACTATAAACTCTTAAGTTGCTTTTATGTAGAGAGCCAGTTTGGTCTAGGGCAGGGGTAGGCAACCTTGGCTCTTTTATGACTCATGGACTTCAACTCCCAGAATTCCTCAGCCAGCCTGGCTCAGCTTGGAAACCTCTCCCTTTCCCCTCAGCATGGCTGGCTCAGGAATTCTGGGAGTTGAAGTCCACGAGTCATAAAAGAGCCAGGGTGGCCTACCTCTGGCCTAGGCCTAGGCCGCTTTCTGACTGGTGGACTTCAACTCCCAGAATTCCTGAGCCAGCATGACTCAGCTTGGAAACCTCTCCCTTTCCCCTCAGCGTGGCTGGCTCAGGAATTCTGGGAGTTGAAGCCCACGAGTCATAAAAGAGCCAAGGTTGCCTACCCCTGGTCTAGGGGTTAAGGCACCAGGATAAAAAAACCAGGAGACGGTGAGTTCTAGTCCCAGCTTAGCCATGAAAGCCAGCTGGATAACTTTGGGCCAATTACTTGGAGACTGTGAATTCTAGTTCCACCCTAGAGATGAAAGCCAGCTGGGTGACTTTGGGCCAATCACCTGGAGACTGAGAGTTCTAGTCCCGCCTTAGCCATCAAAGCCAGCTGGGTGACTTTGGGCCAATTACTAGGAGACTGTGAAATGCAGGCTTTCCCTCCAGTTCTCCAACCCGCCAATTCTTATCATCTCTTATTTCAATAACCTTGGTTCTCACACTAGTTACAGTATTGTTATGTCTAACTAACTCCCATACACATTCCTCCTCCCCCCCCCCAGTATCATCTAATTCTAACTCTAATTCTAAGAGTAAAACGGAAGAAGGAAAATGGCTGCATCTCCATATGTTGTCAAAGCAAGAACATCCGATGTTAGCAGCGTTGACTTAGAAAAAGATGTGGCTGCTTTAAAGAGTTGCAGGGAGGCGAAAAGGCTGGCGCCCGCTTTCATCTGCTCCAAAGTATCTATTTTGCACTCAGCCAAAAGCAAAGCATAGCCTTGTTAATAGACCTCTTAATCTTGGTTTTGTCTTCTTTGGAGAGACAAAAAAAAAACTAACTAACCTCGGTCCTGCTTTTCTAAGCCTATCAATTAACAAGGTTGGTCGTCTTTCCCTTAGTGCTCTCCATTTTTTCCCCGTTCTTTCCTAAGGGATGCAGCCGTTTGCTCGTGACAGTGGATCTCAACCTCACCAAGGCAGAATTCATTCAGTTTTATTTCATGTATGGATGCCTGATCAGCCCCAACAACCGTAACCAAGGAGTTCTTCTGGAATATTCCGTGAACGGGGGCATTACGTGGACCCTTTTGATGGAAATATTTTACGACCAGTTCAGCAAGCCCGGGTAATAGCGACATTCATCCTGCCTGTTGAAATGACTCGTCAAATCTCATCCTCTCCGTACGAATAAACTGAACTAAAAGTAGACTTTCCCTAAGACCACTACCGTTATAAAACTCATCGATTTTTTTCCCAGATTGATCCCCGCTCCCTTACCGATGCTTAATTCAGGATTAACATCTTTGTAGCCATTTAGTAGTTAAAACGAGGTCTTTCATGTCCTTAAAGTTAGCACAATAACCGTGTTCATGTAGAGCAGGGGTCTTCAAACTTGGCCTACTTTAAGACTTGTGGACTTCAGCTCCCAGAATCCCTCAGCCAGGCACGCTGGCTGAGGAATTCTGGGAGTTGAAGTGCACAAGTCATAAAAGGGCCAAGTTTGAAGACCCCTGCATTATGTGATGCCACAAGGTAGAAGAGCAGGTTGGGGACAAAGCATAGCTGGCTAGGGAATTCTGGGAGTTGAAGTCCACACCTCTTAAAATGGCCGAGGTTGAGAAACACTGGTTTAGCTCTTTCTGAGTTAGCATTATTTCCCCCTCTCATTATTTCAGGGGTCTTCAAACTTGGCCCTTTGATGACTTGTGGACTTCAACTCCCAGAATTCCTCAGCCAGCCCTGAGGGCTGATTGAGGAATTCTGGGAGTTGAAGTCCACAAGTCTTAAAGTGCCCCAATTTGAAGACCCCCTGATGTAGAGAAACTGAACGATAAGTTCAGTTAGTCAACCATGAATAATTCCCATCATGCTTTGGAGCTGGGCCATCTTTTCCAAGTCATTTCTACCTCTCCGATCCGGCAGTTGGGGCAGGTTTTGGGTCCCATCAGCCAAGGAATATTGGCCTTGAGGACGGTCGCTAAACAAATACACGCAGTCCTTGACTTACCGCCACAATTGAGCCCCAAAGTAAGACAGTTAGCGGAGTTTTGAACCAGCTTTCTTGGCCCAGTTGTTGAAATGAATCACGGCAGTTGTTAAGTCAGTGGTTCTCAACCTGTGGGTCGCGACCCCATTTGGGGTCGAACGACCATTTCACGGGGGTCGCCAAACAACGCAGTCCGCCATTTTTTCCCCTCGGCCGGCACAGGGGGCAGCACCGCGCCTGCGTGGGGTAGCACTGTGCATGCGCGATGCGGGCCGTTGCGCCACGCATGCGCGATCCGGGCCATCACGCCGCGCATGCGCGGTGCAGGTCGGGGTCACGCCGCGCATGCGCGGTGCAGGTCGGGGTCGCAGCCTGAAAAAGGTTGAGAACCGCTGTGTTAAGTGATTGAATGAAACTGGCTTCCCCATTGACTTTGCTTGTTGGAAGGTCATCAAAGGTGATCACATGACTCCAGGACACGGCGACCATCGGAAATTGGATCACATGACCCTGGGGAGGCCACAACAGCCGTTGAGTGTGAAAAAGGGCCCTAAGTCCCTTTTTGCGGTGGCCGTTGTAACTTAGAATCAGTCACTAAATGAGCTGTTGGACGTCAAGGCTGACCCGTGTGTAGTTTTTCTAAAAGATTTGATCAAGTTGCACGTGTGATGTTTCTCCGTTTAGCTTTGTGAACATTCTCCTCCCTCCGGACGCCAAGCGAGTGGGAGCTCGTTTTCGCTGGTGGCAGCCGAAACACGAGGGCCTCGATCAAAGCGACTGGGCAGTTGACAATGTGCTGATATCGGGCTCGGCGGATCAAAGGACCGTGATGCTGGATACCTTCAGCAGTGCGCCATTGCCCCAGCACGAACGCTCGCCTGCCGACGCGGGACCGATGGGCAGAATTGCTTTCGACATGTTTGTCGATGACAGGACAACAGGTAATCATTGACAGAGTTGCAAATTATTGGGAGAGTTGGGTTTTTCAACACACACACACACACGTGGGTTTGTGTGTGTGTGTGTGTGTGTGTGTGTGTGTGTGTGTATAAGTTGTAGGTCTTTGGTTATTCGGGTTTTCTCCCGCGTAAAATTGGAAGTGTCTTGGCGGCATATCGACGAAGTCCCATTCGTCATCTTCAGGCTGCTGCTTTCGGCTTCGTGCTTCATAGTTGAGGTCTACCTATGATGACAATTACAGGCCTCTCTCATCTTTTTAAGTGGGAGAACTTGCACAATTGGTGGCTGCCTCAATACCTTTTTGCCCCACTGTATCTCAGTTATCTGGACATTTGTTTTCAGGAACTATGGCAGGGGTGGGGAACCTTGGCTCTTTTACGACTCGGGGACTTCAACTCCCAGAATTCCTGAGCCAGCCACGCTGAGGGGAAAGGGAGAGGTTTCCAAGCTGAGCCATGCTGGCTCAGGAATTCTGGGAGTTGAAGTCCACCAGTCAGAAAGCGGCCTAGGCCTAGGCCAGAGGTAGGCAACCTTGGCTCTTTTACGACTCGTGGACTTCAACTCCCAGAATCCCTGAGCCAGCCATGCTGAGGGGAAAGGGAGAGGTTTCCAAGCTGAGCCAGGCTGGCTCAGGAATTCTGGGAGTTGAAGTCCACCAGTCATAAAAGAGCCAAGGTTGCCTAGCCCTGAACTAAGCCAACCTAGTTAACCCTTGTAATTATGAAATACTGAGGTTTTAGAAGATTGATCAGAATGTCTTCCTCTTCAGTGAGCGAGCTCTGGATGTTCCATGATGATTGTTCCATTGAAAAATTCTGCAACTCTCCGGATGGGGTCCTGATGTGTGGTAGCCATGATGGCAGAGAGGCCTACGCCATTACTCACGACCTAACTCCCACCGAACGTTGGATCATGCAATTCAAGGTATGGAGATTTTATGGACCTCTGCATTCATCAATAGCTGTCCAAAAGGACGTCGGTCTGTCCCAACCACAAACCTCTGGTCGGTCTTGGAGACCTGTTATCAGTATACCTGTTGTCATGAGGAGCTAAGGGCTGGAGTAAGCTAAGTCCCTTTCAACAGTGGAGGGACACAGGGTAGAGAAACATCCTGCAGAAAGCACAGCTCTGCAAGAAGGCTCCACAATCATTGGCACCACTCAGGTTACCCTGGGGACACAGGTAAAGCCCCAAGTGGCCTCAACGACTCTCTTAAACAGGGGTCTTCAAATTTGGCCCTTTGATGACTTGTGGACTTCAACTCCCAGAATTCCTCAACCGGGCAGGCTGGCTGAGGAATTCTGGGAGTCGAAGTCCACAAGTCATCAAAGGGCCAAGTTTGAAGACCCCTCCCAGAATTCCTTAGCCAGGCAGGCTGGCTGAGGAATTCTGGGAGTCGAAGTCCACAAGTCATCAAAGGGCCAAGTTTGTAGACCCCTCCCAGAATTCCTTAGGCAGGCTGGCTGAGGAATTCTGGGAGTTGAAGTCCACAAGTCATAAAAGGGCCAAGTTTGAAGACCCTTCCCAGAATTCCTTAGCCAGGCACGCTGGCTGAGGAATTCTGGGAGTTGAAGTCCACAGGTCATCAAAGCGCCAAGTTTGAAGACCCCAGCTCTAAAAGCAGGCAAATGACCAGCCGTCTGCAAGGAGTATAACTCCTTCCCTTCCCCACCATCCAGTCAGAGCTGAAGAAGCTTCTGGGATGAGAAGCGAAACATCTTCAAAGAAAAAAAAACCAGAAAGTCCAGTTGCTTCCTGAAAAAAGCAGCTTTGGGACAACCAGGACCTGGATGACTGAGAACCTCTGTAGACAAGTGCTGGAATACCCCCTGGGAAAGATTTTTGGGGGTATAGATCAGTGGGCTAGCCACCTTCATTAATACACCAAGGACCCTTCATTTCAACCTGGAGCTACAGACGTTCCCTTCCGTCGAAACTGACATTGTTTTGCGCCTTACCGTTTGAATTATTTTTGCTGGTTATTTTTTTTTAAAAGTGTGAAACAAAACGCCTTTCTGTTTTTTTTTTTTTTGCACCCATTAGATTTCGGTGGGGTGTAAAGCCTCCGAAAAGATTGCTCAGAACCAAGTCCATGTACAGTATTCCACCGATTTTGGCGTGAGTTGGAGGTACCTCATTCCTCAGTGTTTACCTGCTGATCCGAAATGTTCCGGAGATGTTTCCCAGCCCTCTGTCTTCTTTCCCACCAAAGGATGGAAAAGAATAACATATCCATTGCCTGAAAACCTAGTAGGAAAGTAAGTAGGAAACGATACTTAATTATCTAGTAGAGCTGGGCTCTTCAAATTGGGCCACTTTAAGACTTGTGGACTTCAACTCCCAGAATTCCTCAGCCAGGCATGCTGGTTGGGGAATCCTGGGAGTTGAAGTCCACAAGTCATCCAAGGGCCAAGTTTGAAGACCCCTCCCAGAACTCCTCAGTCAGACATGCTGGCTGAGGAATTCTGGGAGTTGAAGTCCACAAGTCATCCAAGGGCCAAGTTTGAAGACCCCTCCCAGAACTCCTCAGTCAGACATGCTGGCTGAGGAATTCTGGGAGTTGAAGTCCACAAGTCATCAAAGGGCCAAGTTTGAAGACCCCTAACAGAACTCCTCAGTCAGACATGCTGGCTGAGGAATTCTGGGAGTTGAAGTCCACAAGTCATCCAAGGGCCAAGTTTGAAGACCCCTGACATAATGTTGAGTTGGAAATAATGCTAACTCAGAAAGAGCTAAACCGGTGTTTCTCAACCTCGGCCATTTTAAGAGGTGTGGACTTCAACTCCCAGAATTCCCCAGCCAGCTATGCTTTGTCCCCAACCTGCTCTTCTACCTTGTGACATCACATAATGCAGGGGTGTTCAAACTTGGCCCTTTTATGACTTGTGGACTTCAACTCCCAGAATTCCTCAGCCAGGCATACTGGCTGAGGAATTCTGGGAGTTGAAGTCCACAAGTCTTAAAGTGGCCCAGTTTGAAAGTAGAGGCATGGGGGTCATAACAAAGGGGGGGGGTCTACAATGTGCAGAAGAAGGAGAGACTGGAACCTGGTGCAGTGTAGTTTGTTTTATTTGTTTGTTTGTTTGTTTGTTTGTTTAAACTTATATGCCGCCCTTCTCCTAAGACCCAGGGCGGCTCACAATAACAATACAAGCAAAAACATAAACAAAGAATCCATTAAAATTTCTAATTACAGTGCTATATATAAAAACTAGATAATGTATCACACTCATACAACACACAATCACAGTCAAAGGCCCAGGGGCAGAGTGCAGCTCACAGGCCCCAAATTTTGCGTTTCTAAGAACTCTCCATCAGTTCGTTAGAAGCCAGAAAACTGGGACCGGAAGTACTGCAGAGCTGCTTTTCCCATACAAGTTAGTCCTCAACTTACAACTTATTTGTTTAGCTTCGAAGTTACAACGGCACCATTTTTTTTTTCATATCTGCGACCATCGCAGCATCCCCTTGGTCACATGATCCAAATTCGGAGGCTCGGTACTGGCGTGGACTTAACAGCGGCCCAAGGTCGCGTGATCCCCGTTTGCGACCTTCCGACCAGCAAAGTCAATGGGGAAGCCCCATCTGCTTAACGACCATGTGACTCCTTTGACCACTGCAGTGATTCACTTAATGACAGTGGCATGAAAGGTCGTTAAAACGGGACAGAAACTGTCTCACTTAGCAACATAAATGTCGGACTCGTAAGTTGTGATTGTAAGTCGAGGACTCCTTGCATTGTGGTTCCCCCCTTGTCAAAATGAATTACTCATCTATTTTTAATATTATTTCTTAAATAACATTAATAAACAATATTTATTAAATTTAATATTTTTTTATTGGGATCAGACCTAAGGAACAGGGAGTAAAGGTGAACTTCTAAACGTTCTCCTTCCTGTGAGCAAAAGCGAACAATATTTGTATCGCTGGCGTTTCTTTCCGCCATGAATTTGGTATCCAAATATCAAATCTTAACATATATCCTAACAACTGTGGCGTCGTTAAATGGGGCAGAGCTGACTTCACAACTGTCTTATTTGCAGTGGTAGGCTCCGTTCTCAGGGACTACCTTATTTGGTTCCCCTTTAAAAAAATTGAAGAAACACAAATTCACCACTTTGAAGGTAATTCTTCATTTCAACCTAAACTCATATAAACGCATTCCAGAACTGAGATAACCTTTATTGTCCTTTGTTTTTACTGTGGGCACAACGGCACACACCTCAAAAATGAAATTTAGTTGCCCGCTCTCAAAGTGAAACACATACATGTAATAATAATAAAGTTGGAAGGGACCTTGGAGGTCATATATTCCAACCTCCTGCTCAGGCAGGAGACCCTATACCATTTCAGACAAATGGCTGTCCAGTCTCTTCTTCTTAATCATAATCATAATAAAGTTGGAAGGGACCTTGGAGGTCATCTAGTCCAACGCCCTGCTCAGGCAGGAACCCTACTCCATTTCGGACAAATGGCTGTCCAGTCTCTTCTTAAAAACTTCCAGTGTCAGGGCATTCACTGCTTCTGGAGGCAAGTAGTTCCACTGGTTAATTGTTCTAACTGTCAGGAAGTTTCTCCTTAGTTCTAGGTTGCTTCTCTCCTTGCTTAGTTTCCACCCGTTGCTTCGTGATCAGGCGCTTTGGAGAATAGCTTGACTCCCTCTTCTTTGGGGCCACCCACAAAGAATTCAGATTCAGAAGCAGCTTTAGCTACTGCTTTCATCTAAGTCAGAATCTGATTTTCCTAAGTCTTTTTTTTTTTTTTTGCCATTCAAGATGAGGCTGAGCATCTTCCATCAACGTGGGGTCCTTGGTGCTCTCTGAGCTTGGCGGTTTCCCTGCAGACGTTTCACTGATGCTGCAATCTGGTTTGGTAATGAAACGTCTGCAAGAGAAATGACCAAGCTCGGAGAGCAGAGAAAAGCTCACCGTTTAACCTTAAGCTGCAAATATTCTCTTCGGTCAAGTCCACGAGTGTTTTTGTGGTGGTGTGGTCTCTTAGATTATATGAGACACCAACAGAGTATGAGAAAGGTGTGGCCAAGTCACGTTGCAGACTTTGTACTCTGCATTTGATACGGAAACAGAAACCTCGGCTAAGTTTCCATCCGTTGCTTCTTGGTGTAGACCAGGGGTAGGCCACCTGGGCTCTTTTATGACTCGTGGACTTCAACTCCCAGAATTCCTGAGCCAGCCATGCTGAGGGGAAAGGGAGAGGTTTCCAAGCTGAGCCAGGCTGGCTCAGGAATTCTGGGAGTTGAAGTCCACGAGTCAGAAAGCGGCCTAGGCCTAGGCTAGAGGTGGGCAACCATGGTTCTTTTATGACTTGTGGACTTCAACTCCCAGAATTCCTCAGCCAGCATGGCTCAGCTTGGAAACCTCTCCCTTTCCCCTCAGCATGGCTGGTGCAGGAATTCTGGGAGTTGAAGTCCACGAGTCATAAAAGAGCCAGGGTTGCCTACCTCTGGCCTAGGCCTAGGCCTAGGCCGCTTTCTGACTCGTGGACTTCAACTCCCAGAATTCCTGAGCCAGCCTGGCTCAGCTTGGAAACCTCTCCCTTTCCCCTCAGCGTGGCTGGCTCAGGAATTCTGGGAGTTGAAGTCCACGAGTCATAAAAGAGCCAGGGTTGCCTACCCCTGGTGTAGACCCACACCCTTACATATACATAACAAATAAATATTAAATACTGTCCATCTTAAATATATAACGGAAGGAAAGCATACTTTCTAGGAACCGTGCTCTGATTATCGTGCTATCAAGATGTGTGTAGTAATCTCAGCTCCTCCTTCTGTGTGTTCCCGCAGTCCAGTGAGATTCAGATTTTATCAGAAGTACTCCGATATGCAGTGGGCCATTGACAATTTCTACCTTGGGCCTGGTTGTGTCGAAAACTGCCGAGGCCACGGAGACTGCTTGAAAGAGCAGTGCATTTGCGATCCGGGATTCTCCGGACCAAATTGTTACCTGACCCATCCTTTGAAGGTAATGAAAGAGAATCTGGATGGTGGAAAGGAATGCAGACGAACCAAGTATTGCGTTCCAAAAAAAAGGGAAAAAGAAGGGAGGAGGGGAGGAAGAAAGGAAGGAGAAGGAGGGAGGGAGGGAGGGATGGCATTTTTCTGAACATTTCCCCTGTTCTCACACCTTGCAATCCCTCCCCAGACTTTCTTGAAGGAACGCTTTGACAACGAAGAACTCCGGCCCGATTTATGGATGTCCCTGGAAGGCGGGCTGGCCTGTCTGGAGTGTGGGGTCCTCGCCGAGGACACGGCTCTGTATTTTGGGGGACCCACCGTGAGGCAGGCAGTCACTCAAGACCTGGATCTGCGGGGCGCAAAGTAGGTCAGCTTACCTAATAGAGGCGAACGTAACTCATTCATGTCAGTGAAGGTTGGCGATCAAGAATAATAACCACGATGCTCTCCAGAAGGCTGAGGGGACATCAACCTTTCATCCTTAAAATGTTCAGCTCAGGAAGGAAGGAAGGAAGGAAGGAAGAGATGGAAGGAAGGAAGGGAGGGAGGGAAGGAAGGAAGGAAGGTGGAAGAGAGGAAAGGAAAGAAGGAAGGAAGGAAGGTGGAAGAGATGGAAGGAAGGAAGGCAGAGAAGGAAGGAAGGTGGAAGAGAGGAAAGGAAAGAAGGAAGGAAGGAAGGTGGAAGAGATGGAAGGAAGGAAGGCAGAGAAGGAAGGAAGGTGGAAGAGAGGAAAGGAAGGAAGGAAAGAAGGGAGAAAGGAAAGAAGGAAGGGAAGGAAGGAAGGAAGGACTTGTTTCCCCAGCTGACCATCTCCTTCAGCTAACCGCGTGCAAATTTATTAATAATTTAATAAATTACCCACCGTTCCATAGATAATTCACCTTGTTTGGGGTAGCTCCCTGCAGCCCTACGGTCCGTGCACTTTTCTTTAAAAAAAAAAATCTCCCTGTTGAAAGCAATTCTTTGATTCAATCCATGGATGGATTTAGCTCAGAAGATACGAGAAAAGGAGGAAAGTGTAGAAGGAAGGAAGGAAAGTCTGGAAAAGACTCCATCGTAAATGCCCGTGTAGACAGACGATCTAGTCCCGCTCTCACCGAAAACCTAATTTCTGAAATTCGCTTTTCCTCCCAGTGAAAAGAAATCTAGCTAGACAGATCTAAAAAGAAAAAGAAAAAGAAAAAAAAAACAAATTGGGAGGTTTAACTTATTTAAGTCACACACGAAGTTCTCCGTGACTCCCTCAGAAGAACCTTGAGAAACGAAGATATTTAAAACTAAACTTTAACGCACGTGGCCACACGTGGCTCCTTCCAGTAAATTAAATTAACCGTACATTTTTTAATTCAGGTTTCTGCAATACTGGGGAAGAATAGGGAGTGAAAGCAACATGACCACTTGTCACAGACCGACATGTCGGAAAGAAGGAGTTCTACTGGATTATTCCACCGATGGAGGCAAGTGATTTATATGGGGCCTAACAAATATTTCTCTTAGTTTAACAATCTGACGCAGGGTTGAGCAACTAGGGCCTCTTTATGACCTGTGGACTTCAACTCCCAGAATTCCTGGCTTCCATGCACCCAGAAA
The DNA here is from genome assembly GCA_034064705.1 of Bothrops alternatus. Taxonomy (NCBI): domain Eukaryota; kingdom Metazoa; phylum Chordata; class Lepidosauria; order Squamata; family Viperidae; genus Bothrops; species Bothrops alternatus. Next base: position 1,408,390 of record JARGCV010000301.1, read on the forward strand.
GCATGTCCAGCTTAGGAATTCTGGGAGTTGAAGTCCCACAGATCATAAAACTCATTTGTCTGAAATGGTATGGTTCTCCTGCTCGAGCAGGGGGCTGGACTAGAAGACCTCCAAGATCCCTTCCAGCTTCTATTCTGTTCTGTTCTGTTCCGTTCTATTCCTTATTTCTATTCTCTTCTCTTCTTTCTGTATTCTATTCTGTTCTATTCTATTCCATTCTATTCTATTCTATTCCTTATTTCTATTCTATTCCTTATTTCTATTCTATTCTCTTCTTTCTGCATTCTATTCTGTTCTGTTCTATTCTATTCCTTATTTCTATTCTATTCTCTTCTTTCTGTATTCTATTCTATTCTATTCTATTCTATTCTATTCTATTCTATTCTATTCTATTCTATTCTTCTCTTCTGTTCTATTCCATTCCTTATTTCTATTCTATTCTCTTCTTTCTGTATTCTATTCTCTTCTCTTCTGTTCTGTTCTGTTCTATTCCATTCTATTCCTTATTTCTATTCTATTCTATTCCTTATTTCTATTCTATTCCTTATTTCTATTCTATTCTCTTCTTTCTGTATTGTATTCTATTCTGTTCTGTTCTGTTCTATTCCATTCTATTCCTTATTTCTATTCTATTCCTTATTTCTTTTCTATTCTCTTCTTTCTGTATTCTATTCTGTTCTATTTCATTACTTTCCTTATTTCTATTCTATTCTATTCCTTATTTCTATTCTATTCTCTTCTTTCTGTATTCTATTCTATTCTATTCTATTCTTATTTCTTTATTCTATTCTATTCTATTCTATTCTGTAGGATAGAATATTATTAAGAGATAATCAGATTGGTAAGCATACCTGTAATGTATATTTTATGTTCATAATGTTCATAACGCTGCACCTTGATATGGCCCCTGGGCTAATCAATAAAGTAATTAATTAATTAATTGTGTTCATAATGATTGCTTGAAGCAAGAGGATTATTCTTATTTTATAAAAGGGCAGCACTCATAGCAAATCAGTCATTCAGAAAACTCCACAAGGAGTTTTCTCAAGACATTTACTGATTTTTTTTTCCCCTTTTCCGTTATCTCGAACCATCGTAATGCAGGGATATCATGGGCGTTGCTGCATGAGATGGATTATCAGAAATATATCTCCATCCGGCATGATTACATCCTGCTCCCAGAAGAGTCCCTCACCAACACGACTCGCCTGCGCTGGTGGCAACCTTTTGTGATCCACAACGGAATCGTTGTTTCGGGTGTGGATCGTGCTCAGTGGGCCCTGGATAATATACTGATTGGCGGAGCAGAAATCAATCCAAGTCAACTGGTGGATACATTTGATGATGGTGAGAATCCAATAGAGCAGGGGTCCCCAACCCCGGGTCTGTGGACCGGTAACAGGCCGCAGCATGCCAGCAACTGGTCCACACAAACAAGCAAAACCCCATCCGCGGGATGCAGGCAGCACACAAAACCACACCCTCTCCGGTCTGCAGGAAAACCTCTATCCATGGAGCTGGTGGTCCCTGGTGCCCCAAAAGTTGGGGACCTCTGAAATAGACAACTAACTTTTTAGCCAGACCTCAAAGCCCTCCAAAGGGCACGATGGCTCAGTGGCTAAAGAGCCTGAGCCTTGGAACCTGGAAAACTAACAGCCTGTTCATGATACACGGACCGTTGATTGACATGAAAATGCATGCAGGGATGTGGATGGTAAATAATAATAATAAAGTTGGAAGGCACCTTGGAGGTCATATAGTCCAACCCTCCGCTCAGACAGGAGACCCTATACCATTTCAGACAAAGGGCTGTCCAGTCTCTTCTTAAAAACTTCCAGTGTTGGAGCATTCACCGCTTCTGGAGGCAGGTGGTTCCATTGGTTAATTGTTCTGGCTGTCAGGAAGTTTCTCCTTAGTTCCACGTTGCTTCTCTCCTTGATGAGTTTCCATCCGTTGCTTCTTGTCCGGCCTTCGGGTGCTTTGGAGAAGAGCTTGACCCCCCCCTCTTCTTTGTAGAAGACTGCAATCTTTTTCTGAGAGTGTAATAAAATTCTTTTTTCCCTTTTATCTCTCAGCATCTCCAACTCTCTGAATTACACCCCATCTTTACAAACATTTCTAATGGGATAACGGGGAAGATGTTCTTAATTATTTACAATTTGACCACCTGGGGATCCCTTGCGCTGCCTATTACCTGCCCTTTATGCTTTGGAGGGTGCTTGCGTATCCCGAATAGACAAAGATGTTGTAACAATTCTGTATATGTTTCCGTAGAATAAATCTCTGGTTCATTTTGCACTCCTTGACCTTAACAGAAGGAATCTCCCACGAAGAAAGCTGGAGTTTCTACCCCAACGCGGTCAGGACTGCCGGATTCTGCGGAAACCCCTCCTTCCATCTCTATTGGCCAAATAAGAAAAAAGACCAGACATACAACATCTTGTCCTCTCGGGAACTCATTATACAACCTGGATACATGATACAGTTCAAAGTAAGAAGATCGTTTCTGGGCATTCGGAGTGAAGCGTGGACTTAAATTCAGATCGGTCCCGAAACTCTTGATAAATAGGTTCAAATTATTATCCCAATATTTCCTGTACTTTGCTTATTAGAATTTTTGGAAGTGACATCAGTGCATCCAACAATAGCATCACATTAATATGAATATATAGACTGTGGGTCAATTGGAAGAGTAGTGTCCAAGTCTGATTTATTTACATTTTTGTCCCACCTTTATTACTTTATAAATAACTGGAAGCAGCGAGCATACGTACTACTCTTTCATCCTCCTATTTTCCCCACAACAATAACCCTGTGAGGTGGGTTGGGCTGAAAAAGAGGGACTGGCCGAAAGACACCCAGGTGCCTTTCATTGATAAGGCGGGACTAGAACTCACAGTCTCCAGGTGATTGGCCTAAGGTCATCCAACTGGCTTTGATGGCTAAGGCGGGACTAGAACTCTCAGTCTCTGGGTGATTGGCCCAAAGTCACCCAACTGGCTTTGATGGCAAAGGCAGGACTAGAACTCTCAGTATCCAGGTGATTGGCCCAAGATCCCCCAACTGGCTTTGATGGCTAAGGCGGGTCTAGAACTCACAGTCTCCGGGTGATTGGCCCAAAGTCACCCAGCTGGCTTTAATGGCAAAGGCGGGACTAGAACTCCCAGTCCCCTGGTGATTGGCCCAAGATCCCCCAACTGGCTTTGATGGCTAAGGCGGGTCTAGAACTCACAATCTCCAGGTGATTGGCCCAAAGTCACCCAGCTGGCTTTGATGGCAAAGGCGGGACTAGAACTCCCAGTCTCCTGGTGATTGGCCCAAGATCCCCCAACTGGCTTTGATGTCTAAGGCGGGACTAGAACTCACAAACTCCCAGTGCTTTAACCACTAGACCAACCTAGTTCTCTTTCTAGTTACATTTATGAGTAAATAGAGGACAGGGCTATCTTATTGTTTATGAGAAGAAAAAATATTCTTATCCAAACGAAGCAGAAGTGAAATATCATCTATAACAGTGGTTCTCAACCTATGGGTCGCGACCCCATTTGGGGTCGAACAACCGTTTTGCGGGGGTCGCCGGACACCGCGGTCCGCCATTTTGTTTTTTTTGGTTTTGTTTTTTTTATTTTTTTTAATTTTTTTTATTTTTTATTTTGGCGTGCGCGCGCCGCGCATGCACGGATCGGCCCGTCATGCGCGCACCACACATGTGCGGATCCGCCCGTCGCGGTCCACCATTTTTTTTAAATTTTTTTTTATTTTTTTTTCGCGCACGCCGCGCATGCGTGGATCGGCCCGTCACACGCACGCCGCGCATGCGCGGATCCGCCCGTCGCGGTCCGCCATTTTGTTTGTTTTTGTTTGTTTTTTTTTGTTTTTTTTTCCGGCACATGCGCCCCGCGCATGCGCGGATCGGCCTGTCGTGCGCATGTGCGCACGGGTCGGGGTCACGGCGCGCATGGACGGGGCAAGTGGGGTCTCAACCTGAAAAAGGTTGAGAACCACTGATCTATAAGGTGCTACTATCGCCAAAGTTTTGCTTAACCAAAGAAACTCTAGGGATACGTTTTGGGGTTGGCTATTTTGGAACAAACGCAGGCAATGATCTGTCAGAATGGACAGGCAGAATAAATTGTTCCAAATGGAATGACAAAACGGAAGAGAAAAACGCACCTCATTTTAATTATTTCAGATTGTGGTTGGCTGTGAGGCAACATCATGCGGCGATCCCCATTCAGTGATGCTGGAATACTCCAAGGATGCTCGGTAAATTTATTATTTATTTTATTTATTACTTAGATTTCTATGCTGCCCTATTTCAAGAACTCAAGAACTTACCAAACTTACGGCCGCGATTGAAAATAGGGTGGACTTGAAGATTCAAAATACTTATTTTACAGTGATTTAGCACTGGGGTGGATATAAATGTAACTGTCAATATGAAAGTAAAATCTGCCTTGATTCAAGTTCTGTTATTGGAATTCATAAACACATCTTGCTCATCGGCCTTCGTAACAGAACAGATCCAAAATGGCATGGTGGTTGCCATGATGGTTTTCTTTTTTTTCCCAATGATTCAGCTCTGGCTAATACAGGCAGTCCTCGACTTACGGCCACAGTTGAGCCCCAAATTTATGTTACTAAATGAGAAATTTGTTAAGATATAGATTGACATAGATGAAAGAGAGAGAGAGAGAGAGACAGAGAGAGAGAGAGAGAGAGAGAGAGAGAGATGATAGATAGATGATAGATAGATAGATGATAGATAGATAGATGATAGATAGATAGAAAGGTAGAAAGATAGAAAGATAAATAGATACAGAAATGATAGAGTGAGAGCGAGAGAGAGAGAGAAAGATGATAGATAGAAAGATAGAAAGATAGATAAATAGATACAGAAATGATAGAGTGAGAGAGAGATGATAGGTAGATAGAAAGATAAATAGATAATAGAGAAATAGACAGACAGAGATAGATGATATAGAGAGAAATAGAGAGAAAGAGAAAATAGAGAAACGATAGATAGATAGATAGATAGATAGATAGATAGATAGATAGATAGATAGATAGATAGATAGTAGAAATGATAGATAGATAGACAGACAGACAGACACAGACAGAGATAGATGATATATATATAGAGAGAGAAAATAGAGAAATGATAGATAGATAGATAGATAGATAGATAGATAGATAGATAGATAGATAGATAGATAATAGAAATGATAGATAGATAGACAGACAGACAGACAGATAGATAGATAGATAGATATAGATAGATGTTAGGTAGATAGAAAATAGATAGTAGAGAAATGATAGATAATAGAAATGAGAGATAGATAGATAGATAGATAGATAGATAGATAGATAGATAGATAGATAGATAGATAGATAGATAGATAGATAGATAGATAGATAGATAATAGAAATGATAGATAGATAGACAGACAGACAGACAGATAGATAGATATAGATAGATGTTAGGTAGATAGAAAATAGATAGTAGAGAAATGATAGATAATAGAAATGAGAGATAGATAGATAGATAGATAGATAGATAGATAGATAGATAGATAGATAGATAGATAGATAGATAGATAGATAGATAGATAGATAGGCAGGCAGGCAGGCAGGCAGGCAGGCAGGCAGGCAGGCAGGCAGGCAGGCAGGCAGGCAGGCAGGCAGACAAGATACAAGACAGACAAGACAGACAGACAGACAAGACAGACAAACACAGACACACACAGTATATAAAAAACAGTCATGAGGTAAACCCAAAGGTGAAGCGATTCTTCCAAGCCCTCTGTTAACCATCTGTAGTGTAATTGACACGTGGAAAGTCCACCAATGGCTTCCAATCTCTTGTGAACTTACCGTGTCCAACAAAGGCAGATAGAAACTGAAGCCTGCTCTTTTAACCTCCCTTAGGCTGCGAAAAGGCTTACGGAGAAAGCAGGGAAGTCACTCGGGTGTGGGTTGGTGGTTTTTTTTTTTCCGCCCGTGTTTGCCAATGCCTTTTCTCCCTCCCACTCCTAGCAACATCATGTCTCTTGCTGTCCTCCAGGTTAGATTTCTGGCAGCTGGTCCAGACCCAGTGCCTTCCTTCCTCCTCCAACAGCGTTGGCTGCTCCCCCTTTCAGTTCCACGAAGCGACCATCTACAACTCCGTCAACAGCTCCACTTGGAAGAGGATAACCATCCAGCTGCCGGATCACGTCTCCTCCAGGTAGGTTCCTCTCTGAAGAAGCAACGTGCTCCTTTGGCAGTGTATCAGCACTCAGAAGATTCATTGGCTTTGGTGTCTTGGAAAAGGACATTTTAATGCTGTCCGTATCTTATAGAGAAGAGGCTGCCAACCTGTGGGGCACCAGGGACTGCCGGTTCCGTGGAGAGAGGTTTTCCCACAGACTGGAGAGTGTGTGATTTTGTGTGCTGCCTGCATCTCGCAGATGGGGCTTTGCTTGTTTGTGCAGACCGGTGGCTGGCATGCCATGGCTCGATACTAGTCCACGGACCGGGAGTTGGGGACCCCTGTTATAGAGAGTAGGACAGTACTGGCGAACCTATGGCACGAGTGCCAGAGGCGGCACTCAGAGGCCTCTCTATGGGCACTCACGCCGTCGCCCCAGACCCACCTCCCCCTATGGACCCCTCCTCACCAGCAGTTTCCCCGGAGGAGAGTCACCCCCAAGCACAGCCGGTGGGGAGCAACGCAGCCAAGGACATGGCAGCTGGGCCGCAGGGACAAGACTCCACCCTTGCGCCCCGTCACACGCAGATGATGCTGCGGGGTGCAGGCGGAGGGCATGGCTGCCATGGCGCTGCTGGGCCAACTAGGCAATCTGCAGCAGGCCGTGGGGGCAGTGAGTGGCCCTGCGGGCAGGCGGGGCCGGGCTGGGGGTGGAGTAGGGGCGGAGCGGGAGTGGAGCGGTGGCAGGTGGGGCCGGTTTTTGGGCACTCGGTCTCTAAAGGGTTCACCATCACTGGAAGCTTTTGAAGACCTATTTATGCCTACAGGCTTGGGGGGTATGAACTGTGTTCTGCCCCCGGGCCGAGGAATTGTGCTTCCATCGTTGATTGTGTGTTTGACTGTGTTTGCATGTTGTATGTATGGATTTTTAGACTGGTTGTTATTATTATTATTGAATTTTGTATTTGTAGCTGTGTTGATGTTGTGAGCCGCCCCGAGTCTCAGGAGAGGGGCGGCATACAAATTTGATAAATAAATAAATAATAAATAAATAAATCTCCCAATGGTCGTGCCCAGAAAGCAAGTGAGCATCATTCAAAGTTATAGGATACCGAAGCCCTTTACTTTCTAATAACTACTTAAGATGGCTATATTATATGCCAGAATAGCACACATTACAGTTAGTCCCCAACTTACGACTGCAAGGGAGTCCCAAATTTCTGCTGCTCAGCAAGACAGCTATTAAATGAGTTTTGCCCCATTTTACGACCTTTCTCGCCACAGTTGTTAAGGTTACTAAGTTAGTAACACGGTTGTTAAATGAACCTGAATTTGCTTGTCAGAAGGTCGCAAGAGAGGATCACGTAACACACACACCCCCGGGACACTGCAGTTGTCATAAATATGAACCACTCGCCAAACATCTGAATTTTGATAACAGGATCCCGGGGAATCCTGCAGTGGCTGTAACTACGAAAAACGGGCAAAAGTTTCTTTTTTTTCAGTGCCGTTGTAAAGATGAATGTTCCCTAAACGGATCGTTGTAAATCGAGGCATGTCTGTATTGACCTATTACCTGGAAGCCCGGCTGAACTCTTGTGTCCACTTGTGGACCCTTTTATTTCTAGTGCAACTCAGTTCCGCTGGATCCAAAAAGGAGAAGAGCCGGAAAAACAAAGCTGGGCAATAGATCATGTCTACATCGGAGAAGCGTGTCCCAAACTCTGCAGTGGCCACGGATATTGTACCACGGGTGCTGTTTGCATTTGTGATGAGGAATACCAAGGTCAGATTCTGCGCGGATGCTCTGTTTCCTTTCTCCGATGTACGGGATTGCTGCGGTGTGTGGTTCTGCTCCTTTAAAGGGCGTTTTCACACAGCTTCTCTTGCGGGAGGTTGCGTTGTTACTTTGATAGTGGAGCTCTAGGTCAGTGGCGCCCAAACCTTTTGAGCACCAGGGACCAGTTCCACGGGGAGACATTTTTCTGCGAGCCAGAGGGTGCGTGGTTTTACGTGCTACCTGCCTCCCACAGATGGGGCTTCACTTGTTTGCGTGGCATGCTGTGGCCCAGGGCCGGTCCATGGACCAGGGGTTTGGGGACCCCTGCTCTAGGTTGCTGTGGAATGGTTTTAGAACAGGGGTGTCAAACTGCCGGCCTGTGGGCTGAATGCGTCATGCCGAAACCATGCCCACCCCAACTCCGGCAATGGGGGAAAAGTCACGATATGTTGTGACACATCACATGACATGGCGAGTGTGACACCCCTGTTTTACCGTAGAATATCCCCATCCAGCGGCAGCCACCTCTGGTCCTGTTGTGCTCACGTCATATCTTGCCTACCTACCAGCCCACTTGCAAACCCTCTAGGACTCATTTAATGGCCTGCAATCATACCTAAATGACAGCAATGTGGTGTGCCGTGATTGCTGTCATTAAATGACGTGGTCACATGATATGAATAGGAATATTCTTCATTGGCCAAGTGTGATTGGACACACAGTACCTTGAGCATCTATGTTGCATCTGTCCAGGTTAAAAGACATGATGTCAACGCTGCTAACATTGGATGTTCTTGCTTTGACAACAGGTGGAGATGCAGCCATTTTCCTTCTTATGTTTTACTCTTAGAATTAGAGTTAGAATTAGATGATACTGGGGGGGGGGAGGAGGAATGTGCATGGGAGTTTAGTTAGACATAACAATATGTAACAAGGATGAGAACCAAGGTTTTTTGAAATAAGAGATGATAAGAAATGGTGGGTTGAAGAACTGGAGGGAAAGACTGCATTTCAAACTAATTGGAGAATGTGATTTATGACTGTTAGTTAGAGGAGGGAATTGTGCATTGATAGTATGTGCTCAGGGGAGGGGAATTCAGATTTTGGCTTTGCCGAAGATGTACGTGCCGAAGCTATGCTACTCGAATAAAGATTCCTTAAGGTAAACAATGCCTCCAAGTTCTTTGAAAAGTTTCATCTGTCGGAACCAGGACACATGAGTTGACACACATTTTGAAAAGATTCTGAAAACACCAATGTACATTTTCAGTCGCAATAACTTGGTATCTGTTGATGGGAGATGCTTTCATTTATTTTATTTTATTTTAGGTGATGACTGCTCTGTGTTCAACCATGAACTTCCCAGCTACATTAAAGATAATTTCGAGTCGGCAAGGATTACCGAAATAAACTGGGAGATTATTCAGGGTGGAGTGATAGGCAACGGATGTGGGCAGCTAGCCCCCTACGCTCATGGTGATTCTCTGTATTTCAACGGCTGTCAGATAAGGCAAGCGGTGACGAAGGCCCTGGATTTAACCCGAGCAAGGTAAATTTTAGGTATCAGGAATCTAAAATACTTCCTCATTTATCCGACCACTCTGGACAGTTAACAACTTAAAAACATTTTTAAAAAAACATTAAAATCATCCATTGTAAAAAAAAAATCATGGCACATAAAGAAAGACTAATTTCTATAATAATTTGATATAACAGTTTTAATAATTGAATGATTCCTAAGAATTCCAAAGTTTTAATTGTTTTGCCTTTGCGTACGTGGTTTTGTGTATCTGTGTCTGTGGGTAGTTGCCAGTAGTTGGATAATGCTTTTCTTCTTGTCGTAGATCATGATTTAACTCGTTCTCTTTCCTATCGTCCTCCCTCCCGCTTTCCCCTCTCCTCCTCCCCCCCCAGCAAAATAATGTTTGTTTTGCAAATTGGAAGTCTCTCACAAACCGATAGCTGCAACACAAATCTCAGTGACCCCAACACTGTGGACAAAGCTGTGCTGCTCCAGTACAGCGTAAACAATGGGATTACATGGCAAGTCATTGCGCAGCACCAGCCAAAAGACTTTATACAAGCCCAAAGAGTGTCTTACAACGTGCCACTGTGAGTATGCCATTCTACTACGCTTCTCTTTAGAGTGAAAAGCATCCGGGGCGAAGAATCAGGACTTCAGGCTAAATTCTTGTTCAGCTGATTTATTGCTCCTGCCTATTAACACAAGAACTGAGTCAAGGAACAGTCAGCATTAAATTGGTGCGAGATGCAGAGCAGCACTTCAGTAGGTTGAATTTAGACCATTTGTGGGAACGTAACGACTCCAGGCTGATTCCTCTCTTGACTCCACCCTTCTGCTGCGAAAGTTATCTAATTCCCTGAATAAATGGAATCTGGTTTTGAGAAACAGAGAGAGAGAGAGAGAGAGAGAGAGAGAGAGAGAGAGAGAGAGAGAGAGAGAGAGAGAGAGAGAGAGAGAGAGAGAGAGAGAGAGAGAGAGAGAGAGAGAGAGAGAGAGAGAGATGATAGATGATAGATAGATGATAGATAGAAAGATAGAAAGATAGAAAGATAGAAAGATAAATAGATACAGAAATGAGAGAGAGAGAGATGATAGGTAGATAGAAAGATAAATAGATAATAGAGAAATAGATAGACAGAGATAGATGATATAGAGAGAAATAGAGAGAGAGAGAAAGAGAAAATAGAGAAACGATAGATAGATAGATAGATAGATAGATAGATAGATAGATAGATAGATAGATAGATAGATAATAGAAATGACAGATAGACAGACAGACAGACACAGACAGAGATAGATGATATAGAGAGAAAGAGAGAGAGAGAGAAAATAGAGAAATGATAGATAGATAGATAGATAGATAGATAGATAGATAGATAGATAGATAGATAGATAGATAGATAGATAGATAGATAGATAGATAATAGAAATGATAGATAGACAGACAAACAGACAGACAGAAAGACAGATAGATGATATAGGTAGATAGAAAATAGATAGTAGAGAAATGAGAGATAATAGATAGATAGATAGATAGATAGATAGATAGATAGATAGATAGATAGATAGATAGATAGATAGATAGATAGATAGATAGATAGATAATAGAAATGATAGATAGACAGACAAACAGACAGACAGAAAGACAGATAGATGATATAGGTAGATAGAAAATAGATAGTAGAGAAATGAGAGATAATAGATAGATAGATAGATAGATAGATAGATAGATAGATAGATAGATAGATAGATAGATAGATAGATAGATAGATAGATAGATAATAGAAATGATAGATAGACAGACAGACAGACACAGACAGAGATAGATGATATAGAGAGAAAGAGAGAGAGAGAGAAAATAGAGAAATGATAGATAGATAGATAGATAGATAGATAGATAGATAGATAGATAGATAGATAGATAATAGAAATGATAGATAGACAGACAAACAGACAGACAGAAAGACAGATAGATGATATAGGTAGATAAAAAATAGATAGAGAAATGAGAGATAGATAGATAGATAGATAGCGATACAAATTTCAGTCGTCAGATCCCGTGATGAATTTTTAAAAGGACTTTTCAACTCAAACTAGGATCAGAATAACCGAGTGGGAAGGGGGAGGCAACAGCCCCTACATTATTTTGGACAAATGGTTGTCCAATCTCTTCTTTAAAGCTTCCAGTGTTGGAGCACCCACAACGTCTGGAGGCAGGTAGCTCTACTCATTAATTGCTCTAATTGTCAGGAAATTTCTTCCATCCCATCAGGTGGATTCTCTCCTTGAAGCTCTAAGCTGGTTCTCTGCTCAGCTCGTTGGCTTTTTTTTTTTTAAGCCTCTACTATTTGCTTACTTCTAGCAATAATTGTTAAGACCTTGACACCTAATGAAATCCAGGGTGCATTTTCCATCCTGCTTGTAAATTTTCACAAACTGCTCACTTCAAGAGCAACTTCAGGGCGGAGGGCCTCAGCACCCTGTCTAAATGAGGATTAGGGGAATTGTAATCTAAAACAGGGCTTTTCAACCTTTTCACCCCTTGTACCACTTTTAGGATAGGGCAACATCCAAGGACCGCCAGTCGCCTAGCAAGCTGTCAAAAACTTGATGACCAAAAAAGGAAAAAAGTGATAAAGTACAGGTAGTCCTCGACTTACAACAGTTCGCTTAGTGACTGTTTGAAGTTCCAATGGCACTGAAAAAAGTGCCCCCCAAGCCACAGCCGAGCAAGACACCTGCCTGCCCACCCGGCGGCGCTCTTCCTCCCGTCCAAGGTTTTCATTGTTGTGAGCATTTCTATTGAGGATTGGCAGCGGGGGTGGGGTGGGGTGGGGGGTGTTTGGTTTTTATCCCCCCCCCCGCCTGCTGGGTGGTTGCAGCAGGTTTTGGTCCCTTCACATGACCCTGGGACACCGTGACCATCATAAATATGAATCAGTTGCCAAGCATCTGAATGTAAATCAAGACCCTGGAGATGCTGCAACATTCCAGCTGATCAGCGCTTCTTCTGGGCTCAGCAGAAGCACCAGGATCAGCGCCGAGCTCCAGCTGATCGGTGCTTCTTCAGGGCTCAGCAGAAGCACCAGGATCAGCACCAAGCTCCGGCTGGAGCCTGGCGCTGATCCTGGCGCTTCCGCTGAGCTCTGACAGCCCCGAAGAAGCGCCCATCAGCTGAAAAGCGGCACTCATCCTGGCGCTTCCGCTGAGCCCTGACAGCCCTGCAGCTCCAGCCGTCTCTCGCTCAGGCTTGTGCGGTTCTGCCGCTGGTTCAGCTCATTCTCGTCCCCCGCTACCACTTTTCTAGGACGGTCGCGTACCCCCTGCCAGGTGCCACTGTACCACAGGCGGTACCCGTACCACTGGTTGAAAAGCCCTGGTCTAAAAGAGGACATAGGACATAGCTAAAGCAACGTTTTGCAAAAACAATCTCCTCAGTGTGTGTTGAGCCTCAGTATCCAATCCAGCAGGTCCAAAATCTCTGAAGGCGACCAGGGAACGGAGAGGTCCGAGTGGGCCAGCACTTAAATAGGAGCCAACAGTGTGCAACAACAACAGCCCAAAAGGCCAACACAGTGCTAGGCTGCATGAACAGAAGGATAGAATCAAGATCAGGTGAAGTTCTAGACCTGCTTTGCAAAGCCTTAGTAAGGCCACACGTGGAATACTGCATCCCAGTGCTGGTTATCACAATCTTAAAAAGATGTTGAGACTGTGGAAAGACTGCAGAGAAGAGCGACAAAGATGATTAAGGGGCTGGAGGCTAAAACAAAGAATGGCTGCAGGAATTGGCTATGTCTAGTCTAATGAAAAGAAGCTCTAGGGGGCGACACGATAGCAGTCTTCCAGTGTTTGGGAGGCTCCTACAAAGACGAGGGGATCAAACTATTATTTTCCAAGGCAACCAAAAGGCAAAGACAAGAAACAACGGGTGGAAACTAACCAAGGGGAGAAGCAGCTTAGAACTAAGGAGAAATTTCCTGGCAGTGAGAACAATTAACCAGTGGAACAACCTGCCACCAGAAGCTGTGGGTGCTTCATCACCAGAGGCTTTCAAAAAGAGACTGGACAGTCACTTGTCTGAAATGGTATAGACCAGGGGTAGGCAACCTTGGCTCTTTTATGACTCGTGGACTTCAACTCCCAGAATTCCTGAGCCAGCCTGGCTCAGCTTGGAAACCTCTCCCTTTCCCCTCAGCGTGGCTGACTGAGGAATTCTGGGAGTTGAAGTCCACGAATCGTAAAAGAGCCAGGGTTGCCTACCTCTGGCCTAGGCCTAGGCTGCTTTCTGACTCGTGGACTTCAACTCCCAGAATTCCTCAGCCAGCCTGGCTCAGCTTGGAAACCTCTCCCTTTCCCCTCAGCGTGGCCGGCTCAGGAATTCTGGGAATTGAAGTCCACCAGTCATAAAAGAGCCAAGGTTGCCTACCCCTGGTATAGGGCCTCCTGCTCGAGCAGGGGGCTGGACTAGATGACCTCTGAGGTCCCTTCCAACTCTATTGCTCTATGTCCCATTCCTTTCCGCTCCCTCACTGTGTTGTTTCTCATTTTAGGGAGGCGCGAATGAAGGGGGTGTTACTTCGCTGGTGGCAATCCCGCCACAGTGGCTCCGGCCACGATCAATGGGCTTTGGACCACGTAGAAGTTGTTCAGTGAGTATAATGCATGCCGTTCTGACGCATGACCACCAGCCCCATATTCCACATCGGGATGGAAATTTTTCAGTCGTGGACGGAGTCCGGTGTAAATGTGGGATTTGAGAATGCTGGATCTGCAAATCGCTATTTATCAAGGCCGGGGGAAGAGACTTTTATGAAACACCAAGGGAAATACGTATATCAGAGCAGCGTGTCTCAACCGGGGCCACTTTAAGACGGGGGGGGGGGACTTCAACTCCCAGAATTCCCTAGCCAGCATGCAATGGGGGATTCTGGGAGTTGAAGTCTTCCCGTCTTAAAGTGGGCCAGGTTGAGACACTCTGCATTTGCGCATCTGACTTCAGCAATGCAAAGGCAGTTCATTCAGTATAAATCTGACTCCCGTTCTTTGCCACACAATATAAAATTTGTAATATTGCTATTGACCGCGTAATATTGCTATTGACTTTGGCACGTAATTCCTTATTTTAAAATAGCAGAATAAGTAAGCTCCGTTAGATTCGGTTCCGTGGGCAGAGATTTTATTCTTTCCCAACAGTTTCGCCAAACTGTTGATGGCCTGTTAATTCTTTCCCCAGACTAAAGCGATCTAGCTCACGGTAGAAAAACCACTTTATATATATATATATATATCTCACTGGAAAGTTATTTACTTTTTCTCTAACAATTTCCTGAAATTCTAGTGTCATGGCCGGGCTGGGACTCATCGCTACGGCGTTTGGCTGAGAGAGAGGTGTGCTTACCCAGTAGATAGGTTCCAATGTTACTTTTATTTAAAATTGTGGAAGAATATGCCTGATAAAATCCGAGTTGTAAGATTACCTATGGAAATGTCGATTAACTGCGAAAGGATCATTTCCCTGAATCACATTTAAATTAGGGCTGGAAGAACCAAATGCTACTGAGCTTCATTACACTAGGCACGAAGTACTATTATTTTCCTTTTGACATTAGCTGTGGAAACTGCCCCTGGTTCAGAGGCTAGCCATGATCTAACCACCATGATTAGCCCTCCATTCTTTGCCCTTAAGCCCCAGTAGACTAAGACAATGTAATTACAGCTAATTTTATTTGGCTTCGAATCGTAGGCTAGGATCTATTATCTCTCGCTCCATGTTCCTCCTTGCTCAGCCTCCGTCCCCCCCCCCACAAAAAATGGTGGGGGACCAGGACCCTCTCAGATTCCATATAGTTGGACTGAAGATTACAGTGAGCATAATTGAAATTGGAGGCATGGTGGCCTAGCAGTTAAGACTGGTTGACCGAAAGGTTGGCCGTTTGAGACCCAAACATCATATGAAGGGGTGAGCTCCTGTTCCTTGCTCCAGCTCCCGTCCACCTAGCATGCAAATGTGAGTAGATAAATAGGTACCACTTTGGTTAGGAACGTAACTGTGCAACTTGGCATATAATCATGCTGGCCACATGAGCACACAAGTGTCTTTGAACAACGCCAGGAAATCGACATGGACACCACCCTCTAGAGTTGGGCACAGTTGGACAAAGAAAGCCTTTACCTTTATACTTGAGATTATCTTGTAAAAGTTCTGGTTTATACCAGACTGTTCTCCTTCCCTACCTCCCATGCCATTCTAGATGGTTACTGATTGCTGGGGAGGATCCCTGGATCCTAAGTGGATTCTGGCTAGAGGAGGCTCACCCAAACCAAGCCGTTAAGTTGACGGTTAACGTTCTTTGCACTAGCTGACAAAACTGTCATTGCCGCGCAGATCTACCTAATATTTAAATCAAGCCGCCACTGATCTGTTCCAAAGGGAGGCATTCAATTTGCTATCGGGGAAAAAAAAAATCTCTGTCCGTCTATTGACAGCCCTAATTTAAACGAGTGAAGAGGACAAGAACAACTTAAGATTCCTTCATTTCTAGTTGATTCTATTTTTTTTATTATTATTTTTTTTTTGCACCAAAAGGCACCAGCTTGCATGGCATCCATGCCGTACTTAAATTGTAGCCTTGATCTAATAATAGTCGGTAATTTGTCACGCTTAGCTGCCCTGCCTAGTTGTTGTTGTTTTTTTAACCACATTCTTTGCTAAGCTTGGCCTCCATCACATCAACTTCTGAGTTTAACGTAACATGAAAATAGATCTTATTACTGATTCGTCCGGTACCTTTTATGCAGGTTAATAATTAATTGCAAAAAAAAAAAGTACAGTTCTTGAGGAGATCCTTTCTCTATCAGAAACCTGTTAGAATATTACGATGACTCACCAGTTAAGATGCTGGGCTTGCCAGCTAGAAAGTTCCTCTTCTCTTTCCGCCTTCCGTCTTCCCCAACATCTGAGTCTTCTCCAAGGAGAAGACTTTGGTGGCCAAAGTCTTTGAGCTTCAGCTTCAGGATCTGTCCTCCCAAAGAACCACCAGGGTTGATTTTTTTTTCCTTTGGTGTCAATTACATCAATGACACCATCTGACCATCTCATCCTCTGGACTCGGCTTCTTGTAGCTTGAACCAAATTTTCTTTTTACGGCTCTGGTGGACTTGAGGTCCTCTAACCAGAGCATGCAATAGATTTTGGTTTTGGTTTGTTTTTTTTTCAACGTTCGCCATCTTCAATTAGGGGAGGTAATCCCAAACGTGAAATTATAGCAGTAGCACTTAAGACTTATATACCGCTTCACGGTGCTTTACGGCCCCCTCCAAGCAGTTTACAAAGTCAGACTATTGCTCCTAACAATCTGGGTCCTCGTTTTACCGACCTCGGAAGGATGGAAGGCTGAGTCAGCTTTGAGCCGTTGAGAATCGAACTGCTGGAAGTGGGCGGGGTTTGGCTGCAATGCTGCATTTTAACCACTGGGCCACCATGGTTTAGCAATAGCACTTAGACTTATATACATCGCTCCACAGTGCTTTATAGCCCTCTCTAGGCGGTTTACAGACTCAGCCTCTTTGCCCCCAACAACCTGGGTTCTCATTTTATCGACCTCGGAAGGATGGAAGGCCAAGTCAATCTTGAGCCGGTCAGGATTGAACTCCAGACTGTGGGCAGAGTCAGCCTGCAATATTGCAATCTCGCCACTGTGCCTCCACAGCTCCCTGGTAGCACAGGGATGTAATTTGAATCACAGGATTCCCAATTCACAAGGCTAAGTAAGTGGAAAAGAAATTTAAACGATGAAACGTTCAAACAGTGTTTTTATAAATGGCAGCATTTAGAGAGATGAGGGATGGGTAGATAGGTATAGATAGATGAATAGAGATAGATAGATAGATAGATAGATAGATAGATAGATAGATAGATAGATAGATGGATGGATGGATGGATGGATGGATGGACGGACGGACGGACGGACGGACGGACGGACGGACGGACGGACGGACGGACGGACGGACGGACGGACGGACGGATGGATGGATGGATGGATGGATGGACGAATAGATAGATAGATAGATAGATAGATAGATAGATGGATGGATGGATGGATGGATGGATGGATGGATGGATGGATGGATGGATGGACGAATAGATAGATAGATAGATAGATGGATGGATGGATGGATGGACGAATAGATAGATAGATAGATAGATAGATAGATAGATAGATAGATAGATAGATAGATAGATAGATAGATAGATGGATGGATGGATGGATGGATGGATGGATGGATGGATGGATGGATGGATGGACGAATAGATAGATAGATAGATAGATAGATAGATAGATAGATAGATAGATAGATAGATAGATAGATAGATAGATAGATAGATAGATAGATAGATGGATGGATGGATGGATGGATGGATGGATGGATGGATGGATGGATGGATGGATGGATGGACGAATAGATGGATGGATGGACGGACGGATGGATGGATGGATGGACGGATAGACAGATAGATGGGGATGGATGGATGGATAGATAGATGAGGGACAGATAGATATAGATAGATTAATAGAGATAGGTAGATAGATGGGTGGATGGATAGATAGATAGATAGATAGATATGGACGGACAGATGAATAGAGAGATTGTGTGTGTGTGTGTGTGTGTGAGAGAGAGAGAGAGAGAGAGAGAGAGAGAGAGAGAAGGGGGGGAGATGATAGAGATAGAGGGATACAGAGAGAGATGAACAGACAGACTTAGTATCTAGTGATTTCCTCCAGCTCTGCTAATAAAGACTTAGGAGAACTCCTGGAAGCAACATGGTATTGTTATATTTAACTACTTTGATGGCTAATGGTTGAGTGAATCTTTAGACCGAGGCGACCGAGGCTTCCAAAGAAAGTTGTTCCCTTAATTTTTACTTTAAATGCATTCAGCTCACTGGGGAAAGCCCTCTAGCCATGTACTTAGCTTATTTTTAATGTGACAAAGCATTTAATAGTCAGCCTGGGGCAGGTGCCAAACCAATCAGCTCGATGAAAGTAACTTCCTGTCCTGGCAGCGCAAGCCCCGCCTCTTTTGTGCATGCATTGTGATGTCACCCGCATATCTCAAAGGGGTGGAGCTTGGAGCAGGAGGAGGTGCCCCTGCTTTCATCATTTTGATTAAATGTAATGGGAACCTGCCGGTCACTTATAGGCACACCTCCTCTTTTCTTTTTTCCCCCCTAGAATATTTCTTCTCTCTGTTTGTGCAATTTATTCTGCAAAAATAGTTGACAGTCAAAATGATACTTGCTGTGCATGCCAGCCCCTTCCCAAACTCACACCTGCCTGCTTAACAAAAGATGCCAGCACTCTTTTTTGATCCTTTCCATTAAGAAGCACTTCAGTATAAAATGTAATTATTTATGCTTAATGTAAGTTTATTATTAAGGCAAACCCGCTGAGGTTTGATTTCCCACTCCTAGCTGGAACTGCAAATTGCAGAAATGGGAATTGCACGCAGAGTCTTCAAAATATTATGTCATTTGTCATGAAACTGAATGCTGGTATCGCAATATTTTGAATAAGAGGCATGCAGTCCATCTTCAGATATACGTGGTCACCATGCTTTTCATGATTAAAATTGTTATCTTTTGGGCACAAGAATTGTAAAGGTTGGGAGTTGCAAAAATTGGAGGGGGGGAAAGATCTTTTTTAAATATCTTAGCAGCAATAATGTACATTTGTGTAAAATGCCTGCCTTCCTTTGCTTCATCTCTTTAGTTCGGAATCGGGGCGATACGTACCTGAAATAATATTATTTACGTTCACCTACCGGTAGAAAAAGAAAACGTTACATTTTTTTTTGCAGCTTTGTGCTAGCTTACCCATTACACTCCTAGGCCAACGTTGGGTGTTATATTGCTAAGTTGTATTTCTAGAACTCTTTGTGGTTATTAAAAAAAACAACAACATTTGAATGATTTACAGCTATAGAGATATACTTTCTCTCAACCAGAAAGTAACTTGTTCAATTTTTATTTTCAAAAGAGATGAAAAATCCTATATTGCCTCTAAACCTCATCAGTCTTTTGTGACTAATCACAGTGCTGCATGCATTGAAATACATTTTCTAATTTGTGTTGTATTTCATTATTTGCTGTCATTGGTTTTACACTAGAGTAAGGTAAGTGACTTGATTCCTGCAACCTCAGTGCAACCGCGAGTATCATCCCGTTCGCCAATACTGATATTGTCGCTTGAGAATAGTAATAATAATAATAATAATAATAATAATAAAGTTGGAAGGGACCTTGAAGGTCATCTAGTCCAACCCCCTGCTCAGGCAGGAAACTAGTCAGTCAGCTTCAGCTCTGCTTTCAGACCTGATCGAGATATCTTGATTCTGAGTGGTTTGAGGCTCTAAGGTGCCTGCATGTCAAATAATCGGAATTTTGCGATATATTTTGAAAACTGCTGGGCTGAATCTGTTCAATGTTTACTGAAATTCAAAAAGAAAAACCCAAGGGATTTTTCCCTTTCAACAGGAGAGCGCAGATGGAATCAAATTAAAAGGGAAATAAGAAGTCCACTGGATCAGAGAAATGATCTCAGATCTATCTGTTGTACATCACAGCTATAGGCTTCTTCTGGCTGATCTCCACTGGGCTGGGAAGCTAACCAGAGACGGGCCCAGGAGATCACCGGGGAAATTCTATAATTGTAGGTCAAAAGAACCCTGAGAAGAAGGGAGTGGGACAGCAATTCCACAATATTTCCCCCCCCCCAAAATTAACACCACCCTTCCCTACTTTCACCGTGGACCCTCGTTCCTCATGCTCTGAAAATAGCAATAGACTTACCTACCGCTTCACTCTGCTTTGCAGTCCTCTCTAAGGGGTTTACAGAGTCAGCTTCTTGCCCCCCCAACAATCTGGGTCCTTATTTTACCGACCTCGGAAGGACGGAAGGCCGAGTCAGTCTTGAGCCGGTGACTTTTGAACTGCTGGCAGTGGGCAGAGTTAGCCTGCAATACTGCATTCTAACCACTGAGCCGCCCCAGCTTAAATAGCAATAGTGATAGACTTACCTACCGCTTCACTCTGCTTTGCAGTCCTCTCTAAGGGGTTTACAGAGTCAGCCTCTTGCCCCCCAACAATCTGGGTTTTTATTTTACTGACGTCTGAAGGACGGAAGGCTGAGTCAACCTTCAGCCGGTCAGGATCGAACTGCTGGCAGTGGGCAGAGTTAGCCTGCAATGTTTCCTTCTAACCACTGTGCCACCAGGAAGGAGAATGAGAAAGGGAATAAGAGAGGGAGGGAGGGAGGGAGGAAGGAAGGAAGGAAGGAAGGAAGGAAGGAAGGAAGGAAGGCATAGCAATAGCACTTAGACTTATAGACCACTTCACAGAGCTTTACAGCCCTCCTCATTTTACTGACCTCGGAAGGATGGAAGGCTGCTGAGTCAACCTTGAGCCAGTCAGGATCGAACAGCTGGCAGTGGGCAGAGTTAGCCTGCAATGTTTCCTTCTAACCACTGTGCCACCAGGAAGGAGAATGAGAAAGGGAATAAGAGAGGGAGGGAGGGAGGGAGGGAGGAAGGAAGGAAGGAAGGAAGGAAGGAAGGAAGGAAGGAAGGAAGGAAGGAAGGAAGGAAGGCATAGCAATAGCACTTAGACTTATAGACCACTTCACAGAGCTTTACAGCCCTCCTCATTTTACTGACCTCGGAAGGATGGAAGGCTGCTGAGTCAACCTTGAGCCAGTCAGGATCGAACAGCTGGCAGTGGGCAGAGTTAGCCTGCAATATTTCCTTCTAACCACTGTGCCACCAGGAAGGAGAATGAGAAAGGGAATAAGAGAGGGAGGGAGGGAGGAAGGAAGGAAGGAAGGAAGGAAGGAAGGAAGGAAGGAAGGAAGGAAGGAAGGAAGAAAGGCATAGCAATAGCACTTAGACTTATAGACCACTTTATAGAGCTTTACAGCCCTCATTTTACCGACCTCGGAAGGATGGAAGGCTGCTGAGTCAACCTTGAGCCAGTCAGGATCGAACTCCTGGCAGTGGGCAGAGTTAGCCTGCAATATTTCCTTCTAACCACTGTGCCACCAGGAAGGAGAATGAGAAAGGGAATAAGAGCGGAAGGGAGGGAGGGAGGGAGGGAGGAAGGAAGGCATAGCAATAGCACTTAGACTTATAGACCACTTTACAGCCTTCATTTTACCGGCCTCGGAAGGATGGAAGGCTGCTGAGTCAACCTTGAGCCAGTCAGGATCAAACGGCTGGCAGCGGGCAGAGTCTGCCTGCAGTACCGTATTCTAACCACTGCGCCACCACGGGAGCTGCACTCGAACTGGCCCCCTACGCAGCACCCCGAGTGACACATTGGTGGCTCGGACATCCTTACACCTTTCCTAAACAGGCTGAAAAGTAGCCATAGCTGCAGGGACCGCCAGTCAAGTCGGTCGGCCAGTAATATTTATTCGGCCAATGACCAAGGACCGCAGAAGTAACATCTGCAGGCAGCTTTGACCAAAGAGAAATGTTAAAGAAGATGCGCCAAGTCGAGACACTGGATCTACCAATTCCGCCTCCTTAGATTTAGCTCCGGAGTGGAGTCGCGTTATAATTCCTGGTCATGCCACTTTGTCAGACCCGCAAGATGGAGGCTGGCTGACCTTTAGAGGTCCCTGCCATTCAAAGTCCTAAATTTAACCACAAGGAGGTTTTACATTCCCAGCCAAAAGAAATCAGGGCCAGAATTGCTTACGTTCACCCCGCAGTTCAGCCCTCCCCCCCCCAGATGATCTAGTTCAGGGGTTCTCAACCTTGGCAACTTTAAGACTTGTGGACTTCAACTCCCAGAATTCCTCAGCCAGCTTTGCTGGCTGAGGAATTCTGGGAGTTGAAGTCCACAAGTCTTAAAGTTGCCAAGGTTGAGAACCCCTGATCTAATTACCCCTATAATTGCACATTCCTCAAAAAAAACAGAAGTTGTGTAGATCCCTCCGCCTACAAAATGAGCACAGGGTCGAACGTGACTTTTCAACTAACCCTAAAGTTATCGCTTTAGTCAATTTTTTTTTTATCTTGGTCCAGATAAACTGTTAATCGAGTTTTACTTATTATTATTTTTTACTTACCTCGCTAATTTTGAAGAGCAGTGGGGGTTTTTTTTGGCAAATGTTCATTAAACTCAGGGCTGATTGGGGAATAACGGGAGTTGTAGTCTACACGTCTTAAAAGTTGCCACGTTTGTGAAACACCAGACTAGGAGATAGCCAATAGCTTATCCTAGGATGGGAGGATGAATTAAAGTTCCTCCAAATAATAATAATGGGATTCTGAGCGCCTCTGTGGATTTTCTGGTTTGGACGTTCTGCTTCCCACTGGAGACCATTCAAGAGGCTAGTCCTCGTAAACATGTGCTTCTTCTCAATTTACAAATACTTCCCCATTCCTCTGATGAACCAAGACACCCCACGGGGGGGGCTCTGTTAGTGGAGAACAGGTTAGTTCACAGCAGGGGTGGTGTAGATCTTCATCTGATCCCGGAAAGTCTTTCCTTGATCCTCTGCTAAGTGAACAAAGGAGTGCCACTCTTCTGGTGGTAGCATAAAACAAGAATGCATCGAGCACAAAGGGCAACAATCTGATGTCTTGGCATTGTACCTGTATTGGGAGAGGACATTGGAGAGATCACAGCATTCAGCCAATCCATTTACAGCAGGGGTCCTCCACCTTGGCGACTTTTAAGACTTGTGGACTTCAACTCCCAGAATTCCTCAGCCAGCTTTGCTTTGCTGGCTGAGGAATTCTGGGAGTTGAAGTCCACAAGTCTTAAAAGTCGCCAAGGCGGAGGAGGACCCCTGCTTTAGAGAACTGGCCACTGAGTTGCAGTGTTAGACTGCCATCTAGTGGATAAAAGGCTGCACGGCCCAGGAATTAACTTCGACGAATAACGCCAGCAAATGTGGTTGATTTTGACAGGCGGTCCTTGGCTTACAACCGTCCCTTTAGCGACTGCTCAGAGTTACAAACGGTGATCACTTGACCCCCCCACGATGTGGCAGCAGTCACAAATACATCCCTCCCCCTCTCCGATTTTCGATCCCGTGACCGTGGGGAGGCTGTAACAGCCCTGCGTGAGAAAAGCATAGTCTCAAGTTTTTTCCCCGCGCCGTTGTTCACTTCGGTCGCTAAACAAGTGGCTCGTAAGTCGGGGACTCCAGTGTCTTATGGGTCATTTAAGGCAAGGGTCCCCAGCCCCCGGTCTGTGGACCGGTACCGGACCGCAGCACGCCAGCAACCGGTCCGCACAAACAAGCACAGCCCCATCCGCGGGATGCAGGCAGCGCACAAAACCGCGCCCTCTCCGGTCCGTGGGAAAAAACCTCTCTTTTTCCCCACGTTCCCGGTCCCTGGTGCCCCAAAGGTTGGGGGCCTCTGACTTAAGGCAATGCTCGTGTTTTTGGTGGAACCGCGCCGTCTTTACGTTTGTGCATGTGACCTCCCAACCTGTGTGTGTTGAAGGCGAGTGACTCTCTTCTCTTCCGCCCTCTCTCCGCTGTGCAGCACTCGCAAACAAAATTACATGATGAATTTTTCACGGCAACATGGGCTCAGACACTTCTACAACAGAAGACGAAGGTCGCTTAGGCGTTACCCGTGAGGAACAAGACATGCCTCTTTTGTTTCCCCCGACTTTCCCAACCTGCGATGCGTACGCAAATTTGATTTACCAGGACTTTTCTTCCCGGCCTCCCGCACCTCCCTTTTTTTCTTTCCTTCCTTCCTTCCTTCCTTCCTTCCTTCCCAGAGGTATATTTTGAAAGCCTCCCTCAAGACAGAGAGTTACGCCCTGTGGTTTTGTTTTTTTTTCTCGCACTGTGATCTCATGGGAAGTGACTTATTTTCTCATAGGTAAATGTTTTGAATGTCGTCGTGTCTGTGGAAAATTGTGATTCTGTTGTAATACCAGTTCCAGTGGCAGTATTGGGAAGGAAGCAACTGTTTTGAACAAGAACAACAACAAAAAACGAAGCTGTAAGCACAAAAGGACTTAATTATTTAATGTCAGAAACGACAACATTAACCACAAAATCAGTATTTAAACACACTGTACTTTGGCTCTGTATCCTATTTTGTACGATTTAAGTTATTCTCGTCCCCTTTGTGTCCTCCTCTTGGCGACTTGACAACGACGGCACTGCGTTAGCATTAGGACAATTTGCCGATGACGTCTGCGCGACTTAACAACGCCCCACGCCAAGCAAACAAGCGTCAGACTCCAACAGTGAAAAGCCGTCCCACGAGGCTGTGATGTCCTTCATTCCTTCTCCTTGTCTACCTGTTAATCATTGTTTGTGGTAAAACCCAGTCACCAAACGGAAGCTCGAAAGTACAGCCGTCCTGCGTGGAGGAGTTACTGACAATAGCTGCCATTTGCTCTCTGTAGTAATGCAGTAATTTGTAAACAGTGGAACTGTTTTTCTTCGTTTGTGGTTTGTTTCGTTTTTTTGAGGGGGGGGCTCCTTCTGTATCTTGGATAGGGCTGTACCTCCCCCCCGCCACACAATTTATGACCACAACTCTTTTAACTGTCTGTAAACTTTCACTCTACAAGGAACCAATTAAAATTCAATGCTTCAATAAAGATGTCAACCCATGATTTAGATGGCGTTCTTTTTTTTCCTTTTTATTCCCCACCCCACCCCACCCACAATTTTATACCAAGGAGGTGGAGCAGAATTGACCTGATTATTATTATTATTTGTCGGCTATATGTTGATGAGGAAATTTGCAAATATGTTGATGAGGCAATTGGGCAAAAGTAAAAAGTGACCCATCCAGAAAATGGGAATATTAGCAAGATCGTGTGGTTGGATCCGCCTGGCCCCTAAATGTTTGAGACTCTTCCCCACAAACAACTATAACTGCAGGATCTTTTCAGAAGCTTCTATATCTGTCCAGGTCAGCTAAAACATTTAGGATGGTGAAATTGGAAGAGTTTTCTACAAGTACAGACCACACACATTTTACTTAATAATACTCACATGGTACTTATATTGGAACTAGACAGTTTGGTGTAGTGGTTAAGGTAGCAGGCTAGAAAGTAGGAAAAAATGTGAGTTGTAGTCCTGCTTTAGCCGTGAAAGCTGGCTGGGTGACTGTGGGCCAATCACCAGGAGACGGTGAGTTCTAGTCCTGCTTTAGGTGTGAAAGCCAGCTGGAGACTGGGCCAATCACCAGGAGACGGTGAGTTCTAGTCCTGCTTAAGGTGTGAAAGCCAGCTGGAGACTGGGCCAATAACCAGGAGACGGTGAGTTCTAGTCCTGCTTTAGGTGTGAAAGCCAGCTGGAGACTGGGCCAATCACCAGGAGACGGTGAGTTCTAGTCCTGCTTTAGGTGTGAAAGCCAGCTAGAGACTGGGCCAATCACCAGGAGACGGTGAGTTCTAGTCCTGCTTTAGGTGTGAAAGTCAGTTGGGTGAGTTTGGGCCAATCACCAGGAGACGGTGAGTTCTAGTCCTGCTTTAGGTGTGAAAGCCAGCTAGAGACTGGGCCAATCACCAGGAGACGGTGAGTTCTAGTCCTGCTTTAGGTGTGAAAGCCAGTTGGGTGAGTTTGGGCCAATCACCAGGAGACGGTGAGTTCTAGTCCTGCTTTAGGTGTGAAAGCCAGCTGGAGACTGGGCCAATCACCAGGAGACGGTGAGTTCTAGTCCTGCTTTAGGTGTGAAAGTCAGTTGGGTGAGTTTGGGCCAATCACCAGGAGACGGTGAGTTCTAGTCCTGCTTTAGGTGTGAAAGCCAGTTGGGTGACTGTGGGCCAATCACCAGGAGACAGTGAGTTCTAGTCTTGCTTTAGGTGTGAAAGCCAGTTGGGTGATTTTGGGCCAATCACCAGAAGCTGTGAGTTCTAGTCCTGCTTTAGGTGTGAAAGCCAGTTGGGTGAGTTTGGGCCAATCACCAGGAGATGGTGAGTTCTAGTCCCGCCTTAAACATGAAAGCCAGCTGGGTCTCTTTGGGCCAATCACCAGGAGACGGTGAGTTCTAGTCCTGCTTTAGGTATGAAAGCCAGCCCTGTGACTTTGGGCCAATCGCCCTCTCTCTCAGCCCAACCCACCTCACAGGGTCGTTGTGGGGAAACTAGGGGGAGGAAGGAAAGTCCGTTGAGTTGTTTTTCTTCGTTGAGTGACTTGTAAAAACAATAAAGGTGGGATACAAATAAATCCACAGATCATAAACCAGCAAACTCACCTCGGTGTCCCCTGAGCTTCCTAGCTGTTAGAAAGCCGAGCAGAGCTGAATTTCTTCCCTGTGGTTCCCAAAATGCGTTATGCATATTACCTTTTGTAATATTGAAATCTCTACTGGGACTCGCTGAACATTTGCCCAGATACACCGAGAGTGAGAGAGAGGAATGCCATGACTTTCCATTGCAACATCTTAAGGCTCAGCCAGATTATAAAACAATTACTTATCCTTTCGCCCTTTCGCCTTGACATTTGTTTGGAAAGTGATCAAAGCAGGTGCGAGCAGTGGAAACAACAAATGTTGCAGGACCTGCCTCTAGGTCTTCTTTTGACGGCGGAGCTTTATATGACTTGCAGAACACACTGCCTGTCAAGGCAACGTTTCCAAATCTCCGTGCTGACTTAATAAAAAGCTGCTGAGAGATTTTACTTCCTGAAAACCAGAAATATTTCCTGCTCCCACTGGTGTTATATATGACACAGCGGCTCCAAAAATTAATATTATCTATATTTGCAGCACTATATAGTGATCACATCTTACAGAATAGAATAGAATAGAATAGAATAGAATAGAATGCAGAATAGAATAGAATAGAATAGAATAGAATAGAATAGAATAGAATAGAATAGAATAGAATAGAATAGAATAGAATAGAATAGAATAGAATAGAATAGAATAGAATAGAAGCTGGAAGGGACCTTGGAGGTCTTCTAGTCTAGCCCCCTGCTCACACAGGAGGACCTATACCTATACCATCTCAGACATGTGATTGTCCAGTCTCTTTTTAAAAAACTTCCCCACCATTTCTGGGGGTAAGCAGTTCCACTGGTTTATTGTCCTCACTTGTCAGGAAGTTTCTCCTTAATTCCATAACAGAATAACAGAGCTGTCATAGAGAAGAGGGAGTCAAACTATTTTCCAACACACCTGAGAGCAGGACAGGAAGTAACCTGTGGAAGATCATTAAAGAGAGAGAGCTGACCTAGAACTAAGGAGAAATTTCCATCCAATGTCCTTATTAACATGAATTGCCTTAAACCGCCAGTTCTTTCAAAGAAGGAGCGCTTTCTAACAACGACTTCAAAAATCGTTTAAATTCACTCCCAACAGAATCTCAGAAAGATGTGAAACCTCACCCAGTGTGTTTAATATCAACACGACTTCGCCTGAGAGTTTGCGTGGGGGAAATAGGGCCGCCTATAAAATGACTTTTAAATTCAATCCTACCAGAATTTCCCTAGTATGTGAAATGTTATGCAGTATGTTTAATATAAACATTATTGACCTGGAACTCACAGTTCCTTCATGTGGGTGAGAGGCTAAATCTGAAAAAAAAAATCATTTCAAAACTAATTTACATTCATTTTCCGACCTTGGGCCAATCATGCTCCCTCAGCCCAGCCCACCTCACAAGGTGGTGGTTCTGGGGGAAATAGGAAGAGGATATAGTATTGTGTGTGTCTGTTGCCTTGAATTATTTTTAAAAATAATAAAGTCAAGAGACAGATGATAGATAGGTAGATAGATAGGTAGATATAACATTGAGAATATTGAGATGATAGATGATAGATTAGATAGAGATGATAGTTAGATAGATAGATAGATAGATAGATAGATAGATAGATAGATAGATAGATAGATAGATAGATAGATAGATAGATAGATGATGGATGGATGGATTGTGTTTGTCTGTTGCCTTGAATTATTTGTAAAAATAATAAAGTCAGGAGATAGATAGGTAGATAGAAAGGTAGATAGGTAGATATAATATTGAGAATATTGAGATGATAGATGATAGATAAAATATTGAGATGATGGATGGATGGATGGATGGATGTATGTAGTGTGTGTCTGTTGCCTTGAATTATTTGTAAAAATAATAAAGTCAGGAGATAGATGATAGATAAGTAGATAAATAGGTAGATATAATATTGAGAATATTGAGATTTATTTATTTATTTATTTATTTTTCGGATTTGTATGCCGCTCCTCTCCGCAGACTCGGAGCGGCTCACAACATACAAATAAACAATTCAATATAAATCCGAAAAAAAAACATTAAAAATAAACCCCACACATACTCCTCAGTCACACCACAATCAACAATCATCCCCAGGCCTGCCGGCAGAGGTAGGTTTTTAAATTCTTTCGGAAGGCCGGGAGAGTGGGAGAAACGCGGACTTCAGGAGGCAGTTGGTTCCAGAGGGCGGGTGCCACAACAGAGAAGGCCCTCCCCCTAGGGCCCGCCAGACGACATTGTTTCGCTGACGGGACCCGGAGGAGGCCGACCCTGTGCGCTCTCACCGGTCGAAGGGAAGTATGTGGCAGAAGATAGAGATGATAGACAAAATATTGAGATAGATAGATAGATA
>JARGCV010000301.1:1442500-1605000 GCA_034064705.1 Bothrops alternatus
CGTTTCAAGGTGTTAGTGACCATCTTTAAAACGCTCCATGGCATCAGACCCGGATATTTACAGGACCGCCTTCTGCCAGCAAATACCTCCCGCCATCTGGTACGCTCCCACAGAGTCGGTCTCCTCAGGGTGCCATCGGCCAGACAATGTCGGCTGGCGACCCCCAGGGGGAGGGCCTTCTCTGTGGGAGCTCCAACGCTTTGGAACGAGCTCCCCCCCGAACTCCGTACGTTGACGGAATTGCGTTCCTTCCGTCGAGAATTGAAAACATATTTATTTCGACAAGCCGGCCTGGGATAATAGCTCCAACTCCAACAATGGCCATAATTGTTTTTAGGGGATTGAGTTTTTACATTAAGCATTGGTTTTAAATGATCGGACTAAATTACTTAATCTATTTTTAATAACCTTATCTTTTGATGTTTTTAATTGTTTTTAAGATTATGTATTGGGTTTTTAAATGATTGGGCCAAATTATTTAATTTATTTTTAATAATTTTACCTTTTGTATGTTGATGTTTTTAATTGGGCTGTACACCGCCCCGAGTCCTTCGGGAGGGGGGTGGTATAAAAATCGTAAAATAAATAAATAAAATAAAAATAAATAAGATGGTTGTCACGTGAGTTTTGCACAACAGTGGGATTCAAATAGGTGAACAACCGGTTCTCTGTGTGGATGCTGCTTCTGGAAGTCCATTCTGGGCCTGGGCAACCAACAATTAGCTACGGGTTCTGCCGAAGTGGTGCAAACCGGCTGAATCCCACCATTCTACCTATCTATCTATCTATCTATCTATCTATCTATCTATCTATCTATCCATCCATCCATCCATCCATCCATCCATCCATCCATCTTTCTTCTTTATCTCATCAATCTATCAATCTATTTTTCTTTCTTATCTATCTATCTATCTATCTATCTACTATCTATCCATCCATCCATCTTTCTTCTTTATCTCATCAATCTATCAATCCATTTTTCCCTATCTATCTATCATTTATCTATCCATCCATCCATCTTTCTTCTTTATCTCATCAATCTATCAATCTATTTTTCTTTCTTATCTATCTATCTATCTATCTACTATCTATCCATCCATCCATCTTTCTTCTTTCTCATCAATCTATCCATCTATTTTTCTTTCTTATCTATCTATCTATCTATCATCTATCCATCCATCCATCCTTCTTTATCTCATCAATCTATCAATCTATTTTTCTTTTCTATCTATCTATCTATCTATCTATCTATCTATCTATCTATCTATCTATCTATCTATCTATCATCTATCTATCCATCTATCCATCCATCCTTCTTCTTTATCTCATCAATCTATCTACTATCTATCCATCCATTCATCTTTCTTCTTTCTCATCAATCTAGCAATCTATTTTTCTTTCTTATCTATCTATCATCTATCTATCCATCCATCCATCTTTCTTCTTTATCTCATCAATCTATCAATCTATTTTTTCCCTCTCTATCTATCATTTATCTATCCATCCATCCTTCTTTATCTCATCAATCTATCAATCTATTTTTCTTTCTTATCTATCTATCTATCTATCTATCTATCTATCTACTATCTATCCATCCATCCATCTTTCTTCTTTCTCATCAATCTATCCATCTATTTTTCTTTCTTATCTATCTATCTATCATCTATCTATCCATCCATCCATCCTTCTTTATCTCATCAATCTATCAATCTATTTTTCTTTTCTTTCTATCTATCTATCTATCTATCTATCTATCTATCTATCTATCTATCTATCTATCTATCTATCTATCTATCTATCTATCCATCCATCCTTCTTCTTTATCTCATCAATCTATCTACTATCTATCCATCCATTCATCTTTCTTCTTTCTCATCAATCTAGCAATCTATTTTTCTTTCTTATCTATCTATCTATCTATCTATCTATCTATCTATCTATCTATCTATCTATCTATCTATCTATCTATCTATCTATCTATCTATCTATCTATCTATCTATCTATCTATCTATCTATCTATCTATCCAGTGATTGGATTCAAATATGTGACCAACCGATTGTCTGTGCGGACACCAAGTACAGGAGACTTCGTAACAACAACAATAACAGAGTTGGAAGGGACCTTGGAGGTCATCCAGTCCAACCCCCAGCTCAGGCAGGAAACCCTAGCCTATACCATTTCAGACAAAGTGCTGTCCAGTCTCTTCTAAAAAAAACCTCCAGTGATGGAGCACCCACAACTTCCGGAGGCAGGTCGTTCCGCGGGTTAATTGTTCTAACCATTAGACCAGTGTTTCTCAACCTTGACCATTTTAAGGCATGTGGACTTCAGCTCCCAGAATTCCACAGCCAGCAATGCTGGCTGTGGAATTCTGGGATTTGAAGTCCACATGCCTTAAAATGGTCAAGGTTGAGAAACACTGCCTTAGAACAGGGGTTCTCAACCTTGGCAACTTTAAGACTTGTGGACTTCAACTCCCAGAATTCCTCAGCCAGCTTTGCTGGCTGAGGAATTCTGGGAGTTGAAGTCCACAAGTCTTAAAGTTGCCAAGGTTGAGAAACACTGCCTTAGAACATTAGAACATTATTCGTTCTAACGTTTTAGAAGAGGAATTGTTCTAAAAATTTTTTTTAAAAAGACCCTCCAATTATCCCCCCCTTTCTTCTCTTTTCCAGCTGAAACATGCGAAAGATGAGGGGGGGGGAAAAATCAGCATCGCAAAGCCTGACGCCCCAGGGCCGAACTACCACTCCCGGCAGCCTTTGCTCCCAGGCGTGCGCGGCCCCGCCCTCCCAGCCCCGCCTTCCGGGCCGGCCGCGAGGGGGCGGCGCGGCGCGGAGGGAAGGAGGGTGGGTGGAGCCTCCCCCGCCGAGTGGGCGGGGCCCGGAGCCTGCCCGGGGATCTGGCGCGCGGGCGGCGCAGCAGCGGCTGCAGCTTCGGCGGCGCTTCCAGGCCGAGCGGAGGCGGCGCAGGTGAGCAGCGCGTGGCCGGCCGGCCGGGCTCGGGTCGGGCAGGGCAGGGCGGGCGGCGGCCGCCTTCTCCCTTCCTCCGCCGGGCAGGAGGCGGGATGCGTGTCCGGCTCCGGGCTTGCTTGGAGGGCTTTGCTTTTTGCAAGGTCGAGCTGGCTTCCTCCCTGCCCGAGCAAGGGCCGGCGGTGGGGGTGTGTGTGTGTGTGTGGGGGGGGTCCTTGCTTCCTCTCCCCTCCCTCCCTTTTGCAACGAGAAGCCCCCTCCGGTTGCAAAAATCAAGCGTGCACGGGTTTGCCTCCCTCCCTCCGCCTCCCGGCGCGTTCAGACGACCATCCTGGGATCTCTCTCCCCCCCCCGCCGCAGGATTTTTCTATGGAAGGGTCAGTTGGAGCCCAGCCGGGTTGCCGGGGAGAGGAGGACCTTTCCCAGACGGGATTGCAGCGAGGGAGGAGGAGGAGGGAGACAGCCCGGTCTTGTGAAGCCCGTCACTGCTGGAGATGCGTGTTATGGGGGGGGTTGTGCGAAAGGCACGCGAACCGGTTCGAGGAGCTACCTCCCCCCCCCGTTTGAGGGCAGCTGCAGCCCGGAAAGGGAAGGATTTCAGCCTTATGTCCAACGTCTGAACCTATTTAAACCCTTTAAATAGGTTCAGACGTTGGAGGGAAAACACGTCTGAACTCGGTTCACGTTTGAGCCCCTTTGTTCGTTCTGGGGGATGTGGGGGTTTTGGAGGGTTTGCCTCCCCCATTTTGGGGGAAAGAGGTATTTTGCTATTGTAATGCAGGAGGTCCTTTCTCTTTCTTTCTTTCTTTCTTTCTTTCTTTCTTTCTTTCTTTCTTTCTTTCTTTCTTTCTTTCTTTCTTTCTTTCTTTCTTTCTTTCTTTCTTTCTTTCTTCTTTCCTTCCTTTCTTTCTTTCTTCTTTCCTTCCTTCTTTCTCTCTTTCTCTTTCTTTCTCTTTCTTTTTCTTTCTCTTTCTTTCTTCTTTCCTTCTTTCCTTCTTTCCTTCTTTCCTTCCTCCCTCCCTCCCTTCCTTTCTTCCTTCCTTCCTTCCTTCCTCTTTCTTTCTCTCTCTCTCCTCTCTCTTCTCTTTTTCTTTCTTTCTTTCTTTCTTTCTCTTTCTTTCCTTCTTTCCTCCCTGTCTCTCTTCTTTCTTTCTTTCTTTCTTTCTTTCTTTCTTTCTTTCTTTCTTTCTTTCTTTCTTTCTTTCTCTCTCTCTCTCTCTCTCTCTCTCTCTCTCTCTCTCTCTTTCTCTTTCTTTCTTGATGGATTGTAGACAAAATATTACTCCTTTTACAAACTTTTTTTTTTTACAAACCGTTTTACAAACTTTTAGCGGCGAGTCTGAATTATGAAATGAAATGATGACTTAGGAAGAACTCGGCAGGAAATTTGCCGCCCTCCCACATGCCTTCTTAAGGGCGCTCCTGTGAGATGGATTAGCTTCTGTCGGAGTCTGGCAAAACTTGGGCTTTGGAAGTGTGTTTTTCGACAACCCCAGATTGGGAATCTGGCTTTCATTGATTCACATGTTTTCTCTTGGACCCTTTTGAACTGTTTTTCTTAAGTCAACCAGGGCTCGCTGTCTATAAATCTCGTCTATAAATTTTGCAGGTCACCTGATTTCCCTCCGTCTTCTTCCCTTTAACTGTTTTATAGCTACTTCTTAATTTTTTTCCCCCTTCTCCGTCCCTCCTTTCTTGCATCACTTGCGTGCTTAATCATGCTTTATCAGGAGGTTACGTTTTACATTGTGTACCCAAATGCATTGTAAGCAGAGGAGAATCTGGTGACTAAAGTGTCCTAACTATACAAAGTGGAAGGTTGCAATTGAACCGTTGCTCGAGTTAGCAACCACACCAAAAGTCATTGTAGTCGTTTATGACCACAATAAAGCCGGGCTCGTGGGACACACAATTGCACAATTAATCCAGCAGAGATTACCACGCTGAGTTGCGCATCCTTCTATTCCACACTGTACAGTAGTCCTTGACTTACAACAGTTAAGTGGCCGTTCAAAGCTACAACATCACTGGGGAAAAAAGTGACTTAGGACCATTTTTTTCCCCACACTTAACCGTTGCGGGGTCACGTGATCAAAATTCAGACATTGGCAACTGACTCATCTTTATGACGGTCGCAGTGATCCCCTTTGGCGACTTTTTGACAAGCAAAAAGTCAGCTTCACTTAACAACCGGGTTACTAATTTAACAAGCGCAGCGATTCACGTCAACGACGGTGGCAAGTAAGGTTGTAAAATGGGGCTAGACTCACTTAACAAAAATTCTCCCTTAGCGACCGAATTTTTGGGGCTCAATTGTCGAGGACCACCTGCGTTGTGTAAACTCGGAAATGTGGGGTCCGTAGGATTGTTTAGAGATGAACAAGCCTCTCCGTGAATAAAAATGTAGGGTGATTTAGCGCACAGGAATTCCAAATTGATTTATTTCCCGTTATTTCTCAAATGCCGCCGTTGCGCCGACATGACAGATTGACTTGAAAATTGGCCTTTCACATATCTTATGTTTTTTTTCTACTACTTTATCAACTTTTTCTAACAATGTTGCTCCTTGTTTTGGTCTGTTTTTTTTTCCCTTCTATGTTTGAAATTCTTTGGACAGTTAATAATAATAATAATGTTGGAAGGGACTTCGGAGGTCATCTAGTCTAACCCCCTGCTCGGGCAGGAAACCCTATACCATTTCGGACAAATGGCTGTCCAGTCTCTTCTTAAAAACCTCCAGTGTTGGAGCATTCACCACTTCTGGAGGCAGGTAGTTCCGCTGGTTAATTGTTCTTTTATATATATATATGTTTTTATTGAATACAAAAAAAGAAAAGGATTAAAAACATTGAACATGGTAAATCGTCTTTGACAGACATCTCAGTCCATATTATACATTAATTACATATAACTTATCTATATACAAACTATACATTTCTAATCTCTATTTTAATTTATCTCTTTATTTGTGACCTCTATTTTTTCCCCCTCCATTTATAAAATTTATTCCATATCAAATAAAATTCTGTGTCTTCCTGGTTTTTTAATCTTTTAGTTAACCTACCTAGTTCTGCGCAAAACATAATTTTCTTTATTAGATCTTCCTCACTAGGTGTTTCCATTGCTTTCCATTTTTGAGCAAATAGTATCCTTGCCGCCGTAGCCACGTGAATGATTAAATATGTGTCCTCTTTATTTACATTTTTCTCTAATATTCCTGATAGTAATGCCTCAGGTTTGTATGGAATGTTTTGGCTAGTCATTTCTATTACCCATTCCCAGACCACACACCAATACGCCTGTGCTTCTCTACATGTCCACCATATATGAAAAAAGATGCCCTTTTCTTTTTTACATTTCCAAACTGGTTAATTGTTCTCACTGTCAGGAAGTTTCTCCTTAATTCCAGGTTGCTTCTCTCCTTGATGAGTTTCCATCCGTTGCTTCTTGTCCTGCCTTCAGGCGCTTTGGAGAATAGCTTGACTCCCTCTTCTTTGGGGCAGCCCCTGTGATACTGGAAGACTGTTTGTTGGAAACCTGCTGGGAGAATCCCAGAACGACAATTGCACAGCCCCGGGACACTACACCTGTTGTAAATACCTGTTGGAAACTGATCCAAGAGAGAAGCAACCTGGTATTAATGGGGAACTTCCTGCTTCTCATTAAAAAGTGAGTCACTTCCCCCCCCCTGTGCTATTGTAATATGGCCGGCTAGGGAATTCTGGGAGTTGAAGTCCACAGGTTGCCAAAGTTGGACCACTCTGCCTGTAGACTGTGGTCCTCAGTAGCCACTTTGTTGTGTTATCTGAATTATTTCCTTAATGATTGCTTTCAATTTCTGACTGCGAGCTGGGCAGCCATGTAAGCGGAAGAAACAAATAAGACACAAAGGATGCATGGGAAGGAAAGGAAAAGGTGATCAGTTGTGGCGGTGTGTGCATTTAAAGGGTTGGAAAGAACATACAAGACATGCTCAAAGCAGTTTGGTGAAAGCACCAAGCTAGAAAGAGGGAGCTGGTGAGTTCTAGTCCTGCCTTAGGCATGAAAGTCATCTGGGTGACTTTGAACCAATCACCAGGAGACGGAGAGTTCTAGTCTCGCCTTAGGCATGAAAGTCATCTGGGTGACTTTGGACTAATCACCAGGAGATGGTGAGTTCTAGTCCCGCCATAGGCATGAAAGTCATCTGGGTGACTTTGGACCAATCACCAGGAGATGGTGAGTTCTAGTCCCGCCATAGGCATGAAAGTCATCTGGGTGACTTTGGACCAATCACCAGGAGATGGTGAGTTCTAGTCCCGCCTTAGCCATGAAAGTCATCTGGGTGACTGGACCAGGAGATTCATGGATTCATGATTCATGGAGGCCAAGTGTATCGGTGGCTATTAAAACGGATGTCCATGTGCCGCCTCTATGTTGGTTGAGGCAGGCAGGATTCCCTGGAGTCCCATTTGTTGGGGATCAAGGGAAAGGGAGGGGTTGGCCTTCTCTTTCTGCTCAAGATCCCCATGTACAATTGGTGGGCCGCTGTGTGACACAGAAGGCTGGACTCGATGGGCTTTGGCCTGATTCAGCATGGCTCTTCTTATGTTCTTATGAGATGGAGAGTTCTAGTCTCGCTTTAGCCATGAAAGTCATCTGGGTGACTTTGGACCAGTCACCAGGAGACTGAGAGTTCTAGTCCCCCCTTAGGCATGAAAGTCATCTGGGTGACTTTGAACCAATCACCAGGAGACTGAGAGTTCTAGTACCACCTTAGGCATGAAAACCAGCTAGGTGACTTTGGACCAATCACCAGGAGACTGAGAGTTGTAGTCCCGCCTTTAGGCATGAAAGTCATCTGGATGAGTTTGGACCAATCACCAGGAGACTGAGAGTTCTAATCCCGCCTTAGCCGCGAAAGCCAGAAAATCACCAGGAGACGGTGAGTTCTAGTCCCACTTTAGCCCTGAAATCCAGCTGCGCCAGTCACTCTTTCTCAGCCCAACCCACCTCACAGGGCTGTCGTGGGGAAAATAGGAAGATGATGGTGTGTCGGAGATGTTTGTAGCCTTCAGTTATTTGCAAAAATAATAAAACCAGGATACAAACAAATTAGCAAATTCATTTCAACTTTGAGCAGATCTGGCCAGGTAGATCTGGGTACTTGAGCACCCAAAATGTTCAGATAGAAACATGAAGACATGTGCTTAGAGCAGGCAAATCTCTGCTGGATATTTTTTAATATAAAATCGGAATTGATTTCCTAAGCGTTGAATTGCAAGGAGCAGATTCCAGCCAAAACCTCTACAGAATAATAAACATGCGGCTGTAAAACCTCACAGAGAATTCATGTCTCTGCTTCCTGAAACGCCTCATTTCAAAAATGATGCATCAGCTTGTTAAAGGAAACTCGACGTACTGTAAATTGGCAATGTGTGTGCCACAATATTTGAATCATATTTCAGTTCCTAGAAGTAGAGACGGGTTATTGAGAAAAACAAGGGTTATCAATAAGCAGTGTTCCTTATGTTGGTAGAAACAGATCTGAATTCCCATCTAACCATGGCTAATAGCTCAGGAGGACACCAAGTACAGGAGAGTTAATAACAACAACAACAATTAATAATAATAGAGTTGGAAGGGACCTTGGAGGTCTTCTAGTCCAGCCCCCTGCTCAGGCAGGAAACCCTATGCCATTTCAGACAAACAGTTGTCCAATATCTTCTTAAAAACATCCAGTGTTGGAGCTTTCACTGCTTCTGGAGGCAGGTTGTTCCACTGGTTAATTGTTCTGACTATCAGGAAGTTTCTCCTTAGTTCCAGGTTGCTTCTCTCCTTGATTAGCTTCCATCCGTTGCTTCTTGTCCGGCCTTCAGGTGTCTTGAAAAATAGCTTGACTCCCTCTTCTTTGGGGCAGCCCCTGAGATACTGGAAGACGGTTATCATATCTTCCCTAATCCTTCTTTTCATTAGACTAGACCAGGGGTAGGCAACCTTGGCTCTTTTATGACTCGTGGACTTCAACTCCCAGAATTCCTGAGCCAGCCATGCTGAGGGGAAAGGGAGAGGTTTCCAAGCTGAGCCATGATGGCTCAGGAATTCTGGGAGTTGAAGTCCACAAGTCATAAAAGAGCCAAGGTTGCCTATAACCTGGACTAGACATACCCAATTTCAGCCACCGTTCCTTATATGTTTCAGCCTCCAGTCCCCTGATCATCTTTGTTGCTCTTCTCTGTACTCTTTCTAGAGTCTCAGCATTTTTTTTACATTGTGGTGACCAAAACTGGATGCCGTATTCCAAGTGTGGCCTTCCCAAGGCCTTGTAAAAAGTGTTATTAACACTTGACGTGATCTTGAGTCTGTCCCTCTGTTAATGCAACCTAGAATTGTGTTGGCCTTTTTGGCTGCTGCCGCACACGACTTGCTCATATTTAAGTGATTGTCCACTAGGACTCCGAGATCCCTCTCACAGTTACTACCATTAAGCCAAGTTTCACCTCGTCTATACCTATAGAGTTGTTTTTTCTTGTCTAAGTGTAAAATCTTACTTTTATTTACGTTGAATTTTATTTTGTTAGATAGGGCCCAGTGTTCAGATTTACACATCTGAATGATTTCAGGTTGGGGGAAGAGAATGACTTTGCGATATCAATGTTAACTGCAGCAAGCTACAATTTCTCCAAAGATGGGCCATTTTCATCCAGAGACAATACGGTGGCCCAAACTACAGAAATATTGCTCTTCTCTTTCCTTCTCTTGTTATTGGCACGTACTACCGGTAGGTAACTCAACCTCAATCCCAACTTTGAATCTACGTTGACTTTGGGGCGGTAAGGACTTAATTAAAACGTTTTCCTGCTTTTTATGGAAGCTGCCAAATGAAATGGGTTGGTCCAGGAATCGTCCTGAAGAACATTTTGATAAGGCCTAAAGAACATTTTGATACGACCTTTGATGTTTCTAGAAACAACGGGGGGAAAACTAGTGAAGAAATTAAATCATATTTTCTTAGAGGAAGATAGGCTGGACATTTTGAGCAAAGAACTAAAGCCACCGGTTATCTAAATGAATCATGGAACATTTGGGTGGATTGTAGAGTAGTCAGTGTTAAATCAGCTGGCTATGTAAGAAGCATGTGATTCAAAAAAATAAAAAGGACATTTTTGACCTTTTCATTGTTGCTCGGGCAGAATACACATCCATCCTGTTGATAAAATACTGGGACAAAAGTTTTATGAAAGTACATTTTTTATAAATGATTGATTCTCCAAAGCACTTGAGGGCAGGACCAGAAGCAGCGGATAGAAGCTTATCAAGGAGAGAAGCAACCTGGAACTAAGGAGACATTTCCTGACAATGAGAACCATTAATCAGTGGAAGGGCTTGCCTTCAGAAGTTGTGGGTCCTCCAACACTGGAGTTGCCTTTTCAAAAAGGCAACTTGGACTTTCTTGGTGTTTTTTTCCTGGAAGACGTTTCGCTTCTCATCCAAGAAGCTTCATCCGTTCAGCAGTGACCACGAGGAACGGATGAAGCTTTTGGGATGAGGAACAAAAGGTCTTCCAGGGAAAACCAAGACAGTCATTAGAGGTTTTGGGGGACTGGACAGCCCTTTGTCTGGAATGATAGGTTCTCTTGCTTGCGTAAGGGGGGGTTGGACTAGAAGATGGAGATCCGACTCTGTTCAGAGTCTGTTCCGACTCTGTTATTCTGTATCCTATGTTGACGTTGCTCATGAAATCAAGCCAGAAACAAGAGACAGTGAGATTATTTATTTATTTATTTATTTATTTAATGATTTTTATACCGCCCCCCCTCCAAATTAAATAATTTGGCCCGATATTTAAAAACCCGTGATGATTGCAGAGCCCGTGGCGATCTGAGATTTTATTTTTCTAGAATACCTCGTTGCAATATCAGAATTTAATTTAAAAACATGGGGGGATATTTCAACTGGTCTCTTCTCTAAGTCAGGGCTTTTCAACCAGTGGTACGGGTACCACCTGTGGTACAGTGGCACCTGGCAGGGGGTACACAACCATCCCAGGAAAGTGACAGCAGGGGAGGGGAATGAGCTGAACCGGTGGCAGCACCGCACAAGCCTGAGCGAGAGACGGCTGGAGCTGCAGGGCTGTCAGGGCTCAGCGGAAGCGCCAGGATCAGCGCCAGGCTCCAGCTGGAGCTCGGCGCTGATCCTGGCGCTTCTGCTGAGCCCAGAAGAAGCGCCGATCAGCTGGAAAGCAGCACTGATCCTGGTGCTTCTGCTGAGCCCAGAAGAAGCGCCCATCAGCTGGAATGTTAGAGCATCTCCAGGGTCTTGTGATTTACATTCAGATGCTTGGCCACTGATTCATATTTATGACGGTCACAGTGTCCCAGGGTCATGTGAAGTGACCAAAACCTGCTGCAACCACCCAGCAGATGGGGGGGGGGAATAAAAACCAAACACCCCCCACCCCACCCCCGCTGCCAATCCTCAACAGATATGCTCACAACAATGAAAACCTCAGACAGGAGGAAGAGCGCCGCTGGGTGGGCAGGCGGGTGTCTTGCTCGGCTATGCCTTGGGGGGCACTTTTTTCAGGGCCATTGTCACTTCGAACAGTCACTAAGCAAACTGTTGTAAGTCGAGGACTACTTGTACTTTATCACTTTTCCCTTCTTTTTTTTTTGTCATCACGTTTTTGACACTTTGCTAGGCGCCTGGTGGTCCTCGGATGTTGCCCTATCCTAAAAGCGGTACAAGGGGTGAAAAGGTTGAAAAGCCCTGATCTAAGTGAAACCAAACTGGTCATTTCTAAGCCCGAGAGATCTCACTGGCCAACCTTGTTGAGACTTAGAACTAAGCTTAGATCTGGTTAGGAGTGGAAAGGGAAAAGACCAGCAGATCTGTAAAAGGAGCTACATGCTGAAGCCAAAATCCTTTGCATCTCTCCCATCAGGTGAGCGACACAGGCGAAATTGTGGTCTCACCTTCAGATCTACCTTCTCTACAGTGCTAATGTAAGTCTATCCATCAATTAAAATAGAGCTGGAAGGGACCTCGGAGGTCTTCTAGTCCAGCCCCCTGCTCAAGCAGGAGAACCTAGACCATCTCAGACAAGTGACTGTCCAGTCTCTTAAAAATCTCCAGTGATGGAGCGCCCACGATTTCTGGTGGCAAACTGTTCCACTGGTTAATTGTCTTCACTGTCAGGAAGTTTCTCCTTAGTTCCAGGTTGCTTCTCTCCTTGGTCAGTTTCCAACCATTGTTTCTCGTCCTGCCCTCTGGGGCTTTGCAGAATAAATTGACCCCTTCCTCCTTGTGGCCCCTTCCTCTCAAATACTGGAATATTGTTATCACATCCACCCCCCCCAAAGGGGCTTGATCTGAAGACCTCCAGGGACCCTCCCAGCTCTATTCTGATGGATTGATTGAACGAATCAATCTGCAGAAGCCAACCGAAGATATTCCTGTTTTGTAGAGTCTGTTTGTCCCCCGTTTGCTAGTCGATCGTAGCAGTAAATCCTTTAAAAGCTTAACTTTGATTGAATGGGATTAAGAGTTTTTATCTGACGGATAAAGGCTGTTTAACTGTGTTTGTGCTGCCCTTCTAGGTTTCCGCAGCCTGTCGGGGTTTTTGTTAAGGGCAATTTTTTTAAATCAGGCATGTTTTCCTTTTGGCGCGCAGAGAAACTAAAATTCAGAGCAGCTTTACGGATAGTCCTCGGCTTCCCACCACCGCCGCCGAGCTCAAGATTTCCGTCGCTATGCGAGACACTTCAGGGAATCTTGCCCCATTTTACAACTTCTCTGTCCACGGTTGTTAAAGCGAGTCGCTGCAGTTCTTCAGTTAGTTAACCTGGTTGTGAAGTGAATCTGGCTTCTCCCCTTGACTTCGCCTGTCGGGAGGTCACCAAAGGGGGTCACGTGACACACACCCCCGCCAGACAACGCGACCGTCGTAAATTGTCAGTGGCCAACCGTCTGACTTTTGGTCACATGACACTGGAGGAGGCTGCAACGGTCGTAAACATGAAAAAGGGTCCTAAGCCACTTTTTCCGGTGCCGTTGTAACTTTGAGTGGTCACTAAAGTACCTATTGTAAGTTGAGGACTACGTGCATTTTTGTCTAAAGTAAATCTACACTAAAAAAAAGTCTTCAGAGGAAGGATGATTTGCTAATTTACCTTTTTCCTGCCTTCTTTCTTTCTTTTTTTCATTCTTTCTTATCTTTCCAATCTTTCTTTCTTTCTTTCTAGTCTTTCTTTTCTTTCTTCATTCTTTATCTTTCCAATCTTTCTTTCTTTCTTTCTTTCTTTCTTTCTTTCTTTCTTTCTTATCTTTCCAATCTTTCTTTCTAAACTTTCTTTTCTCTTTCTTTCTTTCTTTCTTTTCTTTCTTTCTCTTTCTTCGTTTCCTCCTTTCTTTCTTTTCTTTCTTTCTTTCTTTCTTTATTTCTTTCTTTCTTTCTTTCTTTCTTTCTTTCTTTCTTTCTTTCTTTCTTTCTTATCTTTCCAATCTTCTTTCTTTCTAAACTTTCTTTTCTCTTTCTTTCTTTTTTCATTCTCTTATCTTTCCAATCCTTTCTTTCTTTCTTTCTTTCTTTCTTTCTCTTTCTTTCTTCCTTCCTTCTTTCTTTATTTTCCTTTCTTCCTTCCTTCCTTTCTTTCTTTCTTTCTTTCTTTCTTTCT
The DNA here is from genome assembly GCA_034064705.1 of Bothrops alternatus. Lineage (NCBI taxonomy): Eukaryota > Metazoa > Chordata > Lepidosauria > Squamata > Viperidae > Bothrops > Bothrops alternatus. The sequence continues at coordinate 1,456,130 of JARGCV010000301.1, forward strand.
TTCTTTCTTTCTTTCTTTCTTATCTTTCCAATCTTCTTTCTTTCTAAACTTTCTTTTCTCTTTCTTTCTTTTCTCTTTCTTCCTTTCTTCCTTTTCTTTTTTTCTCTTTTCTTTCTTACCTTTCCAATCTTCTTTCTTTCTTTCTAATCTTTCTTTCTTTCTTTCTTTCTTTCTTTCTTTCTTTCTTTCTTTCTTTCTTTCTTTCTTTCTTTCTTTCTTTCTTTCTTTCTTTCTTTCTTTCTTTCTTTCCTTTGGTTTGAGAGAAGCCCGGCAGAGGGACAGATCCAGAAGGGGGTTTTTTTGTATTTCTTCTCAATAGAAAGAAACACTCCATGCTAATCCTTTTATACAAGCAGCCTGAAGAAACATCTCTCCTCTCCTCACGTTTATTGAATACATACTATGGAACATGAGGGAGACAATGAAGCGCGGCCCACGTCATCACCCATGTACCATGTGGAGAGACAAGTGTACAATCAAGGGATCCTGCATGGGCAGCTGCACACAAAGGACAAAACAACTCAACCTCTTGGCCAAAAGATAGCACACGCTCTTCGGTAAGCATAAAATCTGCGTGGTTTCATTAAACTAATCAGCTGGCCATTCTTCGGATCCCATTCAGGTGGTCCCGACTTACAGAAAGTTGTTTAGTGACGGAATGGAATGGAATAGAATAGAATAGAATGGAATATTGGAATATAGAATAGAATAGAATATTGGAATATAGAATAGAATGGAATGGAATAGAATAGAATAGAATGGAATATTGGAATATTGGAATATTGGAATATTGGAATATTGGAATATAGAATAGAATAGAATATTGGAATATAGAATAGAATGGAATGGAATGGAATGGAATAGAATAGAATAGAATAGAATATATGGAATGATAGAATGGAATGGAAGAATATAATAGGATACGATGGGATGGAATATGGAATATGGAATGGAATAGGAATGGAATGGAATAGAATGGAATAGAAAAATAGAATAGAATTAGAAATAAGGAATAGAATAGCATAGAATAGAATAGAATAGAATAGAATATGGAATCGAATGGAATAGAATAGAATAGAGGAATGAAGAATAGAATAGAATATGGAATGGAATAGAATAGAATATAGAATAGAATAGAATATAGAATAGAATAGAATAGAATAGAATAGAATATATGGAATGATGGAATGGAATGGAAGAATAGAATAGGATACGATGGGATGGGATTGAATATGGAATGGAATTGGAATAGGAATGGAATGGAATAGAATAGAATAGAATAGAAAAATAGAATAGAATTAGAAATAAGGAATAGCATAGAATAGAATATGGAATGGAATAGAATAGAATAGAATAGAATAGAATAGAATAGAATAGAATAGAATAGAATAGAGGAATGAAGAATAGAATAGAATATGGAATGGAATAGAATAGAATATGGAATGGACTAGAATAGAATAGAATATGGGATGGAACGGAATAGAATAGAATAGATCAGAACAGAACAACAGAATAGAATAGAATAGAATAGAATAGAATAGAATAGAATAGAATAGAATAGAATAGAATAGAAAATATGGAATGGAATGAAAAGGAACGGGACGGCACAGCACAGAACAGAATAGCATATACAAAAAATACAAATATTACAGTACACCCCCCCCCCGGAGACTATTTTTATTACCTATCTTTCTTCTCATATAACAACTAACCATATACAATATATTTCAATGGTGCCCTCGTCCCCTCCAAAGCATCCTATATTCCTGAGCAGGTGTGTTCCCTTTGCCTTCCACCAACACCCTTTTTATAAAATCCTCCCATATTTCATTATAATCACTTACTTCAAACATCCCTTTTTTAAAAATGTAATTTCTGTCCACGTATCATTTATTACCCTATTCCACGTTTCGTTATGCCAGTCGTTTCTTTGAGTAATCCAGTTTCTCTCAACAAACGCCTGCAGAACGGGAGACATTTCGTTCCTTTCCCCCACCGCCTTAACTCTTAACGACAAAATGACCACGACAAAAGATTTTCCCTCTTGACCGTTTCTTTCGCTTGACTGACCACATGTTTTTGCTTTGGGCGTTTTCAGCTGCTCTTCCAAAAAAGCCAAATCGGTCCTCTATAGCTTTTTCCCGATTTTAACATGGCTTCCTCACTATCCCGTGAAAGAATATTTGATGGGAGACGTGGTCTCGGGGATCAGCACGGGGGTCATGCAGCTGCCTCAAGGTTAGTAAAACTGCAGCTTTGAAAAACAAAATCTTCAGCCCCCTAAATCAGGGGGTCTTCAAATTTGGCCCTTTTGTGTCTTGTGGACTTCGACTCCCAGAATTCCTCAGCCAGGCACGCTGGCTGAGGAATTCTGGGAGTTGAAGTCCACAAGTCACAAAAGGGTCAAGTTTGAAGACCCCTCCCAGAATTCCTCAGCCAGGCACGCTGGCTGAGGAATTCTGGGAGTTGATGTCCACAAGTCATCAAAGGGCCAGGTTTGAAGACCCCTCCCAGAATTCCTCAGCCAGGCACGCTGGCTGAGGAATTCTGGGAGTTGAAGTCCACAAGTCACAAAAGGGTCAAGTTTGAAGACCCCTCCCAGAATTCCTCAGCCAGACACGCTGGCTGAGGAATTCTGGGAGTTGAAGTCCACAAGTCACAAAAGGGCCAAGTTTGAAGACCCCTGCCCTAAATGAAAAAAAAAATTGTGCATGTGTCTCGCTGCAGGTTTTCTTTCATAATTTGAAATTTGACATTTTTCTTTCAAACAAGTTGCTGACCGAGAATTGAATTGGGGGGTGGGGGGAACACTGATAAGTTACAACCGTCTAACTATTTTTCATTGAACCATTTATTCCAATCATTCAGCTGTGCATCTCACTTATTCTTTCCTTTTTTTTTTCTTTCATGTTTCTCTCAGGATTGGCGTATGCGTCGCTGGCTGCAGTTCCTCCAGTGTTTGGCCTGTATTCTTCATTTTTTCCAGTCTTTCTATACACATTTTTTGGAACTTCCAGACATATATCAATAGGTATCTCTCTTAATGTATCAATGGTTTTGCAGTTTGCCTTGCTGTTAGAAATCGTGGATGCTCCATCACTGGAGGTTTTTAAGAAGAGACTGGACAGTCACTTGTCTGAGATGGTCTAGGTTCTCCTGCTTGAGCAAGGGGCTGGACTAGAAGACCTCCAAGGTCCCTTCCAGCTTCTATTCCATTCCATATTCTGTTCTATTCTACTCTACCCTACCCTATCCTATCCTATATTTCTATTCTATTCCATTCCATTCCATATTCCGTTCTATTCTATTCTACCCTACCCTATCCTATCCTATCCTATCCTATCCTATATTTCTATTCTGTTCCATTCCATTCCATATTCCGTTCTATTCTATTCTACTCTACCCTACCTATCCTATCCTATCCTATCCTATCCTATCCTATCCTATCCTATCCTATCCTATCCTATCCTATATTTCTATTCTATTCCATTCCATTCCATATTCCATTCTATTCTATTCTACCCTACCCTACCCTATCCTATCCTATCCTATCCTATCCTATCCTATCCTATATTTCTATTCTATTCCATTCCATTCCATATTCTGTTCTATTCTACTCTATCCTATCCTATCTTATATTTCTATTCTACTCTACTCTACTCTACTCTACTCTACTCCTACTCTACTCTACTCTACTCTACTCTACTCTACTCTACTCTACTCTACTCTACTCTACTCTACTCCATTCCTATTCCTATTTCTTATCCTATCCTATCCTATTCTATTCTCAGTCTGTCTCAACTTTGGCAACTGGAAGATGTGTGGACTTCAACTCCCAGAATTCCCCAACCAGCCAGCCTTGCTGGCTGGGGAATCTGGGAGTTGAAGTCCACACATCTTCCAGTTTAGATGACTTCCCGGTTTAGATGACTGTCCTTGAAAAGTGCCCAAATTTGATCACATGAGCACGAGGCTGCTGCAACGGTCCTAGGTGGGAAGAGCGCTCCTAAAGTCACTTTTCCCAGTGCCGTTGTAACTTTGAACGGTCACCAAAGGAATGATCGTATGTCAAGGGCTACCCGTACGTTTGAAAGACCTTTTAGTCATTTTTGAGAAATCTTTCAGGCGTTAAGTACCAACGATACATCATTTGGTAAAAAAAAAAAAAAAAGTTTTCTCTCCAGCAGTTTCTTTTGCGTATCTGGATGTTGTTGGCCCTAACGCCGGCTTCTCCAACCTCCCCCCCTTGCAGGAACCTTTGCTGTAATCAGCCTGATGATTGGCGGAGTAGCTGTGAGAGAAGTCCCCGATGAATGGCCTGGCATGACGGAGACCAACTCGACCAATGGGACCGACGCCCGCGATGCTATGCGGGTGAAAGTGGCAGTGGCGGTCACCTTGTTGTCAGGTCTTATACAGGTAAGGGGGTGCAGCAGCTGAATAGAATTAGAATTAGAATAGAAAAAATGGAATGGAATTGGAATGGAATATATAGAATAGAATTAGAATAGAGTAGAATAGAATAGAATAGAATAGAATAGAATAGAATAGAATAGAATAGAATAGAAAAAATGGAATGGATAGAATAGAATAGGATAGAATAGAATAGAATAGAATAGAATAGAATAGAATAGAATAGAATAGAATAGAATAGAATATATGGAATGGAATAGAATTGAATAGAATAGAATAGAATAGAATAGAATATATGGAATGGAATGGAATTAGAATGGAATAGAATAGAATAGAATAGAATAGAATAGAATAGAATAGAATAGAATAGAATAGAATATATCGAATGGAATGGAATGGAATTAGAATGGAATAGAATAGAATAGAATAGAATATATGGAATGGAATTAGAATGGAATGGAATGGAATAGAAAATAGAATAGAATAGAACAGAATAGCACAGTTGGTAGTTAATTTTAGTTAATTTTCTAATATTACATTTGCATATTTGAAAAGCAACGTGGCAGCTGAGTACAATCATTCCATTTAAATATCACCAACACAAAATCTCAAAGTTTTACGACGACTAATTCCCTCTCTTTCCCCCTTAATATGCAGTGTCTCATATTCAAACCAACATCATTCTGATTCAATCAGACAGAAAATAACTTTCTAGCATTCGTCAATCATCTTCAACATATCTTAATTCATGGAACATTCCATCTTTTGGACAGTCAATGACCTAATGCATTTTTCTTAATTTTAATTTCCCATTAATATTCTAAATTTTAACGTTTAGTCTTTTTCATTTCAAATAGTTTTTGTTCCCCCTCCCCGGTATCCTTTTTATAATAATAATAATAAAGTTGGAAGGGACCTTGGAGGTCATCGAGTCCAACCCCCTGCTCAGGCAGGAAACCCTACACTATTTCGGACAAATGGCTGTCTAGTCTCTTCTTAAAAACCTCCAGTGTTGGAGCATTCACGGCTTCTGGAGGCAGGTAGTTCCACTGGTTAATTGTTCTAACTGTCAGGAAATTTCTCCTTATATTCTAGGTTGCTTCTCTCCTTGCTTAGTTTCCACCCGTTGCTTCTTGTCCTGCCTTCAGGCACTTTGCAGAATAGCTTGACTCCCTCTTCTTTGGGGCCACCCACAAAGAATTCAGATTCAGAAGCAGCTTTAGCTATTGCTTTCATCTAAGTCAGAATCTGATTTTCCTAAGTCTTTTTTTTTTTTTTGCCATTCAAGATGAGGCTGAGCATCTTCCATCAACGTGGGGTCCTTGGTGCTCTCTGAGCTTGGCGGTTTCCCTGCAGACGTTTCACTGATGCTGCAATCTGGTTTGGTAATGAAACGTCTGCAAGAGAAATGACCAAGCTCCGGAGAGCAGAGAAGAGCTCACCGTTCAACCTTAAGCTGCAAATATTCTCTTCGGTCAAGTCCACGAGTGTTTTTGTGGTGGTGTGGTCTCTTAGATTATATGAGACACCAACAGAGTATGAGAAAGGTGTGGCCAAGTCACGTTGCAGACTTTGTACTCTGCATTTGATACAGAAACAGAAACCTCTGCTAAGTTAACCCGGCTTTTTATTTTAAAAATAACTTAATTTTCCGCTTCAATAGAACAGATTTGCTTAGATTACACAATAGACTTGGAAAAAGGTCATAGAGAAGAACAAAAAAAAATGCACAGCGGTGGTCTCGCCCTTCGTGATTCTCATTGATCAGATATTTTCATATAATTTCTTGTTCTGTATGACTGGAAACCTCTGGCTTATGTTCTTGTAAGGAAATTGTGTGTGGGGGGGAAGCATGCTGCTGTGAACTGATTTAAAAATCAAAAGTGATTTCAGTGACTCTTGCTAGAATGTGGGTTCTCTTCCTATTAGTTGTGTTTAGGACTCCTTCGTTTTGGATTTGTAGCCATTTACCTGACGGAGCCCCTGGTGCGTGGATTCACAACGGCAGCAGCTGTGCACGTGTTTACCTCTCAGCTGAAGTATCTGCTTGGGATTAATATCAAACGATTCAGTGGCCCCCTGTCTGTTCTTTACGTAAGTATCTGTCTCTCTGTCCATCTATATCAGGGCTTTTCAACCAGTGGTACGGGTACCGCCTGTGGTACAGTGGCACCTGGCAGGGGGTACGCGACCATCCTAGAAAAGGGGTAGCAGGGGAGGGGAATGAGCTGAACCGGTGGCAGCACCGCATTAGCCTGAGCGAGAGACGGCTGGAACTGCAGGGCTGTCGGGGCTCAGCGGAAGCGCCAGGATCAGGGCCGCTTTCCAGCTGATCGGCGCTTCTTCGGGGCTGTCAGGGCTCAGCGGAAGCGCCAGGATCAGCGCCAGGCTCCAGCCGGACCTCGGCGCGGATCCTGGCACTTCTGCTGAGCCCAGAAGAAGCGCCAATCAGCTGGAATGTTGCAGCATCTCCAGGGTCTTGTGATTTACATTCAGATGCTTGGCAACTGATTCATATTTATGACGGTCACGGTGTCCCAGGGTCATGTGAAGTGACCAAAACCTGCTGCAACCACCCAGCAGACGGGGGGGGGAATAAAAACCAAACACCCCCCACCCCAGCCCCACTGCCAATCCTCAACAGAAATGCTCACAACAATGGAAACCTCGGACAGGAGGAAGAGCGCCACAGAGTGGGCAGGCAGGTGTCTTGCTCGGCTGTGCCTTGGGGGGGGGGCTTTTTTCAGTGCCATTGTAGCTTCCAACAGTCACTAAGCGAACTGTTGTAAGTCGAGGACTACCTGTACTTTATCACTTTTTTCCCTTTTTTTTTGTGGTCATCACCTTTTTGACACCTTGCTAGGCGCATGGTGGTACTCGGATGTTGCCATATCCTAAAAGTGGTACAAGGGGTGAAAAGGTCGAAAAGCCCTGATCTATATCATCTCTCCATCTGATTGTCTATATCAGGGGTAGGCAATCTGGGCTCTTTTATGACTTGTGGACTTCAACTCCCAGAATTCCTGAGCCAGCATGGCTCAGGTTGGAAACCTCTCCCTTTCCCCTCAGCGTGGGTGCCTGAGGAATTCTGGGAGTTGAAGTCCACCAGTCATAAAAGAGCCAAGGTTCCCCACCCCTGCCCAAATGCCTGAATTTTGATCACGTGACCGTGAGGAAAAAATATTTAAATATTTAAACCAAGGGTCTTCAAACGTGGCCCTTTTATGACTGGTGGACTTCAACTCCCAGAATTCCTCAGCCAAGCATGGAGGAACTATGGCCCCCTCATGGCTTGTGAACTTCAACTCCCAGAATTCCTGAGCCAGCCTGGCTCAGCTTGGAAACCTCTCCCTTTCCCCTCAGCATGGCTGGCTCAGGAATTCTGGGAGTTGAAGTCCACCAGTCATAAAAGAGCCAAGGTTGCCTACCTCTGGCCTAGGCCTAGGCCGCTTTCTGATTTGTGGACTTCAACTCCCAGAATTCCTGAGCCAGTATGGCTCAGCTTGGAAACCTCTCCCTTTCCCCTCAGCATGGCTGGCTCAGGAATTCTGGGAGTTGAAGTCCACGAGTCATAAAAGAGCCAAGGTTCCCCACCCCTGCCCAAATGCCTGAATTTTGATCACGTGACCGTGAGGAAAAAATATTTAAATATTTAAACCAAGGGTCTTCAAACGTGGCCCTTTTATAACTGGTGGACTTCAACTCCCAGAATTCCTCAGCCAAGCATGGAGGAACTATGGCCCCCTCATGGCTTGTGAACTTCAACTCCCAGAATTCCTGAGCCAGCCTGGCTCAGCTTGGAAACCTCTCCCTTTCCCCTCAGCATGGCTGGCTCAGGAATTCTGGGAGTTGAAGTCCACCAGTCATAAAAGAGCCAAGGTTGCCTACCTCTGGCCTAGGCCTAGGCCGCTTTCTGATTTGTGGACTTCAACTCCCAGAATTCCTGAGCTAGTATGGCTCAGCTTGGAAACCTCTCCCTTTCCCCTCAGCATGGCTGGCTCAGGAATTCTGGGAGTTGAAGTCCACGAGTCATAAAAGAGCCAGGGTTGGCTACCCCTGGCTGTAGACCAAACTGGCTCCATCTGTAATAGGATGCTTCACTTATTAGGCTGTTCCTGACCAATGGGACTTAAAAAGATGGGAATAAGCAAGCTGGTAGATTTCGTTTGGCCCTTTGCTTCCTACCTGCTTCGGACAACATAACCAGTTCAAGGGAATTTGGGAGTTGTAGTCCTGAGAACTCTTTGGAAGATTGCTCCTGTTGCAGTCCCAGAATAATGCGATGGTTTTCTCAGGCCACAGACAAGTCTCCTCAGTGGACCCCATCCAAAGCATCGGATAACTCTCCTGGAAATCCTGCAGACCTCATTGGTTACCTTTCTGTCTTGTCTTATTTCAGAGCTTGATTGAGGTGTTCGCCAATATCACCAAAACCAACCTGGCCACTTTAGTCGTTGGGCTCATCTGCATCGTTCTGCTTGTGGGCGGCAAAGAAATCAATGACCGCTTTAAGAAGAAGTTGGTGGTTCCGATTCCGCTGGAGATCATTGTGGTAGGTCTTAAACCCTAGCTCAGTGTTTCTCAACCTTGACAATTTTAAGGCATGTGGACTTCAACTCCCAGAACTCCACAGTCAGCAATGCTGGCTGTGGAGTTCTGGGAGTTGAAGTCGACATGCCTTAAAATTGTCAAGACTGAGAAACACTGCCCTAGCTGAACCATTCACTCAGAACACACAGCCTAGAATGATAAAGTTGATAGGGACCTCGGAGGTCTTCTAGTCCAGCCCCCTGCTCCAGCAGGAGACCCCGGCCTATACCATTCCAGACCAGTCTGTTTTTGAAAGGCTCCAGTGATGGAGCGCCCACAGCTTCTGGAGGCAGGTTGTTCTGCTCGTTAATTGTTCTCACTGTCAGGAAGTTCCTCCTTAGTTCTAGGTTGCTTCTCTCTTTGCCTCGTTGCTTCTTGTCCTTCCTTCAGGTGTTTTGCAGAATAGGTTGACCCCCCTCTTCTTTGGGCCAGCCTCTCAGATATTGGAAGACTGTTATCATGTCACTCCTAGTCCTTCTTTTCATTAACCTAAACATATTCAATTCTTGCAATAAACAGATAGGTAAGGTAGGTAGGTAGAGATAGATAGATAGATAGATAGATAGATAGATAGATAGATAGATAGATAGATAGATAGATAGATAGATAGATAGATTATTGATAGATCATAGATACATAGATACATAATTAGATGATTGATAGATGGATACATAGATAGATGATTGAGAGAGATATATGCATAGATAGATAGATAGATAGATAGATAGATAGTAGATAGATAGATAAATAGATAAATAGATAAATAGATAAATAGATATAGTACATAGACAGATACATAGATTATTGATAGATCATGGATACATAAAGATGATTGATAGATGATAGATGGCTACATAGATAGATGAGAGAGATATGCATAGATAGATAGATAGATAGATAGATAGATAGATAGATAGATAGATAGATAGAGATAGATAGATACATAGATACATAGATACATAGATATACATAAATACATTGATAGATGATGATAAATGATAGATGATTGATAGAGATAGATACATACATACATTAGATGATGGATGGATGGATAGATAGATAGATAGATAGATAGATAGATAGATAGATAGATAGATAGATAGATAGATAGATAGATAGATAGATAGATAGATAGATAGAGTACATAGACAGATACATAGATTATTGATAGATCATGGATACATAAATAGATGATAGATGGATGATAGATGGATACATAGATAGATGAGAGAGAGATATGCATAGATAGAAACAGATAGACAGATACATAGATACATAGATATACATAAATACATTGATAGATGATAGATGATTGATAGAGATAGATACATACATACATTAGATGATGGATGGATGGATGGATAGATAGATAGATAGATAGATAGATAGATAGATAGATAGATAGATAGATAGATAGATAGATAGATAGATAGATAGATAGATAGATAGATAGATAGATAGATAGATATAGTACATAGACAGATACATAGATTATTGATAGATCATGGATACATAAATAGATGATTGATAGATGATATATGGCTACATAGATAGATGAGAGAGAGATATGCATAGATAGATAGAGATAGATAGATACATAGATACATAGATATACATAAATACATTGATAGATGATGATAAATGATAGATGATTGATAGAGATAGATACATACATACATTAGATGATGGATGGATAGATAGATAGATAGATAGATAGATAGATAGATAGATAGATAGATAGATAGATAGATATAGTATATAGACAGATACATAGATTATTGATAGATCATGGATACATAAATAGATGATTGATAGATGATAGATGGATACATAGATAGATGAGAGAGAGAGATATGCATAGATAGATAGATAGATAGTTAGATAGATAGATAGATAGATAGATACATGGATACATGGATACATAGATATACATAAATACATTGATAGATGATGATAGATGATTGATAGAGATTATGATGGATGGATGATGGATGGATGGATGGATGGATAGATTGATAGATAGATAGATAGATAAGATAGATAGATAGATAGATAGATAGATAGATAGATAGATAGATAGATAGATAGATAGATAGATACATAGATAGATAGATAGATAGATAGATAGATAGATAGGAGAGAGAGAGAAACATAACAATAGCACTTAGACTTATATACCGCGTGCTCCAGCAGGAGACCCTATACCATTCCAGTCAAATGGCTCTCCAGTCTCTTCTTAAAGACCTCCAGGGATGGAGCCCCCACAGCTTCTGAAGGGAAGACATTGCATTGACTGATTGCTCCCACCGTTAGGGAGTTTCTCCTTAGTTCTAGGTTGCTTCACTCCTTGGTTAGAAGATAATGATAAAAACAGGATTCCTTCCCTCAACGTTTCTTCTGAAATTCTTCCACCTGAACTCTTAAGTGTTTTGTTTTGTGTGTGTGTGTGTTTAAGGTGGTCATCGGGACTGGAGTTTCAGCTGGAATGAATCTGTCCAAGACTTACAACGTCGATATTGTTGGGAACATTCCTAGTGGGTAAGCATAAGATATATGGGGAGGTAGTCCTCGGCTTACAATTGCAATTCAGCCCTGGATTTCTGCTAAGCAAGGGAGTGGTGAAGTGAACGATTGCTCCATTTTAGGACCTTTCTTGTCAACGGTTGTTAAAGTGAATCACTGCCGTTGTTATGTTAGAAACACGATTATGAAATAAACCTGGCTCCCCCGTTCACTTTGCTTGTCAGAAGGTTGCAGAAGGGGATCGTGATCCCCAGGACACCGGGACCGTCCTAATTGCATGCCAGCTGCCAAGCAGTCACATTTTGATCACATGACCAAGGTCCTAAGTGTGAAAACTGCTCATAGGTCTCTTTTTTCAGTGCCAATGTAACTTTGAATGGTTACTAAACGAATGGTTGTTAAGTCAACGGCTACCTGTATTCTTAGAGCCTCCAAATTTATAATAATAATAGTAACAACAACAATATAATAACAATATAATAATATAACAATGTAAGAAGGAGAAGGGGGGAGGAGAGGAGGAGGAGAAGGAAGAAGGAGGAGGAAGAGGAGGAGAAGAAGAAGAAGAAAAAGAAGAAGAAGGAAGAAGAAGGAGGAGGAGGAGGAGGAGGAAGAAGGAAGAAGGAACTGGCTATCCAGTCTCTTTTTAAAAACCTCCAGTGATGGAGCATTCACCGCTTCTGGAGGCAGGTTGTTCCACTAGTTAATTGTCCTCACTGTCAGGAAATTTCTCCTTAATTCCAGGTTGCTTCTCTCCTTGATGAGTTTCCATCCTTTGTTTCTTGTCCTGCCTTCAGGTGCTTTGGAGAATAGCTTGACTCCCTCTTCTTTGGGGCAGCCCCTCAAATACTGGAACACTGCTACCGTATCATGTCCCCCCTCGTCCTTCTCTTCATTAAAGTAGACATACCCAATTCCGGCCACCGTTCCTTATATGTTTTAGCCTCCAGTCCCCTGATCCTCTTTGTGGCTCTTCTCTGCCCTCTTTCTAGAGTCTCAACATCTTTTTTTACACGGTGGTGAGCAAAACCAGATGCCCTATTCCAAGTGTGGCCTTAGCATGGCCTTGTAAAATGGTATTAACACTTCACGTGATCTTGATTCTATCCCTCTGTTAATGCAGCCTAGCACTGTAACGTAACTGGATTTTTTTCTCCTTACTACTTCTTATAGATTATCCCGTCCTCAAATACCTGATGTCAGCTTAATCCCAGAAGTGTTTGTGGATGCCATTGCTATAGCTCTCGTGGGGTTCTCCATGACCATCTCAATGGCTAAAATCTTTGCTCTCAAGCACGGCTACACAGTGGACGGAAATCAGGTAACCTAATTGTAACCTCGGGCTTGGCTACTCGTGACCTGGATAAAACTCTGCAATCAATAAAGTTGGGTTTCCCAGTACAAGTGTTCCTCTTAGTGTTTCGAAGTTAACAACAGCACCGGGAAAAAAAAAAAGTAATTTACGACCAGTTTTCGTGCTTAACGACTGTTGCAACATCACGTGATTAAAATTCGGGCGCTTGGCCACTGACGGTTGCAGCGTCCCCTGGAGCCCCTTGACCCCCTTTTGTGACCTTCTCACAAGTCAAGTTTGTGATGCGTCCTCCTCTCTCCCCTTTCTCTTCTCCCAGGAACTCATCGCGCTGGGCATCTGTAATTCCACCGGGTCCTTTTTCCAGACGTTTGCCATCACCTGCTCGATGTCTCGGAGCCTTGTTCAGGAAGGCACGGGAGGGAAGACCCAGGTGGGGAAAATGCCGACTTCTTTACCTGACATCTTTCCCTTTGGTTAAGGCAGCGGTTCTCAACCTGTGGGTCGGGACCCCATTTGGGGTCGAATGACCATTTCACGGGGGTCGCCAAACGCCGCAGTCCGCCATTTTTCCCCCCCTTCTCCCCTTGGCCGGCGCAGGGGGCATGCGCATGCACGATTCGGCCCGTCGCGCCGCGCATGCGCGATTCGGCCCGTCGCGCCGCGCATGCGCGATTCGGCCCGTCGCGCCGCGCATGCGCGATTCGGCCCGTCGCGTCGCGCATGCGCGATTAGGGCCGTCGTGTGCCGCACATGCGCGATGCAGGCCGCTGCTCATGCGCTATGTGTGCGTTGCCCGTGCACCGCGCATGCGCGATGCGAGCCGCCGTGCATGCGCGGTGCAGGCTGTCGCACGCATGCCGTGCATGCGCGGTGCGGGCCATCACGCCGCGCATGCGCGATGCAGGTCGGGGTCGCGCCGCGCGTGCGCGGCACAGATTGGGGTCTCGGCCTGAAAAAGGTTGAGAACTGCTGGGTTAAGGAGAGTAAGAAAGGGTACATGACTGGCCCCATTAAAAGGTATCCCCTTACTAGGTTGTGTAACATCAGGCACAAGCAAGGAGAACACCTCCATTAATTGGGCTAATACAGGGTTCTTCAATCTGTGTGCCGCGGCCTCTTGGCTACCGGGCTGTGAATGGCTGCCCAGTGCATGGACGTGTGTGAGTGCGCTCCCCCCCACTCTCGCTAGCGCTGCCTTGAGGATCGTGCCGGCACTAGCCCCGCCCCAAGTATCACAGGCGCTAGGCCCGCCCCGAGTGTCACACAGGCGCTAGGCCCGCCCCGAGTGTCACACAGGCGCTAGGCCCGCCCCGAGTGTCACACAGGCGCTAGGCCCGCCTGGCTCAGGAATTCTGGGAGTTGAAGTCCACGAGTCATAAAAGGGCCAAGGTTGCCCACCCTTGCCCTATATCAGGGGTCCTCAACCTTGACTCTTTTATGACTGGTGGACTTCAACTCCCAGAATTCCTGAGCCAGCCTGGCTCAGCTTGGAAACCTCTCCCTTTCCCCTCAGCGTGGCTGGCTGAGGAATTCTGGGAGTTGAAGTCCACGAGTCATAAAAGAGCCAAGGCTGCCTACCTCTGGCCTAGGCCTAGGCCCCTTCATGACTCGTGGACTTCAACTCCCAGAATTCCTGAGCCAGCCTGGCTCAGCTTGGAAACCTCTCCCTTTCCCCTCAGCGTGGCTGGCTCAGGAATTCTGGGAGTTGAAGTCCACAAGTCATAAAAGAGCCAGGGTTCCCCACCCCTGGCCTAGACCTTATTCTTACTAAAATGTTTATCTGATTTTTTTTTTTTGTTCAGATTGCAGGAACTCTGTCCTCAATTATAGTTTTCTTGGTGATTATTGCCATTGGTTACCTCTTTGCACCTTTGCCACAGGTAAGTGAATCTCTAGATAGTCTAAATCAGAATTAAAATTCCTGAAGCCTTATTCTTGTTACGTTTGGAAATATTATTTTTTTTTTTAAAAAAAAGGCATGCCCACGGCTAGATGCTTGGAATGAGTTTGACGTGAATTCAGACCAAAAAAAAAATAAAAAACCCCATACTATTTTCAAATTGTTTTCCTAGACTGTGCTGGCAGCGATTGTGATGGTTAACCTGAAAGGCATGTTCAAACAGTTAGCAGATATCGCCCACTTTTGGAGAACCAGCAAGATTGAACTGGTGAGTGATTTTTTTTTTTTGTGCCCATCAGCTTCTTTTCTTTGGCTTTTTACCTCTTATTTTTAATTTACTACAGTTAGTCCAGCATTCCCCTGTCACGGTTACGTTGCACAAGGAAAAGCATCCATGTACGAATCAATTCACTCAAGTACAGTGATGCTTCAGGATCTGGGAGGGGAATGGAATAGAATAGAATAGAATAGAATAGAATAGAATAGAATAGAATAGAATAGAATAGAATAGAATAGAATAGAATAGAATAGAATAGAATAGAATAGAATAAGGAATAGAATAGAATAGAATAGAATAGAATAGAATAGAATAGAATAGAATAGAATAGAATAGAATAGAATAGAATAGAATAGAATAGAATAGAATAGAATAGAATAGAAAATATGGAATGAAATGGAATGGAATAGAATAGAATAGAATAGAATAGAATAGAATAGAATAGAATAGAATAGAATAGAATAGAATAGTGGAATGGAGTAGAGTAATACAATAGAATGGAATGGAATGGAATATAGAATATAGAATATGGAATAGAATAGTGGAGTAGAGTAGAATAATGGAATAGAATAGAATAGAGAATAGAATAGAGAATAGAATAGAATAGAATAGAATAGAAAATAGAATAGAATAGAAGCTGGAAGGGATCTTGGAGGTCTTCTAGACCAACCCCTTGCTCCAGCAGGAGAACCTATCCCATCTCAAGACAAGTGAATGTCCAGTCTCTTCTTAAAAACCTCCAGTGATGGAGCACCCACGATTTCTGGAGGCAACTTCTGTTCCACGGGATCCTTCTGTGGGTTCCTGTTTGAGGGTCTTTTTAGCTAGTGACAGGATCAGGGAAGAAATCGTGGTTTGCTTTGGATCAATCCATTGAAAACATTTAGAAACCTGCGTCCCGATTAGTTCATTCAGTATCAATTGTCCCCTGTGGAAATGGAGAAACGGTTAGCCTACCGCCATTTCAAGCCGGTCTCAAGCCCAGACAGTCACATTGAAAAACCATAAACTGTATATGTCCCAAGGTGTTCTTTCAGGAGGCAACTTGGACTTCCATTGTTTTTTCTTGGAAGACGTTTCCCCTTCTCGTCCCAGAAGCTTCTTCAGTTCTGCCTGGATGGTGTGGGAAAAAATGGAAAGATTTATACTCCTTGCAGAGAGCTGGTCCTTTGCCTTTTTCCAGAGAGTGGTTGAGGCCACTTGGAGGCTAACCTGCGTCTTCAGGGTCACCTGAGTGGTGCAGATGGATGTGGATGCCTTCCTGGCTGCAGGATGTTCAGTCCTTCCATTCTCCCGCCATCCGGTCAGAACTGAAGAAGCTCCTTGGATGAGAAGAAAAAAAAACAAAAAACAAAACCAGGACAGTCCAGTTGCCCCTTGAAAAAGCACCTTTGGGACAACCAGGAACCTGGATTGACTTGAGAATCTCCAGAGACGATAAACTGTATATTGCTGATTGGATGAGATTGGATGATTCCTTTACTATTATTATTATTATTATTATTATTATTATTATTATTATTATTATTATTATTATTATTATTATTATTATTTTAGGCCATTTGGATTGTAGCTTTTCTTGCCTCGGTGCTTCTGGGCCTGGATTATGGCTTGCTCACCTCCATCACGTTCGCAGTGGTCACCATTGTGTACAGGACCCAAAGGTGACAAACTTTTAAACCCGTAAAAGAAAGTTCTCGGTTTCTTTTTTTTTTTACACTTCTTTATATTTTCTTTCTTTCTTTCTTTCTTTCTTTCTTTCTTTCTTTCTTTCTTTCTTTCTTTCTTTCTTTCTTTCTTTCTTTCATTCTTATCTTTCCAATCTTTTTTCTTTTTTTCTTTCTAAATTTTTCTTTCTTTTTTCTTTCTTTCTTATCTTTCCAATCTTCTTTCTTTCTAAACTTTCTTTTTTCTTTCTTTTTTTCTTTTTTTCTTTCTTTTTTTCTTTCTTTCTTTCTTTCTTTCTTTCTTTCTTTCTTTCTTTCTTTCTTTCTTTCTTTCTTTCTTTCTTATCTTTCCAATCTTTTTTCTTTCTTTCTTTCTAAACCTTTCTTTCTTTTTTCTTTCTTTTTTCTTTCTTTCTTATCTTTCCAATCTTCTTTCTTTCTTTCTAAACTCTTTCTTTCTTTCCTTCCTCCCTCTTCCCTTCCCTTTCTTCCTCCCTTCTTTTTCCCTTCAGCTTTTCCTTCCTTCCTTCCTTCCTTCCTTCCTTCTTTCATTCATTCTTATCTTTCCAATCTTCTTTCTTTCTTTCTTTCTTTCTTTCTTTCTTTCTTTCTTTCTTTCTTTCTTTCTTTCTTTCATTCTTATCTTTCCAATCTTTTTTCTTTCTTTCTTTCTTATCTTTCCAATCTTCTCTTTCTTTCTAAACTTTCTTTCTTTCTTTCCTTCTTCCCTTCCCTTTCTTCCTCCCTTCTTTTTCCCTTCAGCTTTTCCTTCCTTCCTTCTTTCTTTCATTCATTCTTATCTTTCCAATCTTTTTTCTTTCTTTCTTTCTTTCTTTCTTTCTTTCTTTCTTTCTTTCTTTCTTTCTTTCTTTCTTTCTTTCATTCATCCTTATCTTTCCAATCTTTCTTTCTTTCTTTCTTTCTTTCTTTCATTCATTCATTCTTATCTTTCCAATCTTTTTTCTTTCTTTCTTATCTTTCCAATCTTCTCTTTCTTTCTAAACTTTCTTTCTTTCTTTCCTTCCTCCCTCTTCCCTTCCCTTTCTTCCTCCCTTCAGCTTTTCCTTCCTTCCTTCCTTCCTTCTTTCCTTCCTTCCTTCCTTCCTCCCTCCCTCCCTCCTTCTCTCTCTCTCTCTCTCTTTCTTTCTTTCTTTCTTTCTTTCTGGCTTCCAGTGTTGGAGCATTCACCGCTTCTGGAGGCAGGTTGTTCCATTGGTTAATTGTTCTCACTGTCAGGAAATGTCTTCTAAAGGCTTCAATTATATAACTGCTTATTTTTGTGAGCTGAAGTTTGCCTACTTTATTTCTTGATCAGTGAGTCAGGTTCAAAGCAGGAGAACCTGTTTTGATAATGGATATAAACTTTGGACACAGTAAAATGATAGGTTTGGTAGGTTGGTTTGGTTTTTTTAAAAAATATATATTTCTCAGAATTCTGCCACTCTGAAGTACACAAGATCCTGAGATTTCTCCAATCTAAGCCCAATAACACGTTCTCTTCCTATCATTTTCCTCCACAGTCCCCAATATAGAATCCTTGGCCAGATTGATAACACGGATATTTATTGTGATGTGGACCTGTACAAAGAGGTAAGAGATCTGGGATTCTGGAAGACACATAAAATTAATGGGTTCAGTTAAGAATGGGGTGGGACAACAGGGACCTCATGGGGAGCCTTCTCTGCTCTCCAGTCTTACCAGTTTAGATCCATGGAAGAAAAGGTACCTGCAGGAATCCTCAATAGATTGATTGGGTTGAACTAAAGCTAGGAAGAAGAGCAAACAGAACTGGGAAATTTGTTCAAAAGATCAAAAGGTTTCCAAATCAAATTTCATCTCAGAAAGTTTCCAGATCAGAGAAGCTGATCCATATTTTGGAATCCATCTCATGTTTCCAGATGAGAAAGGTTGATCCATGCTTTGGATTCCATCTCAGAAGGTTTCCTAGATCAGTAAGGCTGATCCATACTTTAGAATCCCTCTCAAAAAGTAGATTTGAAGGCTGAGGAACATAGATGTAGTTCTTGCTTCCACTTCTGAAAGCTGCCTTATCCCAGAAAAACATTTGATGCGTTGATGTTGCCATGTCCTTCAAAGTACTAACTGGACATTTGACCTGGCTTCAGGTAGGAGTCATGCAGGTCAATTATTTCATTTATTATTTCATTTTCCTATCCTGTAATTCCCAGCAGGATTCAGGTCTGATCTCCAGGATAGGAATACATGACATTGAATGACGACATTTTGGAAATTTTGAATTCTGTCCAATTACCAGCTGTTGTTCTGCTTCCCTTGCAAGAGAAGAACGATTAGGGCAACGAAGCAACGAAGACAACAAAAACATGAGTTTTCGCAGAGAGATTTTTATGGCACTTGGGCCATTCTAACATCTTATCTACTTCTTTATTTATTTATCGTTGGCCTCATTCTATATAACTCTACAACTCTGGCTGGTTTACAAACCGTAACAGTAGAACATGATAAAAACCAAGAATATATCAGTCACACGGACTCTAGACCCACAATCTTTTAAACCACAAAGCAGAGAAGCTCCAGGGGGACAGAGTCAAGAGTTTAAGCAGGTCCAGGGTTAAACAAAGTGTAGACTTTGGGTCAATCTTGACTACGGTACAGCAAAAGACACAGTCAGTGGACTTTCCGAGGGTATAAAAACCATGCTTGTCTGAGCATTTGAAGCATCGTTAGCATATTCTTGTATGTAAAGTGTGGGGCGCGATGGCTCAGTGGTTAAAGATGCTCAGCTTGTCAGCTGGAAAGCTGATGATCCAGGTTTGAGACCCAAAATGCTGCACGATGGGGTGAGCTCCCGTTCTTTGCTCCAGCTCCTGCCCGCAGTTTGAAAGCGTGCAAATGCGAGTAGATAAATAGGTACCACTTTGGTGAGCAGGTAACCGTGTTCCGTGTGCCTCGCTCTGTAGCCATGGTGGCTACATGACCACAGAAGCATCTTCGGACAATGCTGGCTTTTTACGCTAGGAAATGGAAATGAGCACCACCCCTAGAATCGGACACAACTGGTCAAGGGAAGCATTTACCTTGATCTATAAAGTATTGTTGTTATTCGTTGCGAAGTCGTGTCCGACCTATCGCGACCGCATGGACAACGTTCCTCCAGGCCTTCCTGTCCTCTACCATCTTCTGGAGTCCATTTCAGCTCACGCCTACTGCTTTGGTGACTCCATCCAACCACCTCCTTCTCTGTCGTCCCCTTCTTCTCTTGCCCTCCATCTTTCCCAGCACCAGGCTCTTCTCCAGGGAGTTCTTCCTTCTCATTAGGTGGCCAAAGTCCTTGAGTTTCCACTTCAGGATCTGGCCTTCTAAAGAGCAGTCGGGGTTGATCTCCTCTAGGACTGACCAGTTGGATCGCCTTGCAGTCCAGGGGACTTGCAGGAGTCTTCTCCAGCACCAGAGTTCAAAGGCCTCCATTCTTTGGCGCTCAGCCTTTCTTAGGGTCCAACTTTCGCGGCCATACATTGCAACTGGGAAAACCATGGCCTTAACTATACGCACTTTTGTTGGCAGGGTGATGTCTCTGCTTTTTAGTACGCTGTCTAGATTTGCCACGGCTTTCCTCCCCAGGAGCAAGTGTCTTCTAATTTCTTGGCTGCAGTCCCCATCTGCGGTGATCTTGGAGCCCAGGAAGATAAAATCTGTCATTAACCTCCATTTCTCCATAAAGTATTATATAACGTATATATAAAGCATGCAAGGCATTCTTTAGCATAAGCTTGCTCTTAGGACCTGTCATTCTGCACGCATTTTTACTCTCCGTGTAAAAATTATGTCATCCCAATTTGATAACTCTTTTTTGTCACAAACCCAGCTGTTGGGATCCAGCTTGCTAGTTTTTTTTTGCTGCAGATGGGTTGATCTTCATTAGGATAAGAGAAGATTAAACAGCTCTGCTTCAGTTGGGAAAGTCATTCCAACGACTAGGACATAGTTTAGGGGGTCTGCCAAAAAAAAAAAAAAAAAGGAGAATTTTGCTGCAAATTTGGAGCGTAAACAATCCTTGAAGCAAACATTTATAACTGCCAATTAACTTGGGAAGAAGCGTAGCCAGAATTAGGGAAGAGTGGAGAGGAAAATATGTTTTTACGGGGGGAGGAGAGCAAAAGTCGTCGTGTTTTAGGATTGTACAAATACAATTCTATTTTTAATCCTTAAAAAAGGGGGGGGGAGTTTCCATTTTTCCCCCCCCGACACAGAAATACCCCCTGCAACTTTTGGGTCCAGAAAAATAGTCCCATAGAAACACTCATCTTTTGTTTTTTTTGCGTTAGCATGACGGCCATCCAGGAAATGTCGTAATCGCCTACTTTTCTAAGATTAAACAAGTAGCTCTTCTTGCAGGTTCTGCTGAATTCAGTACTGTGCAAACCAAGGACCCTTTATGATTTGTTTTCATTCTGCCACAATTTAGGTAAAAGAATGTCCTGGCATTAAAATATTCCAGGCCAATGCACCGCTCTATTTTGCCAACAGTGAATTATTTACCAGCGCGTTGAAAAAAAAGGTATTTATTTCTTCCTGTTATTATTCAATCCACTGTCAAATTGTGCACGGAAACTCATGAAACCAGGTCTTTGTCGGGCTGTAGAATTACAGACTTTGGTGGTGAGGGAGACAGGAAGATTGTGGTATTGTATGAGTGGTAATAGTTATATAGTTATATAGTTTTTATATTGTATATTACTATTTTCATTGATTTATATTTTTGTACTTGTATTTTTGCTGTGAGTCGCCCTGAGTCTGGGGAGAAGGGCGGCATATAAGTCAAATAAATAAATAAAATAAAATAAATTCTCAGTCTTAAACAAAAAACCAATCCTGCACGGTAGAGAGTTAAGACGACCGTTTCTATTTAAGATGCCGGTTTTATTCTTCCACGTTTTGTTTTTTTTAAATGAGACAAAGGTGAGGACGGTGATACTCAAGTATTTTATGTCTTCCCTCGCCGTTTTAAGAGGTACAATCCACATCAGGTAAATCTTGATTGATGATCCACAATTGAGCCCAACATTTAGGTTGTTCAGTGAGACAGTTCTCAAGTGAGACTGTCCCCCTTTTACGACCTTCCTTGCCACTGTCGCTAAGTGAATGGTGGCAGTTGTCAATTTAGTAACGTGGTTGTTAAGTGGATCTGCCTTCCCCGTGGGCTTTGCGGGTCAGAAGGCTGCAAAAATGACCCCGGGACACTGCAACCGTCATCAATACAAGTCAGTTGCCAAGCATCTGAACTTGTGGACTTCAACTCCCAGAATTCCTCAGTCGGCCATTTTGATGAAACCGCGGGCTTGGATCCAGACCAGGGGTCTTCAAACTTGGCCCTTTTACGACTTGTGGACTTCAACTCCCAGAATTCCTCAGTCGGCCATTTTGATGAAACCGTGGGCTTGGATCCAGACCAGGGGTCTTCAAACTTGGCCCTTTTAGGACTGGTGGACTTCAACTCCCAGAATTCCTCAGTCGGCCATTTTGATGAAACCACGGGCTTGGATCCAGACCAGGGGTCTTCAAACTTGGCCCTTTTACAACTTGTGGACTTCAACTCCCAGAATTCCTCAGTCGGCCATTTTGATGAAACCACGGGCTTGGATCCAGACCAGGGGTCTTCAAACTTGGCCCTTTTACAACTTGTGGACTTCAACTCCCAGAATTCCTCAGTCGGCCATTTTGATGAAACCGCGGGCTTGGATCCAGACCAGGCGTCTTCAAACTTGGCCCTTTTACAACTTGTGGACTTCAACTCCCAGAATTCCTCAGCCAGGCGTGCCTGGCTGAGGAATCCTGGAAGTTGAAGTCCACCAGTCATCAAAGGGCCAAGTTTGAAGACCCCTGTATTATAATCAAGGGCCAATTTTTGAAAACCCTTGTATTATAGTCACGGTCATATGAAAAACAGTCATAAGTCACTTTTTTCATGTAACTTTGAACAGTCACTAAACAAAGAATTGTAAAGTCAAGAACTACCTGGCCGGTGATGTTTTCAACCAAGTCAAGGGTCTTTGTGGTAGATTATCCAAAATCTCTTCGCTGTTCTAAATCTCAATCCCATGAAAGCGACTCTTTGCAATGGACAGTAAATGATCAATTTAGCAAGTGAATTAACTTCCTTAATAGGCTGAATTCAGTAAAGCTATTAGCCGCTGAAGCTGTTCATTTGGGGGCAATATTGGGGTACACGGAGGTAAAGAAGGACTGGGTCTTAAAAGATTCACCCTACGGTATGTATTAGGGCAACAGCCTGCCGCCGTTCATTTGGCTTCGGTTGCGAGGCGAGACAAACCTTCCTGAGCTTTTCCTGTCTTTTTGGGGCAGACTGGTGTGAATCCGGCTAAAATATCTGCAGCAAAGAAAAAAGCACGAAAGCGACACGCCAAAGAACTGAAGCGGCTGGATGGACAACGGAAGAAAGCCGTCTTGAAGATGGTAAGCCTTGAGGAATATAGACTGGCTTGGGTTTCGGAGTCACTGATTAGAATAGAATAGAGTAGTAGTAGTGGTAGTAGTAGTAGTAGTAGTAGTAGTAGTATGGAATGGAATAGAATTTAGAATAGAATAGAAATAGAATATGGAATCCATTTGTCCGAAATGGTGTAGGGCAGCGGTTCTCAACCTTTTTCAGGCCGCGACCCTGACCTGCGCCGCGCATGCGTGGCATGGCACGACGGCCCGCCATGCGCGGCGCGACGGCCCGCATCACGCATGCACGGCACGATGGCCCGCATCTCGCATGCACGGTGCTACCCCTGCGCTGGCCGAGAGGAAAAGGGGGAAAAATGGCGGACTGGTTGTTTGGCGACCCCCGTGAAATGGTCCTTCGACCCCAAATGGGGTCGTGACCCACAGGTTGAGAACCGCTGGTGTAGGGTTTCCTGCCTGAGCAGGGGGTCGGACTCGATGACCTCCAAGGTCCCTTCCAACTTTATTATTATTATTGTTGTTGTTCTTGTTATTAGAATAAAGAATAGAATAAAAAATAGAATAGAAATAGAATAGAATAGAGGATAGGATAGAATAGAGGATAGGATAGAATAGAATAGAATAGAATAGAATAGAATAGAATAGAATAGAATAGAATAGAATAGAATATAGAATAGAATGTAGTATAGAATATAGAATAGAATAGAATAGAAATACAGAATAGAATAGAAAATATGGAGTGGAATGGAATGGAATGGAATAGAAAAGAATAGAATAGAATATAGAATAGAATAGAATATAGAATAGAATATAGACTAGAATATAATATAAAATAATAGAATAGAATAGAATATAGAATAGAAATACAGAATAGAATAGAATAGAATAGAATAGAATAGAATAGAATAGAAATACAGAATTGAATAGAATAGACTAGAATAAAATAGAATGGAAATAGAATAGAAATACAGATTAGAATAGAACAGAACCTTGGAGATCTTCTAGTCCAGCCCCCTGCTAAGAGATTTCCACCGATAAAGGAGAATACAGGTATTCCTCGACTTACAACCACAATTGACCCCATGCACACATTTCTGTTGCTAAGTGAGACATTTGTCTAGTGAGTTTTGTCCCCTTTTACGACGTTTCTTGCCATAGTTGTTAAATTGATGATTGCAGTCGTTCAGTTAGTAACACGATTGCAAAGTGAGAATTGTAAAGAAGAGACTGGACACTCGCTTGTCTGAAATGGTCTCTAGGGGGTCTCCTGCTTGAGCAGGGGGCTGGACTAGAAGACCTCCATGGTCCCTTCCATCTCTATTCTAATTCTAATTGATTTTGCTTCTCAGAAGGAGATCATACGAGTGGTTTACAATTTTGAAACCTTTGGTTTGATTTTGGTATTCTTCTTCCCATTAACTATTTTCTCACTAATGTAATCTGCAGAACACAGGTCAATAATTTGCACATAGATTTAGTAGTTTAAAGAGGGCAAAGCGTCACAACTAATTTTATAGTCATGTATCAATCAGTATTCAATAGAGGGGATAATATAAGTATACGTGCTGTTCGTTGGGTTTTTTTTTAATGCACCTCTTTTTAATATTTTGATTGTTTTGTCTCCTTTGTCCTTTTTTTTGTCTTCGTTTGTCTTTTTTCCTGTTGTCGGGTATTTGTGCTGAAACCTTGTCTTGAACGAAACAAAACATATGTTTTAAAAGGCAAACGACATGGAGCAGGGTACGGCGCACGAAGTGTTGGAAAATGAAGTCTCCCTCAATGGGAAATTCACAGCGGCCAAAGAAACGCCACAAAACGTCTCTACGGAGGAAGTGGAGCATTTTATGATACCTGGAAGCCACGTCCACTCCATCATTCTAGATTTTTCACCCGTGAACTTTGTGGATTCAGTGGGAGCGAAAGCCCTTCAGTCAGTACGTACCACCTGGGGACTGGAGGGAGGCTAAAACACACAAGGAACGGTTGCTGGAATTGGGCAGGTCTAGTTTAATGAAGAGAAGGACGAGGGGGGGACAGGATAGCAGAGTTCCAGTATCTCAGGGGCTGCCCCAAAGAAGAGGGAGTCAAGCTGTTCTCCAAAGCGCCTGAAGGCAGGACAAGAAACTAATCAAAGAGAGAAGCAACCTAGAACTAAGGAGAAACTTTCTGACAGTTAGAACAATTAACCAGTGGAACAACCTGCCTCCAGAAGCGGTGAATGAATACCGGTTTTAATCACTCTTTCTGACAGTGAAGCAGTTGCTTAATTTTGTGCTCTTTCATGCACTCGGAGGAGAAGTGGGTCAAGTTAAAAAGATACAGAATAAGAGAATAAGAGAGTTGGAAGGGACCTTGGAGGTCATCTAGTCCAACCCCCTGCTCAGGCAGGTAACCCTATACCATTTCAGACAAATGGCTGTCCAATCTCTTCTTAAAAACTTCCACTGTGGGAGCATTCACTGCTTCTGGAGGCAAGGAGTTCCACTGGTTAATTGTTCCCACTTCCAGGAAATTCCTCCTTAGTTCCAGGTTGCTTCTCTCCTTGATTAGTTTCCACCCGTTGCTTCTTGTCCTGCCTTCAGTTGCTTGGGAGAATAGCTTGACTCCCTCTTCTTTGGGGCAACCCGTGAGATACTGGAAGGCGGCTATCATGTCCCCCCTCGTCCTTCTCTTCATTAAACTAGACATACCCAGTTACACAAAAGAAGCTTACTGCAATTCAGGTGTTTGGTTTTTTTTTTTTCCAAGTCTCCCCACATATGTTGTTTCCTTTCCTTTTGTCAGATGGGAAATATCAGGTCCGCAAAAGAAGGTCCAATTAAACTGATTTATTGCCAAATAGCCTTGGCATAGGAACATTCTCAACCGGTTTTAGAGTTGTGACTGCTTAGGGTTAAATAAGGGTCCAGGGAGTTCATGGGAGATCGGACTTAGTCCACTTAACGACTATGTAGGAATTCTCAGCTGCTGCCTCTTTTGACTCCGCCCCCCCGGTTCTGCCTCTCATTTATTTATTTATTTATTCGACTTGTATGCCGCTCCTCTCCGGAGACTCGGAGCGGCTCACAACATATGCAAAACATCAAAGAATCTTAAGTCCAATCAAAATATTAAAAATAGACACCCAATACACGTACAACTTTCGAACAACAACCCACAATCATCCCCAGGCCTGCCGGCAAAGATAAGTTTTAAGGTTCTTTCGGAAGGCCGGGAGAGTGGGAGAAACGCGGACTTCAAGGGGCGGTTGGTTCCAGAGGGTGGGCACCACAACAGAGAAGGCCCTCCTCCTAGGACCCGCCAAACGACATTGTTTCGCTGACGGGACCCGGAGGAGGCCGACCCTGTGCGCCCTCACCGGTCGTAGGGAAGTATGTGGCAGAAGACGGTCCCGTAGGTATCCTGGTCCAGAGCCATATAGAGCTTGCTTCTCCTACATGGTTAGCCACATCCAGAGGGCACCAGGATAAGGAAAAGACAAGTTTGAGAGATTTCGCATTGTGCTTCGTCTTACTGCTTGTAAGACAACTGGAGGTCAACTTTAAGAGGGAATTTTCATAGCAGATCAATAACGGCTTGGAATGGGCGAGTTTTGCTAAATCCGGGAAAAGTAACCGAAAGTTATTTCCTTCCCTGTTGCAGATTATAAAAGAATACGAAGAAATCGGGGTTTCGGTCTACATAACGGCCTGCAATGGTAAGTCGGAGAAGCGTAGGTTAAATTTTTCCTACAGTCGTTAGGACCTTAACGCTCTGTCTAGCATGCCTCAACTTGACGCCTTCCAAATTTACGACGCTGGAATTCCTACCTAGCCAAACATGATGGGTTTGGAAGTTCACCCCGTTCTTTAACCCACCAAGGGAGGTCTTACATCACAGCAAGTAAGATCAGCGATCCCTGGCAGAATTGGGAATTATATGAGTACATATTTGCATTTGTCCAGATAGTCCTTTAATGACCGTTTGACGTTACAACAACGCTGGAAGACATCATAGACCAGAGGTGTCAAACTCAATTTCAGTATTGTGGTTGCCCTCGGGGTGGGTGGGCGGTGGGTGTGGCCTACTAGGTGGGCGTGGATGGAGTGGTGTGGCCTACTGGGTGGGCATGGCCAGCTCTACATCGTTCGCGTCAAGAGTGCCTATGGGGGCCTGGGCAGGAGTGGGACAGATCTGAGGGTCTCTGGCAGAAGGGGGGGGACTGGGGCAAGCGCCATTTCTTCATTCCTCACAAAGGGGGACACCTCCCCAGCATGCACCCAGGGGGCAGGGCCAACACAGCAGGGGCCGGTCCCTTGCTGTTTCTAGATGGTCTTGTGGAGCTAAGACTGAATGGGTTTCAGCATAGATGGCCACCACAAAATTGTACATTGGCTCCCGGCCGGCCTGGACCAGGGCCAAGGCAGCGGGGGCTGTTCCCTCACTGTTTCCAGGATGGCTTTGCGGGCCACGTGAAACTACTTTGCGGGCCGCATCCGGCCCCCGGGTCTTGTGTTTGACATGTCTGTCATAGACGCTGGCAAACGCAGACAGGCAACCAGAGCAGGACAAAGGGAGGCCATGGGGCGACTCCAAAGGAAGAGGAGAAGGCATTGAGAAGCCACGCCTTGGGGCTGCGTAATAAAAAGGGAAGGTGTGGGCAGTGCTGGTTGCTGAAGGCCAGCGATTGCAAGTTTCATGGAATCACGTTCTGTTTGCCTTGCCTGTTTTCTTGTGCTTTTGGGACATTTGGCAGGTCTGTACCTAATTAATAAAAGGGGTTTGTTTTTCCTGCATTTCCAGCCTACTTGTTAAAAGAAGGGTTTGTCCTTGTGAGTTAACAAGGACTCACGTAGGATGGGACAGAACAACTTAACAACTGCGTTGCTAATTTAACAACGTGCAGTCATTCCCTTAAGGGTGAGAAAAGTTGTAAAAACGGGGCAAACCAAAGCCGCTTAACAAATGTCTCACTTCGGGGGCAGAAATGTGTTTGGGCTCGGTTGTGTTCGTAAGTCGAGGATGAGGTGGGCTTACAAATGGATATTTTGCAAAACATTTTGGAAAGGTGGGAGCTTCCCAAAAGGCAGAAGGTGGAAAAAACCTTTTTTAAAAAGAAAAAAAAAACATATCGGTATTGGATTCCAGTTAAAGGTAAAATACGAGAGAGAGAGAGAGAGAGAGAGAGAGAGAGAGAGAGAGAGAGAGAGAGAGATGGAGAGATGGAGAGAGAGAGAGATGGAGAGAGAGAGATGGAGAGAGAGAGACAGAGAGAGAGACAGAGAGAGAGATAGACAGAGAGAGATAGACACACACACACACACACACACACAGAGAGAGAGAGAGAGAGAGAGAGAGAGAGAGAGAGAGAGAGAGAGAGAGAGAGAGAGAGAGAGAGAGAGAGAGAGAGAGAGAGAGAGAGAGGCGTAGTTTGTGCTTTTAAATAAACTTTTGAGGCTTGTGCCAAAAGGTAGTATTACTCCCAGTGCTTTAGCTGAGTGCAGGACAGCCCTTCCTCCATAAACAACTTAATCAGTAAGGATTAAGAAGTCAGGATCCTGAGCCAAATAAAGCTTTCTCTTGTAGAAATAATCAGCTCTTCCCAGAGGGAGCAAAAACTTTTGCTTTTGGTTGTAAGAATTACGTTGTGTTTTATATACTGGTTTTCTGTTTCTCAAGCCTGTATAAATTACCCCTAATTGGGCAAAAGTGACTTTTGTTTGAGAAACGCAAACCTATTACCCAATCACTACAGGGATATTTAAAATAGAATAGAAATGGAAGGGACCTTGGAGGTCTTCTAGTCCAGCCCCTTACTCAAGCAGGAGAACCTCTACCATCTCAGATAAGTGACTGTCTAGTCTCTCCTTTAAAAACCTCCAGTGATGGACCGCCCACGATTTCTGGTGGCAAGTCGTTCCACTGGTTAATTGTCCTTACTGTCAGGAAGTTTCTCCTTAATTCCAGGTTGCTTCTCTCCTTGATCAGTTTCCAACCATTGCTTCTTGTCCTGCCTTCAGGGGCTTTGGAGAATAATTTCTTGGTGGCAGCCCCTCCGATACCGGAACGTTGCTATCATGCCTCTCCTATTCCTTCTTTTCTTTAGATTAGCCAGAGCCAAGTCCCGCAGCCGTTCTCCGTATTTTTTTAGTTTCCAGGCCTTGGATCCTCTTAGTTGCTCTTCTCTGAATTTTTTCCAAACTCTCAACCTCTTTTTTGTGATATGGTGACCAAAATTGGCTGCAGTATTCCAGGTGTGGTCTCCCTAGAGGTTTATAAAGCGGTACTAATACTTTGCACGATCTTGATTCTATGCCTCTGTTTATACAACCCAGGATTGTATTAGCTTTTCAATATGGACTTTCTGATAAACAGCAAAAAGGTCTTTCCGATAAGTGGTGAAAAGGATTTTCTGATAAGAGACTGGCTAATGAAGGAAAAGGTTAGGGAAACAATGGGGTAACAGGAATTAGCAATGATCTGAAATGACACCCAGTTGTACTTTATACATTTTATTAAGTTCGACCGTAAGACAAAATACAGAAGGAGCAAAACGTTAAGAAACCCAAGATATTTTACTCCATAAATTTCATAAAGTTTTATCATTTATTTCATTCAATTTCATATAAATGCGAATAAACATAAACAAACATAAACATAATTTGTTGGCCGCCCATCTCGCTTATCAGGCGATTTCTTGGGCGAGTTTACAATAGGAATAGGAGTCGGTTTCCACATGATGGGGGGGGGGGGATCCCGCAACAGCTATGTGAAAAAAAAAAGGTCATAAGTCACTTTTTTCAGTGCTGTTGTAAGTTCGGTCACTAAATGAGCTGTTGTAACCAATGGTGGGATTGAAATACCCAAACAACCGGTTCTCTTATTGGATGCAGGCCTGGGCTTCCTAGGCCTAGAACGGACTTCCGGAAGTGGCATCCACGCACTTCTGGCGGGCTGTTCTAGGCCTCGAAGGCCTTCTCCAGGCCTCAGGCCTAGAACGGACTTCAGGAAGTGGCATCCACACACTTCCAGCAGGCCGTTCTAGGCCTGGGAGGCCTCCTCCAGGCCTTCGAGGCCTAGAATGGACTTCTGGAAGTGGCATCCACATACTTCCGGCGGGCCATTCTAGGCCTCGGAGGCCTCCTCTAGGCCTCAGGCCTAGAACGGACTTCGGGAAGTGGCATCCACACACTTCCGGCAGGCGATTCTAGGCCTGGGAGGCCTCTTCCAGGCCTCCGAGGCCTAGAATGGACTTCCAGAAGTGGCATTCACGTACTTCCAGCGGGCTGTTCTAGGCCTGGGAGGCCTCCTCCAGGCCTTCGAGGCCTAGAATGGACTTCCGGAAGTGGCATCCACACATTTCCGGCGGGCCATTCTAGGCCTCGGAGGCCTCCTCTAGGCCTCAGGCCTAGAACGGACTTCGGGAAGTGGCATCCACACACTTCCGGCAGGCGATTCTAGGCCTGGGAGGCCTCCTCCAGGCCTCCGAGGCCTAGAATGGACTTCCAGAAGTGGCATTCACGTACTTCCAGCTGGCTGTTCTAGGCCTGGGAGGCCTCCTCCAGGCCTTCAAGGCCTAGAATGGACTTCCGGAAGTGGCATCCACACATTTCCGGCAGGCCATTCTAGGCCTTGGAGGCCTCCTCTAGGCCTCAGGCCTAGAACGGACTTCGGGAAGTGTTCTGTCTAGCCCCTCTCAGCTGCCAAGAATCCCCTTAACGAGGTCGTTAAGAGTGCACACGAAGTCAGTTCAAAACACACGGCTTTATTTAACAGTTTCCACAAGCACACTAAGAACACCAGTTATAAACTCACTGTGAAATCTCTCAGGTCTCTTCTTGAGCACAGCGTTGCTCGTGACTAAAACAGAGGCTTCCGTTTCCCTGTTAATATAGCCTCCCAGGTCACGTTCGTCGTCCACCCAACCGACCCCTACGTCTATCAGCCCGTCGGTATCGTGGATCGAGCCAATTAGTTTCCTGGCCCACATCTGAGTCATCCTCCTCTGACTCAGCATGCATACCAATCTCCGTGGTATCTGGCTCAGCTGCCGGGAGGAGAACACACCCAGAAGGGCCTGCCGGTGCTGAGTCATAATCATCATCGGACAAGTATCTAGCCTGGCCAGAGACACTCACAACAGGAAGTGGCATCCACACACTTCCGGCAGGCCATTCTAGGCCAGGGAGGCCTCCTCCAGGCCTCCCAGGCCTAGAACCGACTTCCAGAAGTGGCATCCACGTACTTCCAGCAGGCTGTTCTACCGGTAGGCCTGGGAGGCCTCCTCCAGGCCTCCGAGGCCTAGAACAGACTTCCGGAAGCAGTGTGCATTCAGCCGGTTCTCCAAACTCAGCAAAATTTAGCTACCGGTTCTTTTGAACCGGTGCAAACCAGATGAATCCCACATTGGTTGTAACTCATGGACTACCTGTATATAAGGGACTCTTAAATGAATACCTGACACTTGATATCTAACACATGCCTGAAAGTGGTTTTTTTTTTTCCTTTTATTCCCACTAGGCTCTACTATGGACAACCTCACCAGACTGCATTTTTTTGAGAAAACAGCCTTATGGGACTTGTTTTTCCCCAGCATTCATGACGCCGTTCTGGCCAGCCAGGCGACGGGCTTCTCTTCCACTTATCTTTAACTCAGCTGCTCCGTTGTGAACCACGTGGATCAATTTCCAAGGGCTCCTGTAGACAATTTATTTAATTTGCACAAATGGCAGAGCCCAAGACAAGCCACTCCTACGGGTAAGGTGCGTCTGCACCACACCGCACCGCACCAGCCTGTTCCCTGCCAGCCCTGGGTTCGAAGACTCCAGAAGCCTTAATCCTTTCAAACGTTGTCACTGAATTCGAAAGTCGTCGAGGGAAGCGTGGGATAAATGCAAAGATTATTTGTAGAGCGCGTTGACAGTTCTGTCTGTTTTGCCCGCGTACGTTTGGCAGTGTTTTCGTTTTGAGTTAGCTTGCCGGAAAATATTAATATTATTTTAATAGTGTCTTCCTGGCAAGACTTGGGGTGGTGACTGTTGAAAGGAGCTGTCGTGTGTGATTATGTATTGTGTGTTTGCGTGTGTGAGAGAGAGCTCCTCTAACTTGAAAATGCAAGCCGTTTCCAGATTTTCGATGCAACGTCGTTTCCAAATGCAGAAATCAGTGCTTTTTCATTCGATGACTACTAAGAGAAGCATAAACATTTTGTTTCGCCCTTTAGCTCTTGTTTTATTTTAAATTATTATGACTCCAGAGTTAACAGATCCTTTTCACGTTAAGGAGGTTTACTGTACTGATCCAATGCTAACTAACCTTAAGCAAGGTGTATTTAAAATTAGCTGGGAAATGAACAATACATAATGCAACTGCTTGGGGGGGGGAGAGAACGTAGCACCCACAATCTACTTTTTTACACCTAAAGCTAGCTGGGTAGTTACTGCAGTTAGTTACAGCTAGCTACGAATTGTCTGGGAAAAAAAAGAGAAAAAAAAATGAAGAAATGGCATTTTCCAAAGTAGAGGATCCTGCTCGGTGTATTTTCTGCGCAGTGACGTATCTTTTAAGTCGCAAAAAGATTGTTCCGAAAAATCTCAAGATGCCACTCCTGAGGAAGTTGGCTTTCTTGAGACAATTCTCAACGCAGTGTGGGATCGGTGAACAAGCCTAACAACTTTAAGTTGTCGTGTCCAGCGGTGGGTCGCAAAAAAGGACAAATTTGTTGCGTTGCGTAGCATGCAACTGGATGCCCTATGCAGTTGTTTTAGTTCAATTGTGCTTCCTCTCAGGTAAGTAAATACAGGGTAGGGACATTGCCACCACCGCATCACCGAAAAATAAAAAAACTGGAGGAATTTGATTTCTCCAACTTTACTAAATAAGCCTTAAGCATCCAGGGGGGGTTCCCCCCCCTCCACAGTTCCTGCCTTTCTGCTAATGTTGCCAAACCCTTACTTGTCCTGTTGTTAGAATATTGTTGAGATAAAACTGGTTTTTCTTCAGTGGGTATGTTTAAAACCAGAGGATATTGGTGTTATCTGTTGAAGGCTGTTTACATGTGTTTCTTTTACATCTGCAATTTTGAAGCAAACTTCTACTATTGATTACTGAAGTTGGTCCATCGCAAGCATCCATTTGCAAAGTTACAGAAATTTATGGAAAATATAACTTTTTAAGCTATTCAGGTTATCCCTCCTGCACTCTTTAATAAAAAAAAAAAGGTTAGCTGTGCTGTACAAAGGATATAGGACTCTTGATGCTCTGCCTTTTTCGTATTATATTTAAAAGAAACTAGCTTTTGGCAGCTTATGTGAATTGCTAGGGTTACGCAAGACTGCACTGTGAATCCTGATCTCTCTGCAACGTAGACCGTGACTTTTATTTGATGGGTGGGATTGCACTTAAGACAGTATATTCTATCAACTGCCCACTGGGGCAAAGCCTTGTGGCATTTTATAAACCGTTTCTTTCGGCTAGGAGTCAAAAGTTAAAACCTCTAATAAAAAGATAAAATCTTGAAATTTCATTCCCTTGTCATTTTTTTTTTCCACAGCCAATTCATTCACGTTGCTATGGGGATAAAGCTACAGATGTACACTATGTTGGGCCGTTGCTGCTTCATCCATTGCTTCCAACGGGTGTCCCAAGACTTGTGGACTTCAACTCCCAGAATTCCATGCTGGCTGGGGAATTCTGGGAGTTGAAGTCCACAAGTCTTAAAAATGGCCAAGGTCGGACACCCCTGGCTTAAAATACCTTATCTTCTTATTCTAAATGTATCTTCTCATTCTAACTTTCCTTCCTTTTTTTTTTTTTTTAAAAAATGAATTTCGCCGCTCTTGTGTTCTACTGGAGTCTAGTCCTCAAAGCAGCTGGGAAAAAAAATATCTCAGGTTACCACTTGCTCACCTGTAGGGAGACCTGCCAGTCAAGCCACCACTGTGTTTTTAAGGGTGTTCCTGTCTCAAAGCTTAAATCTAAATGATTGTATTAAGTGGAATAGCATTCAACTTGAATTTTTTCTGTTACATTTACAATTATATATCTAATTTAAAAAAAAGGATTTACATTTGGTTCAGAAAGTACCGAATTAAACCCCACAAGAAGCATTCGAAGTCTGTAGTTGAGTTGGCTTTCACAACCTTTTATTTGAGACTTCACAATAAAGCTAAACGGTTACACTTTCAAGAACGACCACTGTGTAAGTTGGAATGTTCTTTTTTTTTTTTTTACTTCTACTAGATCAGGGGTTCTCAACCTTGGCAACTTTAAGACTTGTGGACTTCAACTCCCAGAATTCTGGCTGAGGAATTCTGGGAGTTGAAGTCCACAAGTCTTAAAGTTGCCAAGGTTGAGAACCCCTGTACTAGATCCGGCTACAATACGGCACTTTGCAGAAACAAGCGTCTTCTTGAGGGTTCTCTGACAGATCTGAGATCAGTTGTAGGTCATGTAGCGAGGAGTAGCACTGAACTTGGCGTATGACTTGATGACTTTGTTCACAGCATCCAGGAAGTCCTTCTCGGTGGCGATTTTCCGCCGCGCCCGGATAGCAAACATACCCGCCTCCGTGCAGACGCTGCGGATTTCAGCACCTGGGCAGGAATACAAAGGGATTTAAAAAACAACACAAAGCGTAGTAACAGAGAGGGTGAGCCGACAAAAACTACAATGTTAGGCGCCCTGGTGGCGCAGTGGTTAGAATGCGGTAATTGCAGGCAGACTGCCCACTGCCAGCAGTTTGATCTGGAGTGGATCCAGGTTGATTTCAGCCTTCCATCCTTCCGAAGTCGGTCAAAGGAGGACCCAGATTGGTGGGGGCAACAGGCTGACTCTGTAACCCCCTTAGAGAGGGCTGTGAAGCGGTATATAAATCTTAAGTGCTAGTGTTATTCCTCATGTTTAAACTTACCAGTGCTATTAGGACACAGCCGAGCCAGCAACTCGAACCTTATGTCTCTTTCAACGCTCATGGAACGGGCGTGGATTTTGAATATGTGAGTTCTTCCCTAAAGAAAGAAAGAAAGAAAAACAGAACCAAGCTTTGGTTAGGACAGGCATGGAGGAAATGAAGTCGGAAGGCTTAGCAAGTGTTGAGCTTCCTTAATGATCAGTTCTCAAGAGGACTCCAGGCTCAGAATAAAAATAAAGATGATAATGATAATGACAAGGAAGGAGGAGAAGATGATGGAGGAGGAGGAGGAGGAGGAGGAGGAGAAGAAGAAGAAGAAGAAGAAGAAGAAGAAGAAGAAGAAGAAGAAGAAGAAGAAGAAGAAGAAGAAGAAGAAGAAGAAGAAGAAGAAGAAGAAGAAGAAGAAGAAGAAGAAGAAGAAGAAGAAGAAGAAGGGGAAGAAGGGG
This sequence comes from Bothrops alternatus, assembly GCA_034064705.1. Classification (NCBI taxonomy): domain Eukaryota; kingdom Metazoa; phylum Chordata; class Lepidosauria; order Squamata; family Viperidae; genus Bothrops; species Bothrops alternatus. The sequence continues at coordinate 1,491,598 of JARGCV010000301.1, forward strand.
AAGAAGGGGAAGGGAAGGGAAGGAAGGAAGGAGGGAAAGGAAGGAAGGAAGGAAGGAAAGGAAGGAAAGAAAGGAAGAAAAGGACCTTGGAGGTCATCTAATCCAGGGGTAAGCAACCGTGGCTCTTTTATGACTCGTGGACTTCAACTCCCAGAATTCCTGAGCCAGCCAGGCTCAGCTTGGAAACCTCTCCCTTTCCCCTCAGCATGGCTGGCTCAGGAATTCTGGGAGTTGGAGTCCACAAGTCATAAAAGAGCCAAGGTTGCCTACCCCGATCTAGTCCAACCCCCTGCTCAGGCAGGAAACCCTACACCATTTCAGACAAATGGCTGTTCAGTCTTTTCTTTAAAACTTCCAGTGTTGGAGCATTCACCGCTTCTGGAGGCAGGATGTTCCACTGGTTAATTGTTCTCACTGTCAGGAAGTTTCTCCTTAGTTCTAGGTTGCTTCTCTCCTTGGTGAGTTCAAGAGAGCCAGTGGCCCTGCCCTTCCTAAGACAGGCAAGACGGATGAGCTTTGAGCATGCCATTGTGTGCCAGTGACAAATGGGTAAGAGATGAAAGCTGGGTAGGGGTGAGTAAGTCTGGGGGTCAAAAAACAGATGGGCTATACAGGTGGAACAACTATGGGAGAGCCATTCTAATCTAGTGGTTAAGGCACCAGGCTAGAAGGCAGTAGGCTGTGAGTTCTAGTCCTGCCTTAGCCATGAAAGCGGGCTGGGGGAACTTGGTTGGGATAGTCGTAAAATGGGGCAAAACTGCCTTAAAACCAATTTCTCACTCGGCAACGTAAATGTGGGGGTCGTAAGTGGAGGACCCCCTGTGCCGGCGTAACATTCATCACTATCGCCATTATCGCTGTTATTTAAGAATGAAAGCAGTCTATACCTCTAGATCCGGAAGGCTAAATTCAATCTTTCGATCCAATCTTCCAGGCCTCATTAAGGCAGGATCCAGAGTATCAGGCCTGTTGGTGGCCATCAAGACTTTGATGTTCCCGCGCGGGTCAAAGCCATCCAGCTGGTTGATCAATTCCAGCATGGTGCGCTGGACTTCGTTGTCTCCGCCGGCCCCGTCGTCAAAGCGAGCACCTAAAAAGGAAGGAGCAGTTCAGAACCGTATCCTGACCCAAGAGGCCGACTAAAACCCAGGGCGAGTTATGGATCCCAGGCTTCAACAGGGATTGCTCGTGCTAGTAGTTTGCAAATGAGTGAAGAGCAAACCAGAGCAACAGTTGCTATCCAGAGGAAAGAGCTTCCTAGAACATTATTAAAGTATTTAAATTATTAAATTATTAATTTCATTGACATTATTAAAAAAAACAAGATTCGCAGCGAATGAGTCCAGTGCCCGTGAAATCGGGAGCAGGGGTCTTCAAACTTGGCCCGTTTATGACTTGTGGACTTCAACTCCCAGAATTCCTCAGCCAGCATGGGGGAACTATGGATCCCTTCATGACTTGCGGACTTCAACTCCCAGAATTCCTCAGCCAGCATGGGGAAACTATGGACCTCTTCATGACTTGCGGACTTCAACTCCCAGAATTCCTCAGCCAGCATGGGGAACTATGGACCCCTTTGTGACTTGCGGACTTCGACTCCCAGAATTCCTCAGCCAGCATGGGGAACTATGGACCCCTTCATGACTTGTGGACTTCGACTCCCAGAATTCCTCAGCCAGCATGGGGAAACTATGGCCCCTTTATGATTTAGGGACTTCAACTCCCAGAATTCCTTAGCCAGCATGGGGGAACTATGGACCCCTTCGTGACTTGTGGACTTCAACTCCCAGAATTCCTTAGCCAGCATGGGGAAACTATGGACCCTTTATGATTTATGGACTTCAACTCCCAGAATTCCTGAGCCAGCATGGGGGAACTATGGCCCCTTTATGATTTAGGGACTTCAACTCCCAGAATTCCTCAGCCAGGCATGCCTGGCTGAGGAATTCTGGGAGTTGAAGTCCACACGTCATAAAAGGGCCCAGGTTGAAGACCCCTGATCAGGCAATGCAAAGGAGTATAAACATTTATTGCTCAAGCTTCAGTTCTCTACAAGAATCTGCCGGAGTGACCGTTAAGGGGAAATGCACGGGAATTAAAAATATAAAGGAATCCAAGGTGGGCTGGCTTTCGATCGCTTGTGGGTGACGTACGACACGTTTCCTCGGGATCCTCCTGGTCACCTCCTAACCAACATTGTACGAAGAATGGAAGAAATGGACACCAACCTCCGATGGCATCTATCTCGTCAAAGAAAATGAGGCAGGCCTTTTTCGTCCTCGCCATTTCAAACAGCTCCCGGACCATCCGGGCCCCCTATAAAAACGAAAAGAGGAGGAAAACGTGGCTCGCTTTTCCCAATCTGTTAACGCCCTTTAAAATGTCAACAAATAGAGATCCGACATTGGTCTACTTGAACCTGGGACAGACTAGCCTGAGATCAGAAATCATTTAAAAATACATACAAGCTGTGTTAGTTGTAGGTGTTTCCGCATCCGTCGTGAAGATCCTCCTCATCGTCACACGTTGAAAGGGACCTCGGAGGTCATCTAGCCCAACCCCCTGCTCAAACATAACCAACGGTAGGCAACCTTGGCCCTTTTATGACTGGTGGACTTCAACTCCCAGAATTCCTGAGCCAGTATGACTCAGTTTGGAAACCTCTCCCTTTCCCCTCAGCGTGGCTGGCTGAGGAATTCTGGGAGTTGAAGTCCACGAGTCATAAAAGAGCCAGGGTTGCCTACCTCTGGCCTAGGCCTAGGCCCTTTTATGACTTGTGGACTTCAACTCCCAGAATTCCTCAGCCAGCCTGGCTCAGCTTGGAAACCTCTCCCTTTCCCCTCAGCGTGGCTGGCTCAGGAATTCTGGGAGTTGAAGTCCACGAGTCATAAAAGAGCCAGGGTTGCCTACCTCTGGCCTAGGCCTAGGCCGCTTTCTGACTCGTGGACTTCAACTCCCAGAATTCCTCAGCCAGCATGGCTCAGCTTGGAAACCTCTCCCTTTCCCCTCAGCGTGGCTGGCTCAGGAATTCTGGGAGTTGAAGTCCACGAGTCAGAAAAGAGTCAAGGTTCCCCACCCGTGCCCAAATGCCTGAATTTTGATCACGTGACCGTGAGGAAAAAATATCTAAATATTTAAACCAAGGGTCTTCAAACGTGGCCCTTTTATGACTGGTGGACTTCAACTCCCAGAATTCCTCAGCCAGCATGGAGGAACTATGGCCCCCCTCATGGCTTGTGAACGTCAATTCCCAGAATTCCTGAGTCAGGATGGCTCAGCTTGGAAACCTCTCCCTTTCCCCTCAGCGTGGCTGGCTCAGGAATTCTGGGAGTTGAAGTCCACGAGTCATAAAAGAGCCAAGGTTGCCTACCTCTGGCCTAGGCCCAGGCCCTTTTATGACTTGTGGACTTCAACTCCCAGAATTCCTCAGCCAGCCTGGCTCAGCTTGGAACCCTCTCCCTTTCCCCTCAGCATGGCTGGCGCAGGAATTCTGGGAGTTGAAGTCCACGAGTCATAAAAGAGCCAAGGTTGCCCACCCCTGCCCTATACCATTCCAGACAAGTGATTCTCCAGTCTCTTCTTAAAAGCCTCCAGGGATAGGAGCACCCATAACTTTCGAAGGCAAGCCTCCAGGGGAGTGCCATACGCACCTCAATCTGGAGCTCGCTTCTCAGCTGCACAGGCCTTTCCTGAAGGCCTCCGACAGACAAATGGAGGTTATAATCACAATGTAATAATAATAATAATAATAATAGAGTTGGAAGGGACCTTGGAAGTCATCTAGTCCAACCCCCTGCTCAGGCAGGAAACCCTATACCATTTCAGACAAATGGCCGTCCAGTCTCTTCTTAAAAGCTTCCAGTGTTGGAGCATTCAAACTTATGGAGGCAGGTAGTTCCACTGGTTAATTGTTCTGTCAGGAAGTTTCTCCTTAGTTCCAGGTTGCTTCTCTCCTTGATGAGTTTCCATCCGTGGATTCTTGTCCTGCCTTCAGGCGCTTTGGAGAATAGCTTGACTCCCTCTTCTTTGGGGCAGCCCCTGAGATACTGGAAGGCTGCTATCCTGTCCCCCCTCGTCCTTCTCTTCATTCAACTAGACATACCCAATTCCAGCAGCCATCCCCAGGTTGGGGATGACACATGCAAGAGGGGGCTGGCTGCAACAGTAAGCAAGGAGTAGCTCCACCCCCCCATTTTTGGGGGGGTAGGGCTTATATTAGGGCCCCCCCACAAAAATCAAGCTAGGGCTTAATTTGTGAGTAGGTCCACCCCTCTTCAAGCCGGCCAGGCTGAGAAAGGCTGACCTAGAGAGTAACCAAGCACGAAAGTCACAGCATCCAGCTTACAAGCTGTTCCGCGATGTGATCCCCTACCTCTCCCACGTATTTCTGCACCAGCTCGGACCCGATCACTCGGATGAAGCAAGCGTCCGTCCTGTTCGCCACAGCTCGGGCGCAGAGAGTTTTGCCTGTCCCAGGTGGGCCAAAGAGGAGGACTCCTTTGGGGGGCTCGATCCCGAGATTGACAAATCGTTCCGGCTGCAAATCGTAGGGGGGAGAGAGAAGAAAAAACAGCAACACAAAGAATTGGGGTTAAAAATCTCTAGAACGTTCACAATTCCTTCAATGGGCTTCAGCCAGCAAACACACCAGAGCAAAGAGCTTGCCAGATAATAATAATAATAATAATAATAATAATAATATTTGAAATTTTAACGTTTAGTCTTTTTCATTTCAAATAGTTTTTGTTCCCCCTCCCCAGTATCCTTTTTATAATAATAATAATGAAGTTGGAAGGGACCTTGGAGGTCATCTAGTCCAGCCCCCTGCTCAGGCAGGAAACCCTACACCATTTTGGACAAATGGCTGTCTAGTCTCTTCTTAAAAACCTCCAGTGTTGGAGCATTCACCGCTTCTGGAGGCAGGTTGTTCCGCTGGTTAATTGTTCTAACTGTCAGGAAGTTTCTCCTTAGTTCCAGGTTGCTTCTCTCCTTGATGAGTTTCCGTCCGTTGCTTCTTGTCCGGCCTTCAGGCGCTTTGCAGAAGAGCTTGACTCCCTCTTCTTTGGGGCAGCCCCTGAGATACTGGAAGGCTGCTATCCTGTCCCCCCTCGTCCTTCTCTTCATTAAAGTAGACACCCCCAATTCCAGCCACCGTTCCTTATATGTCCCCTAATCATGTTTGTTGCTCTTTTCTGCACTCTTAGAATCTCAAAATCTTTTTTACATCATGGTGACCAAAGGTTATTTAAAGGACAAAAGCCGCTCTTTCAAAGATAGCAAAGTCCACATTTTGGACCGAGAGAACCGCTGGTTTGAAAGAGGGGTCCAAGAGGATACCTAGTCAAAACTGAACAGCCCTCTCTCAACAGAGGGGAGGGGGATACGACACCATCTCCTTTCAGCAGTGCCAGGAAGGCTCCCCACCCATTTGCACCACTCAGGTGACCCTGAGGACACAGGTAAGCCTCCAAGGGGCCTCAGTGACTCTCTGAAAGGAGGCAAAGGACCAGCCGTCTGCAAGGAGTATAAATCTTTCCGTTCCCCACCATCCAGTCAGAGCGGAAGAAGCTTCCGGGATGAGAAGGGAAACGTCTTCAAAGGAAAAACCAGAAAGTCCACTTGCCTCCTGAAAAAAAGCATCTCAGGAATAATCACCAGGTGCTTATTAGCGCCTTTCATTGATTGATGAGAAGGACCTTTGATCTCTTTCTCCTAGCAAGCCAGGATTTGAAGCCAGCAACCCACCCATGGCGTCTGAACCTGTCTTTTTTAGGACAGGAACAAGACACAGGGTCTTATTCAGGTGCCCCAAAAAAGCAAACTACCGGAGGAACATCCGGTTTGCGCCCTTCCTACGGGTCAAAGTCAAGTCTAGGGCAGGCGGTCCATTTACGACTGAGTGGAAATGTTTCATCCTTACATGGAGCAAAGGGGTTTCCACCACCTCCCTCAGCTTCTCAATCTGCTCTTTGCAGCCTCCCACGTCGCTGTACGTGACATCAGGCTTTTCCTCCACCTGTGGGGCCAAACAGACGTCCGTCAGGCATCAGAAGGTTCATCGATCTTCCAACAGATAGAAGAAGTTAGGGAGGAGGAGGAGGAAAGAAAAGAAGAAAGAAAAGAGGAAGAAGGAAGAAGAAGAGGAGAAGGAAAGAGGAAGGAAGGAAGGAAGGAAGGAAGGAAGGAAGGAAGGAAGGAAGGAAGGAAGGAAGGAAGAAGAGGAGAAAGAAGAGGAAGAAGAAGAAAGGAGAAGGAGAAGAAGAAGAAGGAGGAGGAGGAGGAGGAGGAGGAAGAAGAAGGAGGAGGAAGGAGGAGAAGGAGAAGGAGAAGAAAGGAGGAGGAAGAGAAGAAGTAGAAGAAGAAAGGAGGAGGAAGAAGGAGAAGAAGAAAGGAGGAAGAGAAGAAGGAGGAGGAGGAGGAGGAGAAGGAGGAGGAGGAGGAGGAGGAAGGAGAAGGAGGAGGAAGGAGAAGGAGAAGGAGGAAGAGAAGAAGGAGAAGGAGGAGGAGGAGGAGGAGAAGGAGGAAGGAGGAGGAGGAGGAGGAAGGAGAAGGAAGAAGAAAGGAGGAAGGAGAAGAAGAAGAAGAAAGGAGGAGGAAGAGAAGAAGGAGGAGGAAGGAGAAGGAAGGAGGAGGAGAAGAAGAAAGGAGGAAGAGAAGAAGAAAGGAGGAGGAGGAAGGAGAAGAAGAAAGAAGGAGGAAGAGAAGAAGAAGAAGAAGAAGAAGAAGAGGAGAAATAATAGTAATAATAATAAGAGAGAGTCTTCACCTGCATCATAGTGACTGTTGGGTCAATCTTGGGAGGCAAGGGGATATGGATCTGATATTTGTTTCTGTCCACCCTGCAGAGAGAACGGAAAGCCATATTCTGAGTAGGCCTTCTTAAAGCCCTTCAGAAACATTCCTCCACACGTTCGTTAAGAAAGGGACTGGGCGTGCCAAATATCGACATAGTCACCCAACAGAGCGGCAAGGCCCGCGTCTATAATATCAGCATTAGGATTAACCCCCGATTTCCCCGTTTCTGCTATGCCTTCTTGCAGCGGAGGTATTTTAAGAGTGGGCTAGTATTTCAGAAGAAAGCAGAACCTGACTGCCAGCTCTAGCTAGATATTGCAATAATTAGAGCTGGGTGGCATTTTACACCCTAACAACCACGTCAAAGGCGGATGAAGATGGCAACTGGTTCAAAAGGCCACGGTTAGCTTGGAATGTCCCCCAATCATTAATAATATAATCAGACTGTTGAATCTTGGGCGTTACCAGCTGTATTCTAAACGGAACTGTTTTGATTAAACTCTTCTCTTCTTTACAGAATTACCAAATAACAAGAGTGTGAAGGGACCTTGGAGACCATTTAGTCCAACCCCCTGCTCAGGCAGGAAACCCTATACCATTATCAGACAAATGGCTGTCCAGTCTCTTCTTAAAAACTTCCAGTGTTGGAGCATTCAGCGCTTCTGGAGGCAGGTGGTTCCACCGGTTAATTGTTCTAACTGTCAGGAAGTTTCTCCTTAGTTCTAGGTTGCTTCTCTCCTTGATTAGTTTCCATCCATTGCTTCTTGTCCTGCCTTCAGGGGCTTTGCAGAATAGCATGACTGCCTCTTCTTTGGGGCAGTCCCTGAGATACTGGAAGACAGCTATCATGTCCTTCTTTTTATTTTTATTTTTATTTCATTTCTTTTCTTTCCTCGACCTGGCTCTCCTTAGATGCTTTCTGCTACATTGACCATGATCTTAAATGTAGCATTAGCTAAATGAATGGATGTAAGTCAAGTATTACCTGTCCTATAGTCTACTCTGAAGGCTTGGTTTGCACGTGTATCCTAGTGGGACAAATTTAAAACATCCATTTGTTTTTAAGGTTTTTCCAATACTTACGGGACCGTCTTCTGCCACATACTTCCCTACGACCGGTGAGAGCGCACAGGGTCGGCCTCCTCCGGGTCCCGTCAGCGAAACAATGTCGTCTGGCGGGTCCTAGGGGGAGGGCCTTCTCTGTTGTGGCGCCCACCCTCTGGAACCAACTACCTCCTGAAGTCCGCGCTTCTCCCACCCTCCCGGCCTTCCGAAAGAATCTTAAAACTTATCTTTGCCGGCAGGCCTGGGGCTGACTGTGGATCGTTGAATGAATGATGAATGTTATTTTTTAATGTTTTTAGTTTTGGACTTATTTTTGAAATATTGTTTTATTTATGTTGTAAGCCGCTCCGAAAAATTAAATTAAATTAAATTGAATTATCTGTACTGAGAATTGTATTATCGTACGTAGAGGTAATTTGGGGTGGGGGTGGGTGGAACTGCAATATGAAATACGTCCCAGAAAATTATATTTAAGACATGTCGACATTTACGGTTGAAGTATCCCAAGATAATAACACCAACTCACCCGACTCTCATTCCTTCTTCGATGTCAGTAGGTGCCACTTGATCACTCAGGTCCACCACAAATTTGGCAAATTGCTTCACATTGATAATATACTTGGGGTCCTCGGAATCCGCATTGATTATCTTTGTACACCTAAGCCAAAGAGGAGACGAAACCAGCAGAATAAAACGCCGAGTCGCTAGTTAATACAGTCTTGGCAATAATAACAGCAATCAAGGAAATATATATATATAACACAGCTCTTCTCATTATATATATATATATATATATATATATATATATATATATATATATATATATATATATATATATATATATATATATATATATATATATATATATATATATATATATATATATATATATATATATATATATATATGAGAAGAGCTGTGTTATTCCCATTCACCCCTTGGATTAAAAAAAAAAAACAACCAAAACCTCTAGGACAAGCACCATTTCAAACGGATTAAATGGATTGGCTTCTGCTAGTGGCAACAAATACTGAGGCAAAACATTCATGACATGAAGAGGTACATAAGCCACTTTCTGGCGACCGGCTCCCTACAAAAGCCAACATCTTCACCATCTTTTTGAAAAGCGGCCTCATATTGGAAGAAAAGGGCTTTTCGACCTTTTCTCCCATGGTACCACTTTTAGGATACGGCAATATCCGAGGACCACCAGGCGCCTAGCAAGGGGTCAAAAAGTTGATGACCAAAAAAAAAAAAAAAAAGGGGGGGGGAAGTGATAAAGTACAGGCAGTCCTCGACTTACAACAGTTCGCTTAGTGACTGTTGGAAGTTACAATGGCACTGAAAAAAGTGCCCCCCCAAGGCACAGCCGAGCAAGACACCTGCCTGCCCACCCGGCGGTGCTCTTCCTCCTGTCCGAGGTTTTCATTGTTGTGAGCATTTCTGTTGAGGATTGGCAGCGGGGGTGGGGTGGGGGGTTTTTGGTTTTTATCACCCCCCCCCCCCGTCTGCTGGGTGGTTGTAGCAGGTTTTGGTCACTTCACATGACCCTGGGACACTGTGACCGTCATAAATATGAGTCAGTCGCCAAGCATCTGAATGTAAATCACAAGACTCTGGAGATGCTGCAACATTCCAGCTGATCGGCGCTTCTTCTGGGCTCAGCAGAAGCGCCAGGATCAGCGCCGAGCTCCAGCTGGAGCCTGGCGCTGATCCTGGCGCTTCCGCTGAGCCCTGACAGCCCCAAAGAAGCGCCGATCAGCTGGAAAGCGGCACTGATCCTGGCGCTTCCGCTGAGCCCTGACAGCCCTGCAGCTCCAGCCGTCTCTCGCTCAGGCTAGTGCGGTGCTGCCACTGGTTCAGCTCATTCCCCTCCCCCACTACCCCTTTTCTAGGATGGTCGCGTACCACCTGCCAGGTGCCAATGGACCACAGGTGGTACCCGTACCACTGGTTGAAAAACCCTGCCTAAGATAACTTCATTCTTTAACAAAAAAGTATGGGTCGTACTCAAAAGACAAACAACTATTTATTTTAATAGAACTTGGCTGCATCACCGGCTGAACAATAAAGTTATTTATTATTATATTATGATATACCTGGCCACCTGCAGTGGCTGCTCACTCTGAAGAGTTTGTTTATCAGCTGCTAAATCCCAAAGGGCGGGGGGTGCCAGGCCAGTGTCTGATTCTTTAATGCCTACAAGAGGAAAAAGGGAGATTAAAGGAGTCATTCTGAAAATATAGATAAGCACAATATGTGTGTGTGTTTGTGTGTGTGTGTGTGTGTGTGTGTTTTCTGAGGTTTTCGCAGGTGTTTGTATGTAGGTCTTTGGTTATTTGGGTTTTCTCCCACGTAAAATTTGAAGTGTCTTGGTGACGTTTCGACGAAGTCCCATTCGTCATCTTCAGGCTGGTGCTTTCGGCTTCATGCTCCTAGAAGCATGAAGCCAAAAGCACCAGCCTGAAGATGATGAATGGGACTTCGTCAAAACGTCACCAAGAACTGCCAAGTCAACTCAAATGTGACAAAAATAAATCTTCTTTTAAAGTCGGGGCTGTAATAGGGTCAAAAGCAAAGGTCACCAAGCTTGGCAACTTATGGACTTGTGGACTTCAGCTCCAGAATTCCTCAGGCAGCCCTGCAGGAGGTGCCTGCAGATGTTCGCAGTCAAAAGAGTTTGAAAATCTTACAAGGTGAATAGAAAATATTTGAGCCCTTTTCACACATTGTACCAGAAAAATCATTCTTTAGTCAGTTCAAACTGAGGCATCCCAGGTCCTAAATCTTACTCTTAAACTAGAAGGTTTACGCCAGTTTTTCCTGGAGATTCTTGTGGTCTATTTTCAATGCTAACGTTCTCAAGAGGATGCTTAAAGCATCTTCTCTTGTGTGATTCCACTTTGCCTACTTCCCCTTTTTTTCTGTCGAATAAGTACTTTTAATTTATTTTCTTTTGCTTAACCTTCCTTCCTCTTTTGAAGATTTCTGGGGAGTTGCCACAAATAACCCAGAGGAAATTCAGCCCACTAAACAGTCAAGGCCAGCAAGTGTCAAGGCCACCATCAGACAGATTACTGCTTCTAAAATACGAAAAGGGATGGGGGAGGGGGGAAGTACCTGTGAGTTCATTAATTTTCTTAAGCAACTGTTGAATGTCATCTTCTACTTGTTTGATCTGCCTCGAGTATGTGCTCTGGCCCTGGATTTGAAAAAAAGAGGACTATTTGCGTTACTACAGCCTTATGTAGTCTATCCCAATTCCTGTGATGTAAGGCAAAGGCCTTTATTTATTATTTTATTTATTTATTTATTTATTTTAATTAGATTTTTATGCCGCTCCTCTCCAAAGGACTCGGAGCGGCTAACAACATAAACAAAAACATCTCAGCATTTAAAAAAAATCTAAAACCAAATCTACAAAGCATTTAAAAAGACCCCCCCAAACACATTCATCATTCACACAAATACGTTGATCATTGTCTAACCTTGGACCGTTGTAAGTGGTTCTTTCCAAGCTCTGACACTAACTGCTAAAGAATAAAGCTGAGAACTCCTGCATGTTTGAGCCTCAGCCCAATGTTTATTTAATGTTTGCTAAGACGTACTTTGTTTAGAATATGAACGTAAGAATAGGAACACATAACAAGCTCTTCTCCAAAGCACCAGAAGGCACGACAAGAAGCAATGGATGGAAACTAATCAAGGGGAGAAGCAACCTAGAACTAAGGAGAAACTTCCTGACAGTGAGGACAATGAACCAGTGGGACAACCTGCCTCTGGAAGTTGTGGGTGCTCCATCACTGGAAGTTTTTAAGAAGAGACTGGACAGCCACTTGTCTGAAATGGCATAGGGTTTCCTGCCTGAGCAAGGGGTTGGACTAGATGACTTCCAAGGTCATCTAACACAACAGGAATCAAGGAGGAGGAGGAGGAGAAGACGAAGAAGAAGAAGAAGAAGAAGAAGAAGAAGAAGAAGAAGAAGAAGAAGAAGAAGAAGAAGAAGAAGAAGAAGAAGAAGAAGAAGAAGAAGAAGAAGAAGAAGAAGAAGAAGAAGAAGAAGAAGAAGAAGAAGAAGAAGAAGAAGAAGAAGAAGAAGAAGAAGAAGAAGAAGAAGAAGAAGAAGAAGAAGACCACGACCTGGGATAGGCAGATGTGGATGTTGGATGGTATTACAGATATCATCGCAGGATGGAGGCGGTTCCTAGTAAGGCCGTCTTTTGCAATTGACTAATGGCGAATTTGTCAATGCCGATGGTGTTCAAATGGTGCTCCAGTTTTTTGGGATTGCACCCAAGGCACCTATTAGTATTGGTACTACCCTTGCTTGCTTTTACCATAGTCTTTCTATTTCTATTTGTAGGTCTTTGAATTATCATCATCATCATCATCATCATCATTATTATTATATTTTCCTGCAGGCATTCTCAAAAAAAGTCAAAACTCACACAGGAGCTAAAATATATGGACCTAGAAAGTTAAATATATCCTCCATGCCTGCATCTTCTCTAAAATTGCAGATACCTTGGCATTTAAGATATTACCATTCAGACATTAGAGGGGTCAACTCCGCAGTACTCTGGTATTAAGATTAATCTAACAGTTTCTAAAGAAAATCAGTGGTGTGTGGTTGAGACAATCTGCACCAAAATGACAAGACTAAATTCATCCCAGATTTATCAGGAGATGAATTTAGATTTTGTGGTGTAAATAGAAGCCTATGTTTCTGATCATCCAGAAACTCGTTGCCAGAATCTTTCAACCACCTTTAATCACCTTTTTTTGATAAAAGACTCTCTCTGTACTTAACTGTTACCTCTTTTTAATTCCTTTTAAAAAAAACCCTCCCAACTAATATTCTGTTTCTATGTATAAAAAATACTCAGAGGACAATACTCCTCATACACTATCACACGGAAAATGAAATAAGAAAATATATTTGACAACCAATTAGTCTTTTAAGAGGCCACAAAGTGCTTTCTCATTTAAAGTTGCAAAAAAAAAAGCTGCAAAAATATTAATGTGAATGTTCCTCTGGAAACTTTATCAATTTGTTTACTGCAGATGCTTCCAAACAATTTTATGATAACCAGTTCTCAAAGTAATGCTAGAAGTGCTACATGGAGTACTTACGTAAGTTTTCAACAGGGCAATGTCACCTTCATCCAAAGCTGAAGGACATAACAGAGACAATTTAGAAAAATAAAGAAATGATGTTTTGACTTTGTTTCCCAATAGAAAACTAGGTTATTACAGTCAACCCATTTTATCATCATGTATTACTATATAACCTTAAAGAACAACAACAAAAATCTCTGAAACTTTGTTCTATTATTTCATCTTCTACGTAGAGAATGGTTTGGAACAAGAAGATATTTGTTCACCTACAGCTCAATACTATAGGTAATTCCGGGATATAACCCAATTAGAATTGCAAGGACATGTAAATGGGGCTTATGGTTGCATTCAGCCACAGTTTTGTTCCATATAGTGTGAACTCTAAAAGTTTCTTCTTTCGCTGTGTATTCAAGATGGACTGTGATTAATATTTATGTTATTTATATGTAAGGCTGTAGGTTTATACATATGTTGTATATAGCAGGTGTAAATGTGTGTTAGGTATGTGTACACTTTGAGAGCAAGCAACTAAATTTCATTTTTAATGTGTGCCAATGTGCCCACAGTAAAAACATGACAGTAAAAGTTATCTATCTATCTATCTATCCATCCATCCATCTATCCATCCATCTATCATCTATCTATATTCATCTGTCTATCCATCCATCCATCCATCCTCTATGTATTATGTATCTATCATTATCTATCTATCATCTACCATTATCTATCATAATCTCTCTATGCATCTATCATTATCAATCAGTATCTATCTATATCTATCTATCATCTATTCATATGTATCCATCCATCCGTCCGTCCCTCATCTATGTATCTATCTATCAATCATTATCTATCATTATCTCTCTATCCATCTATCACTATCTATCTATATCATTATCTATCTATTCATGTCTATCCATCCATCCCTCATCTATGTATCTATCAATCATTATCTATCATTATCTCTCTATCCATCATTATCTATCTATCTATCTCTATCATTATCTATCTATTCATGTGTAGTCATCCATCCATCCATCCATCCTTCATCTAGGTATCTATCTATCTATCTATCTATCTATCTATCTATCTATCTATCTATCTATCTATCTATCTATCTATCTATCGCACAGAAATTTAAGGGAAAAATGGATTTATATAAATGCCCGTCCTTAACCAGCCTGGCCAACCACCATCAAGCCAATCTCAGGCTTACATTCAGGGAGGGGCGACTGGCCTTCTCCCAAGGAACCCAGCCAGCCTTGTGCCCCAAACCTCGGAAGGCCGGAAAGGAGACGCGCGTTTCAATTCCAGCGCCTGACTCTCCCCTATGGCTGCCTTCACACACCCCGCCAGACCCGTGTTGAGGCCTTTCGCCTTAAACTGTCCAAGAAACGGCATAACAAACCGGCTTCCCAGCTTGCGTGTACGCATCTATGGGGAGGTTGCACTCGACCTGGTTTAACAAAAGGGTCGTGTGAACGCAGTCGCCTTATAGGAGCCCAGGTTTTTATATATATATAATTTTTTTTTTTACCACGGATAGGCTTATCTTCCTTCTCCTCCTCTTTGGTTTTGCGCTGATCGGCCCCCAAATAATCCGGCATCGCGGTTTCCCCACACAGCAGGCCCGAACACCGAAACCCGAATTAAACTGGGGTTTGTTCCCTACGGCGCATGCGCAAATGCTACCGAACTAGCGGCATGCATTACGCAGCACCTTGCTTTTCTTTCCTTCCGCGGCTCAGCGGAAACGCCCCGTCGGAAGTCACGTAAGGGGGAAGCAAATAAAGGTAGGAACTACTCTATGATTCTCCCCCACCCCCACCACTACGCACACCGCATTACGCAAGAACCTTGCTTTTCTTCCCTTCCGCAACTGGGCGGAAACGATGCGCCGGAAGTCGCGCGCGGGGGAAGCAAATGAGGGTCGGACCTACTCTATGATCCTTCCCTGGACCAGTGGTAGTCATGAAAATTGGTGGGAAAACGGGATTTTTCCCCCCCGTTTTTCTCCCCCCCTTTCTCTAAACACCTGTGTTTCTGTGTACTTGTGTTGTGTGTGTGTTTTCCTTTGGATAAAGCAGTGTGGCTGGCTGGGGGGAATTCTAGCAGTTGAAATCCACCCTTCTTCAAGTTGTCAAGGTTGCAAAACCCGGGTTAAAGCAGTAAGAACTGACAGATAAAACTTGATTTTCTCCTCTTCATTTGAAAACCCAAATCCAACCCAATTGAAGGGGGGGACCCCAAAGGCCTCCTCTTCATCATGCCATTCAATAATAGTAGCAGAGTTGGAAGGGACCTTGGAGGTCATCTAGTCCAACCCCCCTGCTCAAGACCCCACGCCAATCCAGACAAATGGCTGTGCAGTCTCTTCTTGAAAACTTCCAGTGTTGGAGCATTCACCGCTTCTGGAGGCAGGTTGTTCTGCTGGTTAATTGTTCTCACTGTCAGGAAGTTTCTCCTTAGTTCTAGGTTGCTTCTCTCCTTGATTAGTTTCCATCCATTGCTTCTTGTCCTGCCTTCAGGGGCTTTTTTCTTTCATTTTTTCCCCCTTTCGTTTCCCCCCCCCTTCCATCTCGTCCCATTGAGACCCAAATTCTTCAAGTGGGGAAAGGAAGGAAGGAAGGAAGGAAGGAAGGAAGAAGAAAGAAAAAAGGAAAGAGAGAGAAAGTGTGTGTGTGTGAGAGAGAAAGAGAGGTAAAAGAGAAAAAAGAGAATGAAAAGAGAAAGTGAGAAAGAAGGAAAGAGAAAAACAGAAAAGGGAAGGAGAAAAAGAGCAAGAGAAAGAAGGAAAAGAGAAAGGTAAAAGAGAAAGAAAAGGAAAAGTGAGAAAGAGAAGGAAAAAGAAATAAAGAGAAAAAGAAAGAAAAAAGGGAAGGAGAAAAAGAGCAAGAGAAAGAAGGAAAAGAGAAAGAGAAAGAGGTAAAAGAGAGAGAAGGAAAAGTGAGAAAGAGAAGGGAAAAGAAATAAAGAGAAAAAGAAAGAAAAAAGGGAAGGAGAAAAAGAGCAAGAGAAAGAAGGAAAAGAGAAAGAGAAAGAGGTAAAAGAGAGAGAAGGAAAAGTGAGAAAGAGAAGGGAAAAGAAAGGGAAAAGAGAAATAGAGAGAAAAAGAAAAAAGGGAAGGAGAAAAAGAGCAAGAGAAAGAAGGAAAAGAAAGAGAAAGAGGTAAAAGAGAGAGAAGGAAAAGTGAGAAAGAGAAGGAAAAAGAAATAAAGAGAAAAAGAAAGAAAAAAGGGAAGGAGAAAAAGAGCAAGAGAAAGAAGGAAAAGAGAAAGAGGTAAAAGAGAAAGAAAGAAGGAAAAGTGAGAAAGAGAAGGGAAAAGACATAAAGAGAAAAAGAAAGAGAAAAAAGGGAAGGAGAAAAAGAAAGACAGACAAACCCCGCCTTCCTGCCAATAGCCCCTCCCCCTCCAAAAGCCCCTCCCCCGCGACCTCACCTGCCCCCGCGGCTCTTCCCCCTCCCTGCGAGAGAAGCGAGGGGGGGGCAGGAAGCGGCGCTGACCTGGCGACCCGGAAGCACTGCCCGGGCCCTTCCACGCGCCGGCACTTGGCAACCCGCGAGCGGGGCCGAGCCATCCCGGCGGACCGCGATGCTGCGCGGGGCGCCCGAGGGCCAGGCCACCGCCGTCGCCAGAGCCTTGTCGGCCGGTAGGTGCCGCCTCCGCCCAGCTCCGGGGGGGGGAGGGGCCCGGCTGGGAGGTGGGGCGGGGCGGGGGGGTCTTCCGGGGAGGGGGCCTCTGCGGTGCCCGAGCCTCTCCTCCTGGCCGGGGATGCGGCTTCCCCGCCTTCCCTCGTGGTGGCTGCCTGCCTGTCTGCTGGGGAGAGCCGCTCCTCTTGAATTACGGGCCCCGACAGTGGGGTAGCCTTTGGCCGGCCTGGTCTGGAGATGGATAGGAGACCATGAGGAGATCCATGGGGAAGAAGGGGGTGAGCAGCCCCTGCCCCGCTCACCTCTTGTCTGTCTGTCTGTCTGTCTATCTATCTATCTTCTATCTATCATCTATTTCTATCATCTATCTATCATCTCTCTATTTATCTATCATCTCTCTGTCTATTTAACATCTCTCTATCAATCTGCCTGTCTGTCTGTCTGTCTATCTATCTACCGGTATCTATCATCTATCTATCTATCTATCTCTATTTATCTATCATCTATTTCTATCTATCATCTATCATCTCTCTATCAATCTGTCTATCTATCTATCTATCATCTATTTCTATCATCTATTTCTATCATCTATCTATCATCTCTCTATCTATAATCTCTCTGTCTATTTAACATCTCTCTATCAATCTGCCTGTCTGTCTATCTATCTATCTATCTCTGTTTATCTATCATCTATTTCTATCTATCATCTATCTATCATCTATCATCTCTCTATCTATCTATCTATCTATCATTTCTCTTATCAATCTGCTTGTCTGTCTATCTATCTATCTCCTATCTATCATCTATGGTTGGTCTGTCTGGCTATTTATCTATCTATCTATTTCTATCTAATTCAATCTGTCATATATATATCCCACACACACATACATATATATCATCTGTCTATCTTAATCTTTCTGTCATATATAGACAGATGAAAAATAATATATATATATTATATATATAAAATATATATATTATATTTATATCCCGTGTAAAATTTGAAAGAGCAATGAAGCCAAAAGCACCAGCCTGAAGATGATGAATGGGACTTCGTCGAAACGTCGCCAAGACACTTCACATTTTACGTGGGAGAAAACCCGAATAACCAAAGACCTACATACAAACACTTGCGAAAACCTCAGAAAACATATATATATATATACACATATACATATACATATATAAAACATCTGTTGTATGTATATCATCTGTCTATCTCAATCTGTCATATATTATCTATCTATCTATCTATCTATCTATCTATCTATCTATATATATATATATATATATATATATATATATATATATATATATATATATATATAAATCTGTCATCTATTTCTATCATCTATCCATTACCCATCTATCTCACATACACACAAACACGCGAAAACATATACACACACACATAATCTATACCTCTTTCATCTATCTACTCTATAGCTGTCTATTTCTGTCCGTCTCTATCATATCATCTAGATCATCTATTACATCTCATTTGTCTGTCATCCACCTATCTACTTCATCCGTCCATCCAGTTATCTATCTGTCAGATTGATTTGCCATCCATCTCGAGAGGCTTACATCAAGATAATTATCTGTCTGGAGGGGAGGCTAGCTGTCTGTGTTTTTGTGCCCTGGATGAAAAGAGGTCCAGAATCAGACAACCTGAAACTTTCCAGGGGACTTGGACTCCTCAATTTCCAGCCAGCAGGTTGCTCCAGGAATGGAGATGCTCAAGTCAATCCAGGTCCTGGTTGTCCCAAAAGTGCTTTTTTCACGAGGCAACTGGACTTCCCTGTTTTTCTTTGAAGACGTTTTCCTTCTCATCCCAGAAGCTTCTTCAGTTCTTCAGCCCTGGAGGGCTGAGAATCTCCATAGACATTTAAGTAGACTGACTGGTGAAGCCTTTTGTTATTGTGGGCATTTCTGTTGCTTCATTTTGGCCTAAATCAACCCTTGATGGATTGTAACATTGTGCAATAACTTATCAGAAAGAACAAAAAAAAAAATCAGGTTGTGTTTTACAGGCCATTTTTAAGTGAGGTATTTGATATGCATAATAGATTAGCAGCACTAGTAATAGTGGCAATTGCTGTATTCTAGAAAGACAGTATGGATTGGTTTTCCTCTGTCACGGGAAAAATGACTTTGTTTCATTCTTTAATTATGCAGACTTCTATTCTTGCTGAGATAAAAGTATTTTTCAGGAAATAAATTGTACTCATTTTTAAGGAACTTCTGATTATAAATGTTTAGGTAGATTTTTTTTTCTTTGTCACAGACTCCACTAACAAAATATACATAGACATTTCTGGCTATTACTTTTTTCTCTGTTTACGTTGGCTTTACTCGGTTTTAATTGTCGTTTTACGTGTCCTTTTATTTCAGTCTTGACCCTGTTAACTACATAAACAGTTTTCTTAATAACACTGGGGGAAGTGGTTGGACAATCATTTATTCTGGGGTGCTTTTCCGCTTCTCTCCTTGATTAGAGGAAACGTAATGGGAGGTCTCCCCATTTATTTACCTAGATCTGCCTTTATTATTTTTATACATAATTCACAGCGTTGAACGTGCCGCCTTCCCCTTATTTTGCCCACAAGAGCAATCCTATGCGATGGGCTGGACTGAGAGAGAGGGATTGGCCCAAAGTCACCCAGCCGGCTTCCATGCCTAAGGCAGGACTAGAACTCTCAATCTCCTGGTGATTGGCCCAAAATCAACCAGTTGGCTTCCATGCCTAAGGCGGGACTAGAACTCGCCGTCTCCTGGTGATTGGCTCAGAGTCACTCAGCCAGCTTCCATGCCTAAGGCAGGACTAGAACTCTCAGTCTCCTGGTGATTGGCCCAAAATCAACCAGTTGGCTTTCTTGCCTAAGGCGGGACTAGAACTCTCAGTCTCCTAGTGATTGGCCCAAACTCAACCAGTTGGCTTTCTTGCCTAAGGCGGGACTAGAACTCTCAGTCTCCTGGTGATTGGCCCAAAATCAACCAGTTGGCTTTCGTGCCTAAGGCGGGACTAGAACTCTCAGTCTCCTGGTGATTGGCCCAAACTCAACCAGTTGGCTTTCGTGCCTAAGGCGGGACTAGAACTCTCAGTCTCCTGGTGATTGGCCCAAAATCAACCAGTTGGCTTTCGTGCCTAAGGCGGGACTAGAACTCTCAGTCTCCTGGTGATTAGCCCAAAATCAGCTAGCCAGTTTTCTTGCCTAAAGCAGAATTAGAACTCACCATCTCCCAGTTGCTAGCCCGATGCCTTAACCCCGAGACCAAACTGTTTTAATTGCTGCAGTTCAGTGATAGGGCCCCGGAGTGCTCATGAATGAAATTGCTAAATGCTAAGGACATTTGACAGAGATGAGTTCAGCGTTTGGCGTGTATAATAACATGTAGTTTTGTTGGAATGTTTGTATTCACAGCTTCTGTGCTCTGCCAAGTTGAGCCTGTGGGAAGATGGTTTGAAGCCTTCGTGAGGAGGAGAAACATCCATGTTTCTGCCTCTTTCCAAGAGTTAGAAGATGAGAAAGAAAGCTCTGAAGAGTCGGGAGATGAAGAATTACAACTAGAAGAATTTCCCATGTTAAAAACTCTGGATCCCAAAGATTGGAAGGTGTGTAATAATAGAATTAAAAATGGAAGGGAATGGAATGGAATAGAAAATAGAATAGAATAGAATAGAATAGAATAGAATAATAATGGAATAGAATAGAATAATAATGGAATAGAATAATAATAGAATAGAATAGAATAATAATGGAATAGAATAATAATAGGATAGAATAATAATGGAATAGAATAGAATAGAGAATGGAATGGAATGGAATAATAATGGAATAGAATAGAGAATAGAATAAAATAGAATAGAATAATGGAATGGATTAGAAGGGAACAGAATAGAGGAATATAGAATAGAATAGAATAGAATAATAATGGAATAGAATAATAATAGAATAGAATAATAATAGAATAGAATAATAATGGAATAGAATAAGAATAGAATAGAATAGAATAGAATAATAATGGAATAGAATAATAATAGGATAGAATAGAATAGAGAATGGAATGGAATGGAATAATAATGGAATAGAATAGAATAATAATGGAATAGAAAATATGGAATAGAATAGAGAATAGAATAAAATAGAATAATGGAATGGATTAGAATGGAACAGAATAGAGGAGAATAGAATAGAATGAATAGTAAAAATGGAGTGGAATAGAATAGAATAATAACTTCATTGTCACTTTGAATGTACGCTAATCAGCACACATTAAAATGAAATTTTGTTGCACAATTACGCACGTCCATTGGCTTTGCTTGTCTGAAGGTCACAAAAGATAATCACACACGACTCTGGGACACCGCAACCATCATAAATATGAGTCACTTGCCAAGTTGCTTAGTTTTGATCACACACCCAGGGCGGTGCCGCAACAGTTGTGTGAAAAATGGTCGTTAAGTCATTTTTTCCAGTGCCAATGTAACTTCAAACAGTCACTGCACAAACTGTTGTAAGTCTACCTGTTATAAGCAAAAGGCAACAACTTCTGTACTGGCAAATCAGACAACCAAACAAGGGAGAGACGAGCGGGGGAGGGAGGGATTACAATTTATTCTTGCTATAGTTTCTGTGGGCAGTTGTGATTAACCTGCGGCTGCCATAAATAGTTATATTTTCTTTTCCTTTCCCAGAATCAGGATCACTATTCAATTCTTGGTTTGGGACGTTTAAGATACAAGGCCTCTCAGAAACAGATCAAAGCCGCTCGTAAGTTCACTAAGCGTTCGTGGAAATTTGTCAAATAATGAAACTTCTCCTCTCCAAGTTGAATTGTTTTGTCATGTCACAGTCACTCGTAGGTTGCTGGGTAAGAGTGGTAGCACTGTCACAAGGGGACACAATTTAACGTCCTGTTGTGATTCCTCGCCAGCCAGTGGATCCAGCAGCTGAGTCTGAGGACTCGGAGGAGGAGGGGGGGCCTGGCGTGACATCAGAGTCAGGGGGAAGGCTCTGAGGAGCTCCAAGACTTACAGTCGGACGAGGAGCCTGGCCCCTCTACTCGCGCTCAGGCTGAGACACAGCTGTGCTGGGAGCCTGAGTTGGACAGCGATGAAGAACAGCTGGGACAAATCCAGGATGCACGAGAAGCAAGTAGGACAGAGGGATGCAGTGGGGCGGCTCCAAAGGCAAAGGAGAAGGCATTAGGAAGCCATGCCTTGGCATAATTATAAAAGGGAAGGTGTGGGGGGTGCTGGTGGCCGTTCATATTGAGGAATCGAGTTTCTATGAACTGTGTTTTTTCGCCTTGGACATTGACTTAGGTCTGTGAATAATAAAATGGGATTGTTTTTTCCCTGCGGTTCCAGCCTGCTTATTGGAAGAGGGGCTTCTCCTTGTGCGCATAACAAGGACTCACCTGGGCTGGGATAGAACACGTCTTCCTTCAACTATTTTTACCCTCCTCAACTATACCTGGGGTAACATCCATAAGCCAGGAGATTCTGTTCTTAGCTTAAACGTTGCCCTACAAGGAATGGGTAGCTTCCAAATATCAATAAATAAAATAAAAAGACTGATGCTGGGAAATAATACCTTTAAACCCTGGCATAAGATGGTAACGGAGGAGTCGGAAGAGCTAATGTAACATTAGGGGGGGAAAAGCAGTAAAATGTATTTAATAGTGGCTTGAATTTAAATTAAAACATCTGACATTGAAACGTTTTGCTTACAATCGGTCCAAAAATAATACAGAAAATATATCCGTGCCTCCGGTGGGTCCAGTTGTAATTTTTACGGGATGTCCCTCGGTCTTTTGGCACCATGTCTTTGCATTTTTGTTCTATACCTAGTTTCTGTCACTCCCAAATTTGGGGCTCTATGGAGTCCAAAATCAAACATATTTATTTAAAAATAAATTTAGTTCCTTCTATGTCATCTCCATTTGCGACCGATGTACATTTCCAACCACGAGAAAATATAATTTTCTTTAGGCCAGGTTATTAATAGTATCATTAATTGTTAACAGTAACCATTTGGTTTGATATGTAGGGTGACGTTTATTTATTTATTTTTTTTAATGACTTTGGCTTTTAGGCTGCTCCGTTTCCAAAAGGACAGAGCAGTTTATAATAGAAGGAAGAAAAGGGGTTCAAATGAACAAAGCAAAATTGATTAGTAACAAGAAATTACAGGTCTTCCCTGCTCTTCAAAAGGTGGTTCATACCTTAAACGTGTATTTTATTTTGCTGTAATTTGGTTTATGTTAGAAAACTAAATAAGGATACAGTCTGGATCATTCTACATTGCTTTACTTCTTTTAAAGACATCTGTATTCCCACATATATAGACAATTGTCATTCTGGAGTGTTTCTGCCAAATGAAAAATGCCAGGGCTTCCTCATTCTTTCTTGTTTGAAAGATTGTCTGAGATAATGCATAATGGACTGTACCTTGATTTTATTTTCCTTAATCCGTAGATAAAGCCATGGTTTTGAAGCACCATCCTGACAAACGAAAAGCAGCCGGAGAACAAATCGGGAAAGGTTACAATGATTATTTCACCTGTATCACAAAAGGTAAGAGCGAGCAAGTATAGCACTAAATAATAAATTCAGTGTCTTATACTGTCCGGGCATGCACAATCTTGAGTGCGTTGAGATAACCCAGGAGCAAACACAGTAAACAGTGGTTTGTATTAAATGGTGGTTTATCTTACACTATCATATATCAGGAACCATATACATACATACAGCGGGATCCAACAAACCACAATTACAGCAGGAAACAGAAGAGAGAAAACACATGAGCAGAACCTTCCCTTTTATACGAAGGCTCTTAAAGAGACACAGACCCTGCTGAGTCATTCCTATCATTACATTACACCTTCCATCTTACATTACATAATCCTTTAAAAGGCCAAAAATAATAAAAAAAATGTTACTTGTCTGTAAGTTATATGAGAAATTGAATTCTGCTTTCACCCCATGCTCTGAAACATGGTTTTTTTTTTCCTGTCTGCTTAATAAGTTAGAGCTGTGTGGTTTCACTTTTCAGCCTATGAAACGTTATCAGACCCCACGAAAAGAAGAGCGTTTAACAGCATAGACCCCACTTTTGACAACGCAGTTCCTTCCAAAAGCGAAGCGAAGGAGAACTTCTTTGAGGTTTTTGCTCCCGTGTTCGAAAGAAATGCCAGGTAAGTTTTCTCCCCTATCTGGGTATTATTGTTCTCTTCGCTTTTCAAATGTTTTCAAGCCATCACTGGATTCCCGTGAACGTCTACTTTAAGGGGAATGAAAAACAGAACAGTCAAGTTCCTAAGATGGTGTCCACAGACTGGCAGGAAAATATACTTGAGTGTAAACCAATTCACGCTGGCGTATTTGGATGACGCTGAAGCAGTTTCATAATGGATACCAAAAACATTGAATAACAAGAGTTGGAAGGACCTTGGAGGCCCTCTACCACTTCAAACAAATGGTTGTAACGGTTGAGCTTTGCCAGTAGAGATGGTCCCATTTTCAGAACTATGCTTAGATTGTCCTCTCTGCCTTTTGTCACGGCGGGGACGAGCTACGCCCCAACAATACCTGGATTTCTAAGCCTGGACGAGTTCCGTTCCAGAGGTTAAATATGACATTGCTCCTGGAAATTATAATTTGCCATAACTTCTTGGGACAACGTGACCCGCCAGAGTGGGGTATGTTACAGACTCCCTTCCTTAAAGTAAGTCCATCTAGTGGGACCAAGAAGGGCCTTCTCTGTGATGGCTCCCTCCCTGTGGAACATCATCCCTGCGGAGATGACATTGGCCCCCGTTTTGACGCTCTTTTGAAAGGCCCCCCAAAGACACGGTCTTGTCAGCAGGCCTGCTGATCAACAGGGTGATATGGAGCCCCATCAGGTGATTTGATTGATTGTTGTCACCAGATGAGTTTTGTATTTTGAATTTTGATGTCTGTAAGCCTGCCAGAGTCACTGAGTGAGCTGGGTGGCCATATATCAATTCTTAATAAATCAAACAAGTATACATGATAACATCGACATTAAGATGCTGTCATGTTGGCAGTTCTGTTTCACGTCAAGGATTGAGTTGCTTGCGATAATCATGTTAGACCGTTTATATATATATATTTTTTATATATATATATATATATATATATATATATATATATATATATATATATATATATATATATATATATATATATATATATATATATATATATATATATATATATATATATATATATATATATTCTGAATTTAAAATCCCCCTAAAATGAAAAATGCCGATGTTTAAATGCGTAGACCAACGCGGTTCCTGCAAAAGAATGCTTGTTTATTTGTTTGCTACAGATGGTCAAATAAGAAAAGCGTTCCTAAGCTTGGGGATATGGACTCATCTTTTGATGAGGTGGATGCTTTTTATTCTTTCTGGTAAGTGGACTAATTCTGCCTCTTTTTCTATCAAGATCGTACGGATAAAACCCGTAGGAATACAGAAGAATTTGGAGCAGTGGCAGGGTTGAAAAATAAACAGAGAAAAGACTTAAAGTGACTAACTAAAAAACTTAGAAAGAAAAACAAAAAAAAACCCAACGAGCCAAAAAAAACCTTCAAACAGTCAAAAAAAGTGAAATATTTAGGAAATGTATTTAATTCTGCCTCTTTCTATCAGGATCGTACAGATAAAACCTGTAGGAAAAGTAAATTGAGAATTAATGGAAGTCAATCTATATAAACATGTGATAAAATATTGTGATCTTTAGCTCTTTTTTTTAATTCACCTGTTTTCATTTCTGGGTGGTTTTTTTTTTTCATTTTCCTTAAAATAAACTAGCATAATTGTAACTAACTGAGTTTCAGACACCAGAGCCTAGACCAAAGGTTGGTCATCCACGTTTCCCAATCTCAGCTACCTGAAGATGTGTGGGCTTCAACTCAGCATGGTGGTTGGGAAATTCTAGAACAGTGGTTCTCAACCTTTTTAATGCCGCGACCCTCAACCGGTCGTAAGTCGAGGACTGTTTCCCTGCCCGGGAGTGCCGCACATGCGTGGTGCCGCCCCCTGCGCCGGCCGAGGCGTAGCTAGCAAGGGGCAGTGACGGCGCAGGGCGACCACCGGCTGGGCCACCAGCTGGCCTAGCCCAAGGGAGGTGAGGCACCCGCCGGGCCCCACGTGCGCCAGCAACCCTCCCTGCGCCCGCCGGCCTCCCACCTCCCACCCCTGGCCCTCTTTTACTTACATTTGTAGTAGTTGCTCAGCAGGGAGGGGTGGAAACTTCCAGACAACTCGCCTTCACTGCAGACAACTTGCAGCACCGTTTACAGACTGGGACTTTTGGCGGGCTCAGCAGGGCAGAGACCACCTGGACAATTCCTATTGGCTTTGGAAAGCCAATAGAATTAGACTCTATTCAAGAGAGTCTATTCTATTGGCTTTCAAAAGCCAATAGAATAAGAGGGAGTAGCACAGCTACTGGGGGGGAATGGCGGACTGCGTTGTTTGGCGACCCCAGTGAAATGGTCGTTCGACCCCAAATGGGGTCGCGACCCACAGGTTGAGAACCGCTGGTATAGAATATTACTCTGCCTGTTTTTCGATTCTTGTGATTTTTTGCCGGATGTGGTGTTTCCGTGTAGTAGGGCTCAAAAGAATAAAAGTGATATTTCATGCTTTTCTAATCTTGTTGAAATTCTCCTATTAACAACGTGGACTATTAAAAAGGCGTTTAAGTGATATGAAGCAGCTGTTATTTTTTCCCCCCCAGTTTTACTGACTTCTTCTCTCGATGTTAACTGCAATAGGTACAACTTTGATTCTTGGCGAGAATTTTCTTACCTGGATGAAGAAGAAAAAGAGAAAGCAGAATGGTGTGTATGACGAAAGGGTGTTTCCAAAAGAAAGGATTAATATATTGACAAGATAATTTCACACATTACACCGGGGGTCCCTCTTTAGAGAGTCCTATACTTGACTGCTCAGAAATAAGTCCCTTTTAATTCAGCGGAAAACATTTTATGTATACATGTTGTGAGTGTCCCTAGACCAGCTTGGGAAGTGTCAGAGTATGAGGATGAGCAGCCAGGCCCCTCTGGGTGTTTTCCCCTCCCGGCAGCTGAGCTAGACAGGGAGGAGATTTACAGGCAGTCTAGATCAGATTCACAAAGTGAGGGGTCAGATTTGGATCAAGAAGATAGATGGCTTGATCCGAGATTCCGAAGGTTTGATAAGCGACGGTGTCAGTTAAGTGGAAAAAGGAAGTAATGAGGGGAAGTGACGTATCGGACACTATATTAGAAGGGGACAGAGAGACTACGCCTTTGTCACGAGCAGCGTTAATCAAGGAGTAGCCTGATATCTGGAGCATTGCCTTTGAATTCAGTCTTCTGATGTTTTGGAAATCTACGGAAGAATAATGAGGTATTGGACAATGTGATAAAGAAAGAGTGAGTAATTGGAAGGTGTGGGAAGAGCCTGTTTTAATCTAAATGTAAATAAATGAGACTTGGCCGTTCCTGCCAGCAACATGCCAGCAGCGTGCTCTGAAGTGAATCCTTTTGAAATGTGTTAAATAAACCTCTTAAAGACATATTTATGTGGATTTTAATGAGCTGAGAGGGGCCAGACAGAACAATACATAGCTAGGAAAAGGATTGAAGCCTTACTTGGGAATATGTCTGGATTCACAGAACTTAAATAATGAACTTGCGTTGTTGCATCTTACTATACGGTGCATTATTGTTGCTTTGTTCTTATCATTAGTGCTTATGATTTGAGTCAGTCTATTCTGAACTTTGCAAATAATAAAAAAAAAACCACGCAAAACTAGTTGCTTTAAATACTATTGAATAAAATGGCCTAGGAGCATTTAAGGACCGTGGCTTATTTTGCAAACGTATCTAAGCTAAAGCAAGCTCTCTTTCCTCTTTCCTGGCAGTCGAGATGAAAGAAGGTGGATTGAAAAGCAAAACAGAGCAGGTAGATCGTTAAGGAAAAAAGAAGAGATGAATAGAATAAGGACATTAGTTGGTGAGTATGAACCCAACGTCCTCAGGGCGTCTTGATTTTTAAACACCATCTTTTGGGGCGAGCCCTATGGACATATTTTTTTTTCTTTCTGCTCCAAGATAACGCCTATAGTTGTGATCCCAGAATAAAAAAGTTTAAAGAGGAAGAAAGGGCAAAGAAAGAAGCTGAAAAGAAAGCAAAGGTAGAAGCAAAACGAAAAGAACAAGAGGAAAGAGAAAGGGTAAGTCCCTTTGTGTGAGAAAAAAAAAAAAGACTTAAAACACTTAAATACATTCTTACTTCACCAGTAAGAATGCTTTGAATAGTGTGGGGAAAAACAAATTTAAATAAGAATTCCGCAAACATGCTTTGAATAGTGTGGGAGAAAACAAATTTAAATAAGAATTCTGCAAAACATGCTTTGAATAGTGTGGGAGAAAACAAATTTAAATAAGAATTCCGCAAACGTGCTTTGAATAGTGTGGGAGAAAACAAATTTAAATATGACGAGGCAATCGAGACGATCAATTAGAAAAGAAGCTTTATATTGCTGTGGTTATGATTGGCAGAAACATGAGAAAAATGTCTACATTTAATTCTCACGTATTCAAATAATAAGAACTATTAATCTGAGGTTGGCAAAAGAGAATGTTATTGGAAGAACAGAAAATCAAGCAAAGCCATTATATGGGCTATAGAATTATCAAAATCAATTGTTATTGGTTGTTCTTTTAAATACTAACCCAGACAACACACTGATTACCAAATATTAAGGTGATTATGTTAAAAATCAATAAAACATTTTTTTTAAAAAAAGAAAGGCTAAGTTCTAAATTATATGTGAAGCTGAAACCATTTAAGATACCATAAATACAGGCTTGAGGTTTTAGTAGTGGAATAATAATAATAATAATAATTAATAATAATAATAATTATTATTATTATTATTACGGATCATCGCACAGTCAGCCAGATGTTCAGACTGGATTTGGCATTTTTGTCTACCTATCGAGTCTTCCGCAAGCACCTGGGAGAGGCAGATGTGGATGTTTGATGGTATTACAGATCTCGTCGCAGGATGGAAGCAGTTCCTAGTCAGGCCACCTTTTGCAATTGACTGATGGCGAATTTGTCAATGCCGATGATGGTGTTCAAGTTGTTTTGGGATTGCATCCAAGGCGCCTGTTACTACTGGTACTACCCTTGCTTGCCTTTGCCACAGTCTTTCTATTTCTATTTGTAGGTCTTTGTATTTTGTTATCTTCTCCAGTTTATTATTATTATTGTTGTTGTTGTTGTTATTGTTGTTGTTATTATTATTATTATTAATATGGATCATCGCATAGTCAGCCAGATGTTCAGACTGGATTTGGCATTTTGTCTACCTATCGAGTCCTTCCCAAGGACCTGGGATAGGCAGATGTGGATGTTTGATGGTATCACAGATCTCGTCGCAGGATGGAGGCGGTTCCTAGTAAGGCTGCCTTTTGCAATTGACTAATGGCGAATGTGTCAATTATTATTATTATTATTATTATTATTATTTATTAAATTTCTATGCCGCCCTATTCCGGGAACTCAGGGCGGCTTACAGCATAAATAGAAATCTAATACAAACTAAATAGTACATTTATAAAAATAAATATATAAAAAGAAGAACCCCTAAATTAAGAACCATTCATTCAGCAAACATACACACAGACATACACTGGCTAGGGGCAAGATTTCAACCGCCCCAGGCCTGCCGGCAGAGATGGGTCTTTAGTAGTTTACGAAAGGCGGAGAGGGTGGGGGCGATACGGATCTCCGGGGGGAGTTGATTCCAGAGGGCCGGGGCCGCAACAGAAAAGGCCCTTCCCCTAGGCCCCGCCAGGCGACACTGTCTAGCCGACGGGACCTGGAGAAGGCCGACTCTGTGGGCCCTAACCGGTCGCTGGGTTTCGTGAGGCAGCAGGCGGTCTCGTAAGTAACCTGGTCCGATGCCATGTAGGGCTTTATAGGTCATAACCAACACTTTGAATTGCGTTCGGAGACCAATAGGCAGCCAATGCAGCTCACGGAGTGATGCTGAGATGTGGGCATTTCTGGGCAGGCCCAACACTGCTCGCGCGGCTGCATTCTGCATTACCTGAAGTCTCCGAACGTTTTTCAAAGGTAGCCCCAAGTAGAGAGCATTGCAGTAGTCGAGCCTCGAGGTGATAAGGGCATGAGTGACTGTGAGCAGAGACTCCCGGTCCAAATAGGGCCGCAACTGGTGCACCAGGCGAACCTGGGCAAATGTCCTCCTCGCCACAGCCGAAAAATGATGTTCCAAGTTTAGCTGTGGATCGAGGAGGACGCCCAAGTTGCGGACCTTCTCCGAGGGGGTCAAAAGCTCCCCCCCCAGGCTGATGGACGGATAGATTGAATTATCTTTGGGAGGCAGAACCCATAGCCACTCCGTCTTGTCGGGGTTGAGTTTGAGCCTGTTGGCACCCATCCAAACCCTAACAGCCTCCAGACATCGGCACATCACTTCCGCTGCTTCACTGAAATGACACGGGGTGGAGATGTAAAGCTGGGTATCATCAGCATACTGATGATATCTCACCCCGTGTTGTCGGATGATCTCACCCAGTGGTTTCATGTAGATATTAAACAGCAGAGGGGAGAGGACCGATCCCTGAGGGACCCCACAAGGGAGGAACCTAGGGGTCGACCTCTGACCCCCCGCCAACACCGACTGTGACCGACCAGTGAGGTAGGAGGTGAACCACTGCAAAACAGTGCCCCCAACCCCCAACCCCCCCAGTCGGTGCAGAAGGATACCATGGTCAATGGTATCGAAAGCCGCTGAGAGGTCAAGTAGCACCAGGATAGTGGAAAATCCCCTATCCCGGGCCCGCCAGAGATCATCCGTCAGCGCGACCAAAGCAGTTTCCGTGGAGTAGCCGAGCCTGAATCCTGACTGTTGAGGGCCCAGATAATCGGCCTCATCCAAGGACCGCTGGAGCTGGAGTGACACCACCTTCTCAACAACCTTCCCTATAAAGGGAAGATTGGAGACAGGACGGTAGTTGTTTAAAACAGCTGGGTCCAGGGAAGGCTTCTTGAGGAGGGGGCGCACAATTGCCTCCTTGCAGGGAGCCGGAAAGGACCCCTCCCTCAAAGAAGCGTTGACAATCTCCTGAACCCAGCCCCGCGTCACCTCCCTGCTGGCCGAAACCAGCCAGGAGGGGCACGGGTCCAATAAACAGGTGGCGGAGCTCACAGCTCCAATGGCCTTGTCGACTTCATCAGGTGCCACCGGGTCAAACTCCTCCCACACAACAGGATCAAGACGAGTCCCTGTCATCTCGACTGAATCATTATCAGCCGATACTGCATTCCAATTGGAGTCAAGGTCCATCCGAATCTGGGCGATTTTATCCGCAAAAAACTTATTAAAGTCCTCAGCACTACCCTGCAAGGGTGCATCAACCCCCCCCTGATTAAGGAGGGAGCGAGTTACCCTAAACAGGGCGGCTGGGCGGGATTCCGCAGATGCAATCAAGGCGGAATGATACGCGCATCTTGCCGCCTTGAGCGCCACCTGATAAGTCTTGATATAAGATCTTACAAGTGTTCGGTCAGATACGGATTTACTTTTCCTCCATCGCTTCTCTAGGCGTCTCTTCTGGCGCTTCATCCCCCTGAGTTCCTCAGTAAACCAAGGAGATCTCCTGGGTCTGCTACCACAGAGAGGTCGCAGCGGCGCAATCCGGTCAAGAGCCCCCTTCGCAGCCATATTCCAGGCCGTAACCAGGGACTCTGCCGAACTGTGAATGAGAGAGTCCAGTATTTCCCCAAGCGTCCTCTGAAAACTCTCTGGATCCATCAGACGTCTGGGGCGGAACCACCTAATCGGTTCCGCCTCCCTGCAGGGGAGGGGTGGAGCCTTAAAAACAAGCCGCAGCAGAGAATGATCTGACCATGACATAGGCAAAATATCTAAGCCCCTTAAATTCAGATCATTGCTCAACTGTTCTGAGAGGAATACCATGTCGGGAGTGTGTCCCCTCTCGTGAGTCGGACCCTGAACTACCTGAGTCAGGTTCATGGTTGCCATGGTGGCCATGAACTCCTGCGCCAACCCAGAGGATTCGCCGAGCGACGGCAGATTTAAGTCCCCCAAGACAATAAGCCTGGGGAACTCAACCGCCAGCCCAGCAACCTCCTCAAGTAGCGCAGGCAGGGCTGTTGACACGCAGCTGGGAGGCAGGTACGTAAGCAACAAGCCCACCTGAACCCCTAGGTCCAACTTCACAAGAAGCAACTCACAACCCGCAATCTCAGAAACAGCAAGCCTGCGTAGACTAAAGGTCTTCTTGGCTATAATAGCCACTCCTCCCCCCCTTCCCTGGGGTCGTGGCTGATGCCATACCTGAAACCCGGCTGGACACATCTCAGAGAGAGGAACTCCTCCCTCCGGGCCCAGCCAGGTCTCAGTCACACATGCGAGGTCGGCCTCCTCATCCAGGAGAAGATCATGGATGAGGGGAGCTTTATTTACAACCGACCTGGCATTGAGCAGCAGCAGCCTGAGCCCAGGGTCCGGATTTCCCCCATCACCAGTACTTCGGGCTGAACTCACAGGGTCGGAGCAAGGGATCACTTTTAAACAGCGAGCTCTTGTTCCCCGGGAATGGCCTACCCTGTGGCCCCCGCCATATCTGCCTCTCCCCAGCAAGACCGGTATACTTTGGCCCTCTATCACCCCAGAGCCAGCGCCCCCCTCCCCCTCCGCCTCTGCCGTGCCAGGCAGGCTAGCCAGTCCATCCCATTCATTCCACTCAACCACAACTCCATCCATATCATTTAATTTACCCCTCCCAAAAACCACCCTATAAACTAACAATTTAAAAACGAGCTAACCATCCATTCATCCATTCAACCCGATTCATTCCACAAACAGTCAATCCCCCCCAATCTTTCATAACTTCTAACAAGTCAATTAAAATTGTATTAAATAGATATAAATATTTAAAATTTAGACAAACAGTATATAAAAAAAACTTGAAAAACATAGTGACAAACAGAGTCGGCTGATTAGAGCAATGGCTGCTCAGCGGCTCAATTGTTCTCTTCCCCTCGGACTCCCAAGTTCAGCTGCTCACGTTTGGGGTGGCTGGGCTGGGGGAGTGGCTATACAGCAGCCCGGTTCTTCTCCTCCCCGATGCCGATGATGGTGTTCAAGTGGAGCTCCAGCTGTTTTGGGATTGCACCCAAGGCGCCTATGACTATTGGTGCCACCCTTGCTTGCCTTTGCCACAGTCTTTCTATTTCTATTTGTAGGTCTTTGTATTTTGTGATCTTCTCCAGTTCTTCTGTCTCCAGGCTTCTTCTTCTTCTTCTTCTTCTTCTTATTATTATTATTATTATTATTATTATTATTATTATTATTATTATTATTATTATTTTCATTCACTCGTTCATTCATTCATTCATTCTTGCTAGAAAGGGAGGAGAATCCAGCATTTTCATACCTCTCATACAGGTTTTATTCCCCCTCTTGAGTCGCGAATTTAACTCGATCCAGAGAAGGTGAACGCCAGTTTTTTTTTCTTTTGTCTCAGCAAAGGCAGGCAGAACTAGAAATGGCGCGACTGGCCCGGGAGAAGGAGGAGGAAGAGGCGAGGCAACAGACTTTGCTGATGAAGAAAGAGAAGGATATACAGAAGAAAGCGATTAAAAAGGAACGGCAAAAGCTGCGAACAACTTGCAAGGTACACAGCTGCTACTGCTGTTTTCGTCCAACCTGTTTTTTTTTTTCCAGCCAGCTGTTCCGAGCCCAACATCCAGCGTCTTCAGACACCATGTATCATTGTTAAAACCTGGAGAAACGAGAAGCAACGTTTCTGTAGTTGACACTTCTCGTCATTGGTTTTTTCTCTAGTGAGATGTGTTTCCGCAAGCCGGTTTAGGTTGAAATGGTGCTTTGATTCTTTTTCTTAAAAAAAAAAAAATGTCACCAACCTTTTTGGGTGGGCGGCTCGGTGGGAAAGGGGGGGGTCAGACAGTTTTACGCGGGCATGCGCCCAGACCCAAATGCAGCTGTGCGCACGTACGCGCAAATGGGGCCAGGAGCATAAGAACATAAGAAGAGCCCTGCTGAATCAGGCCAAAGCCCATTGAGTCCAGCATTCTGTGTCACACAGTGGCCCACCAATTGTACATGGGGATCTTGAGCAGAAAGAGAAGGCAAAACCCTCCCTTTCCCTTGACCCCCAACAAATGGGACTCAAGGGAATCCTGCCTGCCTCAACCAACATAGAGGCGGCACGTGGACATCTGTTTTAATAACCACCGATACACTTGGCATCCATGAATCTATCTAGCCCTGCCTTGAAGCTGTCAAGGCTGACAGCTGTCACGACCCCTTCAGGAAGTGAATTCCATAAATCAACGACCCTGTGGGTGAAGAAATATTTCCCTTTATTTGTCCTCACTTTCTTAGCTATGAGCTTTAGGGAGTGCCCCCTTGTCCTGGTATTGTGTGATAGAGAAAAGAATTTTTCTCTATCCACCTTTTCTATCCCATGCATGATTTTATACACTTCGATCAAGTCACCCCTTAAACGCCGTCTTTCAAGGCTGAAGAGACCAAGGCGTTGCAATCTGGTTTCGTAAGGGAGGCGCTCCATTTCCTTGATCATTCTTGTTGCCCTTTTTTTGCACCTTTTCCAGGTGCAAAAAAAGCATGCTTGCTCCATCAATGGGCCTGCTCGATAAGCCACTTGAGGGGCTTCATCCCGCTCAGAGGGCCCCAGGCTCGGTGGGAAAGGGAGGGGCAGACACCTTTAGACGCGCGCATGCGCACCGGCCCAAATGCAGCTGTGCCCTGCGTACGCATGAACGGGGACGCTAGCATGCTCGCTCCATAAATGGGACTGCTAGCGCCGGCGCAAGGGGGTTGAGCGTGCATGCCCGCACACACACCGCGAGCCGGTCGATTGGGGACCTCCGTTCTAAGTGACTTCAGGCGGCTTATAAAGATTTAAAAAAAAAATCCATGTAGGAAGACTAAAAAGCGATAATGCCCATTGTCAATCAGATAAGCCCCTTGATGGGCTTCGTCCCATTCAGAGGTCCCCAGGGAGTTGGACTATAAGACCCCCAGGGTCCCTCCCATCTCTTATTCTGTTGACCGGTGGGACGGCTTGCCTCCAGAAGTGGTGGGTGCTCCATCACTGGAGCTCTTCAAGAAGAGACTGGACAGCCATTGGTCCAGAAGAGTACAGAGCCGCCTGCTTGAGCGGGGGGGGGGGGGTTGGACTAGAAGGCCTCCAGGGTCCCTTCCAACTTGATTTTCTAACTCAGAGGTTCTCAACCTTTTTCAGGCTACGACCCTGACCT
This sequence comes from Bothrops alternatus, assembly GCA_034064705.1. Lineage (NCBI taxonomy): Eukaryota > Metazoa > Chordata > Lepidosauria > Squamata > Viperidae > Bothrops > Bothrops alternatus. Next base: position 1,526,624 of record JARGCV010000301.1, read on the forward strand.
GCGCCACGCATGTGTGGTGCGCCCCCAACCTGCACCGGGCATGGGCGGCGCGACGGCCCGCATTGCGCATGCACGGTGCTGCCCCCTGCGCCGGCCAAGGGGAAAAGGGGGAAAAAATGGGGTCACGACCCACAGGTTGAGAACCACTGTTCTAACTGAAAATACTTCCTGAACATTGAAGCTCATCTTGATGTCAAGGGTTAGAGCAGGCTCAGTCCAACACGTCGTATGTCAGTTGCGTGTTGTTTCTTCCCCTCCCCACCCCACCCTTGAAATCTGAAAATGAAAGCGTGTGGCGGTCCATTTTCAGAACTGGAACTACTTTTCCGACAACGAGGCGGAAGGCGTCAAGATGATGGAAGACGTTGAGAAGCTTTGCGACCGTCTGGAGCTGGCCAGGTAGGCAGTCCTGACCTCCCGCTCTGGGTTGGTTGACCTTCCCGCTTTCGGCCGGATCTGAAATGTCGTTCCACGGTTTGTTTCCAGCATGCAGTGCTTGAATGAAGCGCTTACCTCCACAACCAAGGACGAAGGGAAGGCCGCGGTATTAAAACAGGTAAATATTAACATTTTTGTCGTGTAAAATAATAATAATAATAATAATAATAATATAATTCTGCTGACTGCTGATTGCCAGCAGTTCAGCAGTTCGATCCTGACTGGCTCAAAGTTGACTCAGCCTTCCATCCTTCCAAGGTCGATAAAATGAAGACCCAGATTGTTAGGGGCAATATGCTGACTCTGTAAACTGCTTAGAGAGGGTTATAAAAGAACTGTAAAGCGGTATATCGGTCTAAGTACTAAAATCTTGGCCCAGCTGATTTTGGAGCATTCATATATGTGAAATGGAAAGCAATCTTTCTCCAGTATATCAGCCTTCAGATATATCTGACTACAATCTCCATTATGTCCAGCCACCATCAGTTGAAACTCTTAGCCAATGTATTCTAAGTTTGGAGGATTCTAACTTAAGGACAATGATATGACAAATTATACTTTGTAATTCACCCTTCCTAGCAATTGTTATAGGTGAAAGAATACACATATTCATGACTCTTCTTGTCCCATCTAAATAACAAATTGTGTTATAGAATAAAAGATTCCATTCCTAATAATAATAATAATAATATAATAATAAACCGGCAGAGAAGGGCGACCCTTGGCGAAAGAGGCAACTTCCTCGCTAAAAGTGGGGAGACGAGCCGCCTCCACCAGAATGTAAACATGATTTTAAAAAAAATGGAAGGGTTGTGTATTTTCTGAGGGCCCTACACAACTTTAATTGAGGACCACAATTGAACCCAGCATTGTGGTAGCTAAGCGAAACCTTTGTTAAGGGAATTTTGTCCCGCGTTACTGTGCCACAGTTGTTAAGTGGACCACTGCAGGTAACACGGTTGTTAAGTGGATCTGCCTCTTCCCCCCCCCCGGTGACTTTGCTTCTGAGAAGGTCGCAAAAGGGGATCACACGACCCCGGGGGGGCGCTGCGACCGTCGTAAATACGAGTCCATTGCCCAGCGAATATTGATCTCGTGCCCGTGAGATATTGCAGCGGTCGTTAAGTCTGAAAAACAGTCGGAAGTCCCTCTTTTTCCCCCCAGTGCTGTTGTAACGTTGAATGGTCACTAAATGAACTGTCGTAAGTCGAGAACTATCTGTATTTGCCCCTCCCCTCAAAAATGAAAACTGCATTCTCAGAAGAGAAAATAACAGTAAGGGGAAAAAAATTTGTTGGGGAAAAAAATTTGAAATCTGCGTAATTCAATCCAAGGATGGGAAGAAAAAAGATTACACAAATGAATCTTGTTTATCCAACTGCCCGGTGCAAATAAGTGTAACAAAACGATTGCTGGCTTGGGTGTAGGTGTGTATATGTGTTTCATATATATTTGTGCATGTGTGTAAAGTGAGGCACAGTTGGCTACTAAATTGGAGTGAGAAACGTTCAGTTTAAATAGACTTTTATTGTGATTACATTACCATATTTAATATTTTCTTGCTACGTATATGTCGGGATGTGGGTCTATACATAAGTTGTTCGTAGTATGTTTAGGTGTGTGTCATGTATGTTCAGAGCGAGCAACTAAATTTCATTTTTGATGTGTGCCGTGGACCCACAGTATAAAAATGACAATAAAGGTTATCTTATCTTTAATGAAGAGAAGGACGAGGGGGGGGCAGGATAGCAGTGTTCCAGTATCTCAGGGGCTGCCCCAAAGAAGAGGGAGTCAAGCTCTTCTCCAAAGGACAAGAAGCAACGGATGGAAACTAATCAAGGAAAGAAGCAACCTAGAACTAAGGAGAAACTTCCTGACAGTTTTTTTCATCTTGAATGGCAAAAAAAAAAAAAAAAAAGACTTAGGAAAATCAGATTCTGACTTAGATGAAAGCAGTAGCTAAAGCTGCTTCTGAATCTGAATTCTTTGTGGGTGGCCCCAAAGAAGAGGGAGTCAAGCTATTCTGCAAAGCGCCTGAAGGCAGGCAGGACAAGAAGCAACGGGTGGAAACTAAGCAAGGAGAGAAGCAACCTGGAACTAAGGAGAAACTTCCTGACAGTTAGAACAATTAACCAGTGGAACTACCTGCCTCCAGAAGCGGTGAATGCTCCAACACTGGAGGTTTTTAAGAAGAGGCTGGACAGCCATTTGCCCGAAATGGTGTAGGGTTTCCTGCCTGAGCAGGGGGTTGGACTAGATGACCTCCAAGGTCCCTTCCAACTTTACTATTATTATTAATAATAATATTAATAATATTATTAATATTAATATTATCATCTTATTAGGATTATAAATATGTGTGAATGAAGCCTCGCTTCACAAAAGCGATGGCACATTTATTTATTTCTATATTTAATAAAGAGGCATCTGATGAGGTTAAGCTCATGGGAGTTAGGTTTTTATATATACAAATACAGATTCTTGGAAGTTTCCCCCCACTTTTTGCTGCCTTGCTTAGAGAAGACACACACACACACACACACACACACACACACACACAGAGAGAGAGAGAGAGAGACGCACACACAACCCTCTGGAACTTTTCTTTGGGTCTTTTTTTTTTTTCCCCTCCACAAGAAAATGTTCTTTTTCTGTCCTCACTGTACTTCGCAATATTAACAAATCACTTGATTACTATTATTATTATTTTACACAAAGCTTGCTTTGGTCTTTTTCTTCCCCCCCCCCCTCCCCCCTTCCTGTGTTTCTGCTTCCTACGTTTTTTTATATATATCTTTTTATTGGTTTTTCCCCCCCACATATGCAAATTTTCCAATCAACAAGTTGTCTGATATTTGCTAAACTAATACATATTCAATTCCTAATCCTTGCTTCTTTTCTCTAACCAAGTCTGATTCCTACGTTACAGACAGGGAATATGATGTTGATAATAAATCTATAAAGAAGAAAATGCAGCAGATCAGGAAAATGAAAGAAAAATTAATGTTGTTGAGCCTTCCCAGTTGGAGGCTGGAGGCCTTATTATTAGGCAGAAGTAGGCCTCACCCATTTTTGCAGGGGTCCTTTCCCCCCCACACCGCTCATTTCAGGCAAAAAGACAGGAACTGTAATTCATTTTTTTTTCTATGCCAAATTATTGATCAACGCCGGTATTGGCAACGCCACATACTTCACTCTCTCCGAAAATCTCCAAACTGCCACAGCAGCTGCCTCAACCAATAAAATAGACAACAACGGAGCTGCTGCTTTCTTGTCTAGCAACTCAACTTGGTGGTCCACGTTATCTTTGGAGGCACAGAGGTGGGAAAAGTCCTACGGAGCGCATTTCCTCCTGCAAGGTGCTCATAGCCCATTTACGAAGTCACACTACTTGGTTGTGTCTCACTTGGGTACCTCTCCTGCTAGAAAACAGAAGATTGGTGTTGATTTCTAGATTGGAGGTCCCCAACCTTTTGGGCACCAGGGACCACCGGTTCCGTGGAGAGAGGTTTTTCCCGCGGACCGGAGAGGGCGTGGTTTTGTGTGCTGCCTGCATCCCGCGGATGGGACTTTGCTTGTTTGTGCGGACCGGTACCGGTCCACAGACCAGGGGTTGGGGACCCCTGTCCTAGAGGCCTTCTGATTTTGTGGACCAGGGGTATCCAAGACTACGTCCTTCACTAACAGTGGACGGGCTATTTTCCATGGCTCCCCAATATGAGCTCCCTGGAATTCATTCAGACATCGAGACGTTCTCACAATTCCTCGGCGTACAGACGAAGGCACAATTTGACGCCTCTGTCTGCAGAAATGGAAAAGCAGTTCCCCAAAAGAGAGCAGGTCCCCAAAAGCTGAACAGAAGATTTAAGCCCTCTACAAAACAAGCAAATGCCAGCGTGGTCTCCTCTAAACGTTTCTAAATGTTGTGTTGATTTGGGGAATGTTTTCTTGTTGTGACCTCGCGGGTCCGATAAAAGGTACTGTACGAAATGCCGCGAAGACTTCTTCTTTTTTTTTCAGTCGTTATTCTACCGTTCTGCCTTGACTTCTCTCTCTCCATTGTCTGTGTCGGCTTCTTCTCCCACCCAATAAATAGCTCTGGGATTGTCGGAGAAAAGTACTTTGTTGGTTTTGGGTAGTCCGGTTGAGAGGTGTGTTTGTTTTATGTTCCTGTAGATAGAACAAGTAAATGAACAGGTAAGGAGAGAAAAGGAAGAAGCAGAAGCTCAAATGCGGCAAGCCACAAAGAGCTCGGACAAGTCCACACCTGGAAGCGTTGGGGGCAGCAAGAACTGGTCTGAAGATGATCTCCAGTTGCTAATTAAAGCCGTCAATCTCTTTCCTGCCGGGACAAATTCAAGGTAAGCCTATATTTATTATTTGAGCATCTTGTTGTTGTTGTTAGTTGCGAAGTCGTGTCTGACCCATGGACCACGTTCCTCCAGGCCTTCCTGTCCTCCGCCATCTTCTGGAGTCCATTGAAGCTCATGCCTGCTGCTTCAGTGACTCCATGCAGCCACCTCCTTCTCTGTCGTCCGCTTCTTCTCTTGCCCTCCATCTTTCCCACCATCAGGCTCTTCTCCAGGGAGTCCTTCCTTCTCATGAGGTGGCCAAAGTCCTTGAGTTTCAACTTCAGGATCTGGCCTTCTAAAGAGCAGTCGGGGTTGATCTCCTCCAGGCCTTCCTGTCCTCCACCATCTTCTGGAGTCCATTGAAGCTCATGCCTGCTGCTTCAGGTGGCCAAAGTATTTGAGTCCTTGAGTTTCAACTTCAGGATCTGGCCTTCTAAAGAGCAGTCGGGGTGGATCTCCTCTAGGACTGACCGGTTGGATCGCCGTGCAGTCCAGGGGACACGCTGGAGTCTTCTCCAGCACCAGAATTCAAAGGCCTCCATTCTTTGGCCTTTCTCAGCCTTTCTGATGGTCCAGCTTTCACAGCCATCCGTTGCCACTGGGAAAACCATGGCCTTGAAAGGTTTCCAGACTGCCAATTCTCAGCAAGCTTTCATAGAACTGGCGACGTTTCGTTTCTCTAACTAACCCATGAGAAAACAACGCCTCCACCCGTACCCCACTTATTCTAATGGCAAGATGACAACAGGGGGGCCACATAGCTGCCAAATTTTCACTCTTTGACAGCCTAGAGCAAACATTTGGTTTGCTTAACGGCTCCTCTGTTCACTTACTGACCCGCTGCGGAAGAGGTGTAATACTATATCTGTCACATTGGTGACCTGGTATTTGCGACCCTCACGACTGAACCACGAACGGACGGGCTCCATTACAGTCATACGTTAAGGACTACCTGTATTTTTATTTTTTTTCTTTATATAAAGTCATTTTGCTTTCTTTTCTTTTTTTTAAAACCCAGCGTTTCCTTGCCACCTTCGGCAATTTCCTTTTAAAACTTTTAGTAAAGCTTCTGGCTGTTTTGCTTTTTTTTTTTTTTCCTCCATAGATGGGAAGTTATTGCCAATTATATGAATTTGCACTCCGCCACGGGGATCAGGCGAACAGCGAAAGACGTCATCAACAAAGCAAAGAACCTCCAGAAACTTGGTATCGTTACCTTTGTAAGATGGTCTGCATGCTTTCATTTCTATTGACGTTTTGTTTTAAATTCAGCGTTCAATCTGCGAGCTTAAAAAAATCAGGTCTGGCTATCCCTGGAAATCTCCCCCCTTCGTCCGAGGGACGAAATCTCGGAATCCACTGTCTCTCTTTTCTTCCTTGATCTCTGCTGGTTGCCGTTACACACGCTGGCTGCGGAATTCTGGGAGTTGAAGCCCACCAGTCATTAAAAGGGCCAAGTTTGAAGACCCCTGCTCTTAATTAAAAGATTGTCATTAAAGCAGAATTCCCATTCATTCCAAATGAGATATTTTTTTTAGACATGTTCAGAAGCACCTACTTTGGTGCATCCATTGATCGTGAAAACTCTAATGGAATTTGCACCAGACAAAATCTCTGGCTTATGGAGGTTTACTGCAACACCCTGTCGGATAGTACATGTGTATAGAACAGTTAGCTGCTGTCCCTGAGAACATATATTACATGGGGCTTCTGCTGCTCATGCTGGAGGCCAAATTGCTCCATTGATATAGATTGATCAAAGAAATGTAATTTGGTGGCTTTTCAGGAGAATAAGAGGAAATCAAGCTGCGATTAAACAGTTGTTAGCCTAGCAAAATAACCAGAAATGGCTCCCTTTTTTTTTTTAAGAATTGGGAGATGCTTAAACTAGGTGTACAAGCCTTTTGCTTCTGAGTAGGAAAAATAAAAGAGCCTGCCTTAAACAGACTCCATTTTCACGCCCAAGTTACTTCCAGTGCAAGAAATGTTGTAGATGTGCAGACTAGATCAGTGTGCGAATTAGTTACGCAGTCTAGAAAGAATCTCCATGGGAGGGGGGAGGTAGTTGTTATTAAATACGATTCCGAAACAACGTGTGTTACCAGACTTGAATCATATCACTCCAGCTCTCCGCGAGCTGCACTGGCTACCAATTGGTCTCCGAACACAATTCAAAGTGTTGGTTATGACCTATAAAGCCCTTTATGGCAATGGGCCAGGATACTTGCGGGACCGTCTCCTGCCTCATGAATCCCAGCGACCGGTCAGGGCGCATAGGGTTGGCCTCCTACGGGTCCCGTCCGTTAGGCAATGCCATCTGGCGGGGCCTAGGGCTAGGGCCTTCTCTGTTGCTGCCCCAGCCCTCTGGAACCAGCTTCCCTCAGAGGTTCGTACTGCTTCCTCCCTCCTAGCTTTCCGGAAAGGGCTGAAGACACATCTATGCCGACAGGCTTGGGGCGTATGAGCTGTGCTCTGCCCCTCGGCCCTAAGAGAGTCCCGCCATCAGTGCTTGTGAATTGACTGTTTGTGTGGGGTATGAATGTGGTTGATTTTAAATTGTTGTTGTGTTTTTGTTGTGAGCCGCCCCAGGTCTCCGGAGAGGGGCGGCATATAAGTGCAAATAAACAAAAACATGAATCATTGGAGCATACGATTAAATCTTGACTTAAATCAAAAAGTTGATGAAGAATCAGTAGAGCTTGTTTCCTGCAACTTCGTTAGCAGATGATGGCTCTTCCTGTCTCCTTGTTGTTAGATCCCCACCAGAAGGACGACATCAATAAGAAAGCTTTTGATAAATTTAAGAAAGAGCATGGAGTCATACCCCAAGCAGACAGCGCTGCCCCGTCAGAGCGTTTTGAAGGTAAACGGAGAACGGCTGACACGTCTGTTGGTATATTCTACTTGGGCATCACGTTCCTTTAAAGCAGAGATATCTCCCAACCTTTGGGCCACCAGGGACTGGTTGGGTGGAGAAAGGTTTTTCCGTGGACTGGAGAGGGCGTGGTTTTGTGTGCTGCCTGCATCCCGTGGGTGGGGCTTTGCTTGTTCGTGCGGACCGGTTGCTGATGTGCCGCGGCCCGGAACCAGTCCACGGACCGAGAGGTTGGAGACCCCTGCTTTAAAGGCCAGGATGTGCTAATATCAGAAGTCCTCGGATTATAACCATTCATTTTGTGTCTCAAGTTTGACACTTCAGACTGGGTGGTGGGGAATGGAAGGATAGGTTCTGAATGGAATAGAGAATAGAATGTAGAACAGAAATACAGAATGAATAGAATATAACAGATTGTAGAATAGATTATAGACTAGAATAGACTAGAATAGTAGACTAGATTGGAATGGAATGGAATAGAATAGAATATAGGAATGTAAAATAGGATAGAATAGAATAGAGGAATGAATAGAACAGAATAGAATAGAATAGAATATAGGAATGTAAAATAGGATAGAATAGAATATAGAATAGAATAGAGGAATGAATAGAATATAGGAATATAGAATAGGATAGAATAGAATATAGAACAGAACAGAATATAGGAGTGTAGAATAGAATAGGATAGAATAGAATATAGAATAGAATATTGGAATGTAAAATAGGATAGACTAGAATAGAATAGAATAGAGGAATAGAACAGAATAGAATAGAATATAGGAATGTAAAATAGGATAGAATAGAGGAATGAATAGAACAGAACAGAATAGAATAGAATATAGGAATGTAGAATAGGATAGAATAGAATATAGAATAGAACAGAACAGAATATAGTGTAGAATAGAATAGGATAGAATAGAATATAGGAATGTAGAATAGGATAGAATAGAATATAGAATAGAATAGGAGCTGGAAGGGACCTTGGAGGTCTTCTAGTCCAGCCCCCTGCTCAAGCAGGAGAACCTAGGCCATCTCAGACAGGTGACTGAGATCTATTTAGCATTTTCACTGTGTTGCCAAGATAGCCTGAAGCATCCTTCAAATTCACAGGCTAGACTAGGAAATAAAGCCAGCATTGTCTTCGGGAAGCGACTCATCGATTTTAAAGAATAGTTATTAAAAACACGCAAGGGCCTTCGGTGGGGAGCAAAGCTACTCGTTTGGAATCCCTGCCATGGCGAAGGGAAATATTCTCCAGGGAATCCTTTCCAGGGGTCCCTGCTCATTCGTCTCCCACAGTCTCCTTTACAGACGCCTCTCCGTGGACAACAGAAGAGCAGAAGCTTCTAGAACAGGCTCTGAAAACGTATCCGGTGAACACGCCCGAGAGGTGGGAGAAAATAGCAGCGTCCGTCCCAGGCCGATCTAAAAAAGACTGTATGAAGCGATATAAGGTGAGCCAGTGTGGGTTTTGCTTTGCTTTTGCTTTTCCTAGTTTTAAAAATTAAAACACTAAACACACCATTCAGCCCTGCAACAAGTGTTAACTTTGGGGACTGGTCACAAAACCTGACATTCAGCACACTGCCGTTAACTCTGAACGGTTGCGGAAGGAGTAACCCGGTCCTCATTCAAAGACTACCTGTTTGTAAATAAATAGTTAAGTCCGCTCTTCCTTCACTTTCTTACCTGGGACTAATGTTGACTATCACCTGCTTAAACCCACGAAGTAAAGGTAGTTCTCGACTTACGAACGTTCGTTTAGCGACCACGGACAGTCACAACAGCACTGGGAAAAAAAGAGACTTAACAACCCTTTTCCCCAGGGTCACGGGGTCGAAATTCGGCCGCTGGTTCCTATTGACGGTTGCAGCGTCCCCCCTGGGGTCGCGGGATCCCCTTCTGACAAGCCAAGTCGACGGGGGAAACCGGGTTCACTTAACCGTGTTACTAACTTAACCAACTGCAGTGATTGGCTTAAACCGGGTCGTAAAATGAGGCAAAACTCACTCAGCGGCCAACTTGCTTCGCAAGGGAAATTGGGGGCGTTAATTCGACGCGATTCGTAAGTCGAGGACTGCCTGTATTTTTAATGTTGAAGCGAGAAGCTTCAATCCCGCATAACCGGATCAAAACCTGCCAGATGGTGGGCCCAGGATTGTTAAATTTACGCCCCGCTTTTCTTACAGATGAACCTCTTCCCTCAATCTTAACGGATGTTGAGAGCTTCACACACACACACACACCCACGCACACCCAAGTTGTGGATGCTCTTCGTAGCATCTAATGACAAAGGTTGACTTTGCTAACCACTTGCAGTGCTTCTGTAGTATCATATGGCCAAGGGTCTTTTCAGCGGCTCCAGAAATAACCCGCTCAGGCAGCCATTCCCACCCTTTTGTGGCTTGTGGCCACAGCTGGGGGGGGTGTCGTGGGGGGGGGAGTTACCAGGCCGCAAGAGCATTAAGCTGTGCACACATGCGCGTCTGCCCCAGCCCGCTACCCGTGGGAGTCGAGCTACATGCGAACGGGTGCGTACCAGCCCGTCTCTCGTGTGGCCCAGTTCCGAATAGGTGACGGCCGCAGGCCAGGGGTTGGGGACCCCTGTACTAAGGAGTCTCTCTCCTGGATTAAAAATAAAGATGGCCAATTTCTGTTTTTTTTTAATTCTTTCTTTCTTTCTCTTTCTCTCTCTCTCTCTAGGAGCTGGTGGAAATGGTGAAGGCCAAAAAAGCCGCTCAAGAACAAGTAGTGAATGCTGCTAAAACCAAGAAATGAGGTTTTTTTCCCCCCTCCTCTCCTTCCGTTGACAATCCTAGTGCCTGGTTTTTCTTTTGTAATAAAAAAACAAAAAAAACCAAACAAATACAGAATAGACGTCGTTTTATTGTCTTCTTTTTCTAGGCAGCTCTGCCGTTTTTCGAGGCTGCGTTGTCGGTTCGGACAGATTATCGGGGGGGGGGGTGGGAGGCAGCAGCAGCAGGGTCTGCCCTGGGAAAGCCAATGGATGTCAGGGTGACTTTTTTTTTTCCTTTTAATTAAAAAAGCCTGCTGTTAGGGAAACACAAAATCATCCCTCCAGTCCTGAAAGTTTTCACTGCGGCCCACAAATCCAGTGTCTTGTTTGAGCTCCATCGATATCAATCCCGAAGCCAATACATGCCACTACAGAGTCGGTCGTAATCAGGGAGCTGTTCAAGAGGACCTGGAGTAAGAGAAAGGAAAGCTTATTACTCGGTGTCAAAGCTTGCCAAATGTTTAAAAAGAAGGAAATCCATTAACTACAGGGCAGTCCTCATCTTACGACGGTTCAAAGTCACCGTGATGTAAAAAGGATGTTGGGACTCTAGAAAGAGTGCAGAGAAGAGCAACAAAGATGATTAGGGGACTGGAGGCTCAAACATACAAGGAATGGCTGCTGGAATTGGGTAGGTCCAGTTCAATGAAGAGAAGGGCGAGGGGGGACATGATAGCAATCTTCCAATATCTCAGGGGCTGCCCCAAAGAAGAGGGAGTCAAGCTGTTCTCCAAAGCACCTGAAGGCAGGACAAGAAGCAACAGATGGAAACTAATCAAGGAGAGAAGCAACCTAGAACTAAGGAGAAACTTCCTGACAGAACAATTAACCAGTGGAACAACCTGCCTCCAGAAGCGGTGAATGCTCCAACACTGGAAGTTTTTAAAAAGAGACAGCCATTTGTCCGAAATGGGATAGGGTTTCCTGCCTGAGCAGGGGGTTGGACTAGATGACCTCCAAGGTCCCTTCCCTTCCAACTTTATTATTATTTATAACAGTACGGAAAAATGTGAATTACGACAGTATTTCACAGTTGCGATATTGGCAGCATCCCCACGATCACGGGGGGGGGGGTCAAAAACCAGACTGCCGGGCAACCAACTCCTATTTACGACTGTTGACGTGTCCCAGGGGGGTGGTGGTAGGGGTCACATCGATCCCCTTTTGCGACCTGACAAGCGAAGGCAATTGGAGGGGGGGGTTGCCAGATTCACTTAACAATGGGGTTACTGACTTGTCGACCGTGACAAGGAAGGGGGCAAAACTCGCCAAACCCAAGTGTCTCGCTTAACAACAGAAATTGGGGGCTCAGAAATTGCGGCCATGAAGTTGAGGGTTAATGAAGCGCTCACCCACTGCTGCAACCGCCGGGCGCTTGTTGTAGATGTATTTCGTGCACACCTCCTGGATGGTCTGAGCGTCCACGGCCTGAAATGGGAAATGGAAACTGATGTTTGAACAAAGCTGAAGGTGTAATTGACAGCTGACAGGCCAGCGAGTGACTTTCCGTTTTACAGACAAATGATCGACTTTTGCAAAAGGAAAATTGCCATTTTTTTTCAAACAGCGCAGACAAAGAAAGTCCAATAATACTGACATAACTGGGTGACTTTCTCTGTCAGCCCAGATAGTTTAGATAGATAGACAGACAGACAGACACAGATGATAGATAGATGATAGATGAGAGTTGGGTGGCAGTATGCATTTTCAGAGAGAGAGAGAGAGAGAGAGAGAGAGATGATAGATACCAGTAGAGAGACATATATGATAGACAGATAAGCAGATATAGATGATAGACAGACATACATACTGATAGATAGATAGATAGATAGATAGATAGATAGATAGATAGATAGATAGATAGATAGATAGATAGATAGATAGATAGATAGATAGATGAGAGTTGGGTGGCAGTATGCATTTTCAGAGAGAGAGTAATGACAGATAGATAGACAGACAGACAGATAGATAGGCAGGCAGGCAGGCAGGCAGGCAGACAGATACCAGTAGACAGACATAGATGATAAATAGACAGATAAGCAGATATAGATGATAGATAAGACAGACATACTGGTAGATGATAGATAGATAGATAGATAGATAGATAGATAGATAGATAGATAGATAGATAGATAGATAGATAGATAGATAGATAGATAACCAGTAGACAGACATAGATGATAAATAGACATAGACAGACATACTGGTAGATGATAGATAGATGATAGACAGACAGATAAGATTTCCTTTCACCAGGTGGGAAGTCTAACCTCCGAAGATTTACGCCTATTAACACACACACACACTGGCCCAATTGGACCTCTTTACTGATCGCGCGCTTAAATGTTCCTTACTTCAATTCTTGCTTCAAGTTCGGGAATCGGGATCCGGCGATTGTAGCACAGCATCTGCCGTCCGATGTCTTCGCAGACGGGAGTGGAACCTAAAATTACAGATGTTTAAAGCCTGCCTGTAAATTGATTCAACCAAAGAGGAGGAAAATAATAATAATAATAAAAGCCAACTAGCTCTATAGATCATACCGTCTAGTTGTAGCAGCATATTTGTCTTCAGCAGGTTTTTAGCACGGGCTACTTCGCTTTCCGTAACGCTGGTGCAGAGACGTATCCTGTCAGGTTGAAAGGCGATTCAGTGACTGACAGCTGCCATTTCACTTTGTAAAGTTTGCCTTTGCTCTCCCTGGAGGACCACTCAAGGGATCAGTCTGGAAGGCGGGTAATCCTCGATTTACGATCACACCTGAGCCCAAATTTCTATCGCTAAGGCGAGGTGTTTGTTGAGTAGAGTTTTGGCCCATTTTAACGGCCTTTCTCGCCGTAAGCGAATCACTGCAGTTCTCAAATCAATAACACGGTTGTTAAATAAAGCCAGCTTCCCCGCTGACTGTCAGAGGAGAGCAAAAGGCGATCCCAGGATCCCGGGGCATGGCGACTGTCAGACGTTTGCAAAAAGGAGAGAATATCTGCAGCCCAGGATTGAACTGTGCAACCTGCTGCTGTCTTGAGCTTGGTTGTTATATAGACGTTTCTTTAACAAACTAGGTAACGTCATCAGGCGTGGGATGATGTCACCTAGTTGGGCAAGGACACCTCCGCAAGGAAACAAGCCAGGTCAGAGAGCACCAAGGAGTCCGTTTGGAAGATGTCACGTCGTCTGCACACATGGAGACCACTGCACAGGGGGTTGTCAAGGCTGACCCACACTTTCACACTTCGCTCGCAGCTTGACAACAGAAAGGGGAGGAAGTGGGATGGAACGCAAAGGTGTGGGGAGATTGCCTCTTAGAGCAGCGGTTCTCAACCTGTGGGTCGTGACCCCATTTGGGGTCGAACGACCATTTCACGGGGGTCGCCAAACGCCACAGTCCGCCATGTATTTTTTTTTGGTCGGCCATTTTTTTTTGGGTCGGCAATTTTTTTCCCCATTGCGATGCGGGCCGTCGCGCCGCGCATGCGCAATGCGGGCCCACCATTTTTTTTTTTTTGGTCAGCCATTTTTTTGGGGGGCGGCCAGCCATTTTTTTTTGGTCGGCCATTTTTTCCCCCTTTGCAATGCGGGCTGTCGCGCCGCGCATGCGCGATGCGGGCCCGCCATTTTTGGGGGGGGGGTTGGCCATTTTTCTTTTTTTTTTTGGTCGGCCATTTTTTCCCCCCTTTCGATGCGGGCCGTCGCACCGCGCATGCGCGATGCGCCCGTCGCGCCGCGCATGCGCGATGCGGGCTGGGGTCGAGCCCCGGAAAAGGTTGAGAACCGCTGTCTTAGAGCATTGTTGGCTCCTGTGAGACTGTGCTCCAACCCAAAGGACACACCGAACGACGTGTCCTAGTGTGGGTCGCTGGTTCCCCATAACGAAGTAAGCAGAAATGATTGGCGGACATAATGGATTGTGGCTGGCCCACAGGGAAAGCGGGAAAATTAACTACAGCAGTGGCCAAAATGGTGGAAACCTTTTGGGAAATGTGTACCGTAGAAATGCCCCCTTTGGTTATGTTTCCACCACTTTTTCTTCTCATTTCTTTATAACTGTAGTCTTGTTCGCTTCATAATGCTATTTTACGTCGCTTTCTGGGCGACCGGTCGACTCTTTGCACCACGACTTTAATTTTATTACGTTTTGCAAGCTCACTCGATGAAAGAACACAAAAAAAAAACCCCAACCAACTTGATAGCGATCACACAACACCCTGACCAATGTCCTCCTCTCAGCTTCAATACAGGACATCAATCACTGGATCCTACCCTGATCCGATTGGCTCCTGGCCAAAACATGATGACACCCGATTGGCTCTCTAAACACTCGTGCTCATTGGCTCCAATTGGATGAAGGACAGCCCCCTGAGGTCAACCTGAGCAAGTTGTGCTTCCTTTTTCTGGTTATTTGGCTATAACTTTTCATGGAACACAGTACAGATAACGGAACAAACCTTGTTGCCTGACATTCTTGATTAAATTATCTTTCCATGGATATATAATGTTATGGTACTACTCCAAAAAAAAAGTGTTACTAGCCATCAAACCTCAGAAATACACTTTTCCCAAAAGGTTTCCACAATTGTAGCCACTACTGTATGCAAGCTTTTGCGTGGGGAAACCTAGAGCTGGTTTTGCTTCGTCTGGGCCAGGGGTAGACAACCTTTGCTCTTTTATGACTCGTGGACTTCAACTCCCAGAATTCCTCAGCCAGCATGGGGGAACTATGGCCCCTTCATGACTGGTGGACTTCAACTCCCAGAATTCCTGAATCAGCCATGCTGAGGGGAAAGGGAGAAGTTTCCAAGCTGAGCCAGGCTGGCTGAGGAATTCTGGGAGTTGAAGTCCACGAGTCATTAAAAAGGCCTGGCCCTAGGCCTAGGCCAGAGGTAGGCAACCTTGGCCCTTTTATGACTCGTGGACTTCAACTCCCAGAATTCCTGAGCCAGCATGGGGGAACTATGGCCCCTTCATGACTCGTGGACTTCAACTCCCAGAATTCCTCAGCCAGCCTGGCTCAGCTTGGAAACCTCTCCCTTTCCCCTCAGCATGGCTGGCTCAGGAATTCTGGGAGTTGAAGTCCACAAATCATGAAGGGGCCATAATTCCCCCATGCTGGCTCAGGAATTCTGGGAGTTGAAGTCCACGAGTAATGAAGGGGCCATAGTTCCCCCATGCTGGCTCAAGAATTCTGGGACTTGAAGTACACAAGTCATAAAAGAGCCAAGGTTGCCTATCCTTGGACTAGTCCATTGTTTCGCCACCTCAGCAACTTTAAGACGTGTGGACTCCAACTCCCAGAATTCCTGAGCCAACCACGCTGAGGGGAAAGGGAGAGGTTTCCAAGCTGAGCCATGCTGGCTCAGGAATTCTGGGAGTTCAAGTCCACGAGTCAGAAAGCGGCCTAGGCCTAGGCCAGAGGTAGGCAACCTTGGCTCTTTGATGACTGGTTGACTTCAACTCCCAGAATTCCTGAGCCAGCCATGCTGAGGGGAAAGGGAGTTTCCAAGCTGAGCCATGCTGGCTGAGGGATTCTGGGAGTTGAAGTCCACGAGTCATAAAAGAGCCAGGGTTGCCTACCCCTGGTCTGGGCCAACGTAGTTGATCCAGTAAAGTTCTATACTCTTGGTTAAAATGACGTCCCAGGAGTTCCTTTTTCTGGATCCGCTGACTGGCCAGTTGGTAGTTGGTTCCAACTCAACGTTACTGTCCTTACCATTCCCTCTGAACATAGTGCATCATATCCTCCAGGGTGGTTCCTTCGCAAACCATATAAAGACCCCACAGTCCAGTGTCCGTGTAACAAGTATTGAAAGACTGGAAGCTGTGACAAAGGTTGCCGTGACACACCGCTTGAGCGAGCTTGCTGGAGAGATTCTGTTCAAAGAGAGAAGGAAAACAAAGCTTTTCAATGCCCCTCTGAGCTCAGAGAAATGGAAGAGGTTTGGTTTGTAATGACTTGTTCCCAATTTATAAGACCACCTCTAGGTAGCAGTGGAAACTCAAGGACTTTGGCCACCTAATGAGAAGGAAGGACTCCCTGGAGAAGAGCCTGATGGTGGGAAAGATGGAGGGCAAGAGAAGAAGGGGACGACAGAGAAGGAGGTGGCTGGATGGAGTCACTGAAGCAGTAGGTGTACTGCTCAATGGACTCCAGAAGATGGTAGAGAACAGGAAGGCCTGGAGGAGATCAACCCCGACTGCTCTTTAGAAGGCCAGATCCTGAAGTTGAAACTCAAGGACTTTGGCCACCTCATGAGAAGGAAGGACTCCCTGGAGAAGAGCCTGATGCTGGGAAAGATGGAGGGCAAGAGAAGAAGGGGACGACAGAGAAGGAGGTGGCTGGAGGGAGTCCCTGAAGCAGGAGGCGTGAGCTTCAATGGACTCCAGAAGATGGTAGAGGACAGGAAGGCCTGGAGGAACATTGTCCATGGGGTCGCGATGGGTCGGACACGACTTCACAACCAACAACAAGGTAGAAGTAAGGAATCTGAACACATGTCAGGGATTCTTGCACAATGCCCCCTGCTTGCTGTCTTGTTTTACGTGGGTCAGTTGGCCACTATAATTATCTTTTTATTTTCTAAGAATTCTTGCAGGGACTCCGTGGCTCTTAAAAGATTTTCTTGGGAACAATTTTAGAAGCTGCCAAATGCCTTCCCGTAAAAGCAGTGAAAGGCGAGCTTAAAATCATGGAATAAGCAAATAATAATAACAACACAGACTGACTACAAACAGCGGCATGACAAAGTAGCAACAATGGTGCATTGGAAGATCTGCAAGAAATATCATTTGCCTGTAAGCAAGAACTGGTGGGATCATAAAATAGAGAAAGTCATAGAAAATGATAAAATTAAACTGCTCTGGGACTTCAGAATTCAAATAGACAAGCACCTGCAGCATAACACCCCGGACTTAACAATTGTCGATAAGAAAGACAAAAAAGTCTGGATAGCGGACGTGGCAGTGCCTGGAGACAGCAGAAGAGACAAGAAAGAACTGGAGAAGATAACAAAATACAACAGACCTACTGTGGCAAAAGCAAGCAAGGGTAGTACCAATAGTCATAGGCGCCTTGGCTGCAACCCCAAATCAATTGGAGCACCACTTGAACACCATCATCGGCATTGACAAATTTGCCATTAGTCAATTGCAAAAGGCGGCCTTACTAGGAACTGCTTCCATCCTGCAACAATATCTGTAATACCATCACACATCCACATCTGCCTATCCCGGGTCCTGGGTAAGGACTCGATAGGTAGACAAAAATGCCATATCCAGTCTGAACATCTGACTGACTGAGTGGTGATCAATAATAATAATAATAATAATGTTGGAAGGGACCTTGGAGGTCATCTAGTCTCTATGGATACACCAATAACCATGGACACTGTGGTCAATCTTTTCATGTTTTGCGGGGTTCTTAAGGCCAACTCCCCTCAAAGAGACACAAGGGCAAGAGTGAAAAAAGAAACAACGGTGACTGGATTCCAGCAAGATCCAACAGGTGATGGGACGAGTTCGTGTTTGGTTTAAAGGCAGCCCTTGAGTTATAACCACAAGGGAGCCTGCCCATTGCAACAGTGGTAAAAGGGATCTTTTGGATTTAGGATGTTTTTGTTTCTTGCAGCTGTGTTAAGTAACTGTTGTGCTCATTAAGCGAACGTGACAATTCTTAAGCAAACCCAACATTTTGTTATGACACTGTTTTGCCAAAAAAAAAAACCAAAACTGCTGATTTTGGGCAAAACTGTGATTGTGCAAAGGACCGTCAATGGAGCTGTGTTGCCACACACTGTGGTGTGTTTTGTGTGTGTGTGTGTGTGTGTGTGTGTGTGTGTGTGTGTGTGTGTGTGAGAGAGAGAGAGAGAGAGAGAGAGAGAGAGAGAGAGATGGTAGATAGATAGATAGATAGATAGATAGATAGATAGATAGATAGATAGATAGATAGATAGATAGATAGATAGAGACGGATGAATGGATGGACAGACAGACAGACAGAAAGATACAGATGGATAAATGGATGGATGGATAGATCAGATAGGTAGGTAGGTAGGTAGAGATGAGATAGATGAGAGATGAGATAGACACAAGACAGATACAGATGGATGAATGGATGGATAGATACATATAGATGGATGGATAGATGCAGACAGATGAATGGATAGATAGATAGGTAGGTAGGTAGGTAGGTAGGTAGGTAGACAGACAGACAGACAGACAGACAGACAGATAGATAGACGGATGAATGGATGGACGGACAGAAAGATGGATGAATGGATGGATAGATACATATAGATGGATGGATGAATGAATGGATAGATGCAGACGGATGAATGGATGGATGGATAGATCAGATAGATAGGTAGGTAGGTAGGTAGAGATGAGATAGATGAGAGATGAGATAGACAGACAGACAGACAGACAGACACAGATGGATGAATGGATGGATAGATACATATAGATGGATGAATGGATAGATGCAGACAGATGAATGGATGGATAGATCAGATAGACAGACAGATGATAGAGATGATAGAGATGAGATAGAGGATAGAGATGAGATAGATAGACAAACAGACAGACAGAGATGTGTGTGTGAGAGAGAGAGAGAGAGAGAGAGAGAGAGAGAGAGAGAGAAACCATCAGACTTCCTAAGTCATAAGTCATCGTTCTCCTGTTCCAAGTGGGTTGTAACTCTGAACAGCTCTCAAGTGGGAGGTGTGTTCTTAAAGCCAGGCTACGCTTTGAATCGGGAGCCGTCCCAGTAAACAAAGCAAGAACCCTCCCAACCCGCCCAGGGGCTCACTCACCATTCCCCCGCCGAAAGAGCGGTCCCAGTTGCCAATGAGGGTGTTTGCCACCATTAGGGGGATGGTGTCCGGGTGACACCAGCCGGCTGCTTCCACCGCAATAGCCAGGTGTGCCAGAGGCATTTTATTATCTCGAACTCGGATCTGAACAATCAAGGGATACAGAGAACTTGATCTGACAGCCGCCCACAAACGCCCAGCTTCACAATCGAATGGATGTCAAAACTCGCAATTTGGGTTCCGACAACTCAACGAAGCAGGAATCCAGCCCGCCCTTGGAGGAACTTTTGCCCCTCGGGGGAAAATGGATCGGTGGGTGGCTGAGAGCCGACACTCGGAAAACAGCAGGAAATGGATTAGAAATAAGGAGATTTGAGAGTTCTAGTCTGCAGCTTCAGGTATGGAAACCAGCTGGGTGATTTGGGGCCATTCACTAGGAGGCAGTGAGTTCTAGAACCACCTTAGGCTTGAAAGCCAGTTAGGGGACTTTGGGCCAATCACCAGGAGACGGTGAGTTCTAGAACCACCGTAGGCTTGAAAGCCAGTTAGGGGACTTCGGGTCAATCACCAGGAGACGGTGAGTTCTAGTTCTGCCTTAGGCATGAAAGCCAGTTAGGGGACTTTGGGCCAATCACCAGGAGGCGGTGAGTTCTAGAACCACCTTAGGCTTGAAAGCCAGTTAGGGGACTTTGGGTCAATCACCAGGAGATGGTGAGTTCTAGAACCACCGTAGGCTTGAAAGCCAGTTAGGGGACTTTGGGCCATTCACTAGGAGACGGTGAGTTCTAGTTCTGCCTTAGGCTTGAAAGCCAGTTAGGGGACTTTGGGTCAATCACCAGGAGATGGTGAGTTCTAGAACCACCGTAGGCTTGAAAGCCAGTTAGGGGACTTTGGGCCATTCACTAGGAGACGGTGAGTTCTAGTTCTGCCTTAGGCTTGAAAGCCAGTTAGAGGACTTTGGGTCAATCACCAGGAGACGGTGAGTTCTAGTTCACCTTAGGCTTAAAAGCCAGTTAGGGGACTTTGGGCCAATCACTAGGAGGCGGTGAGTTCTAGAACCACCGTAGGCTTGAAAGCCAGTTAGGGGGACTTTGGGCCAATCACCAGGGAGCCTAAGGCCTGACAACTGGCTGGGTGATTTTGGATTAATCCCCAAGAGTGGGTGAATTCTAGTCCCACCTTAGGCGTGAAAGTCAGCTGGGTGACTTTGGGCCAATCACCAAGAGAGGCCGGAACTCGACTCCCGCCTTAGGCAGGAAAACGGGCTGGTGGACTTTTTTTTAACCAGCGTGCCTGGCTGAGGCATTCTGGGAGTTGAAGTCCACGAGTCACAAAAGGGCCGCGTTGGAAGACACACACACCCCCCACCCCCGTGGTACGCTAACCCACCACTTTGGTGAGGCTGCAGCCCGTCCCAGGCCCCTCGGAGAAGGAAGAGCCTCCACTTACTTCGCTGCCGGTGAACTGGCAAGGGGGCAGAACCGGAGCGCCTTCTTTCTTGACGGACGGCAGGTTGCCAAAGTGGTATTTTGCCAGCTCCAGCAGCTCCTCGTGAGCAACTCCTACATCAACGACAGACTGGGTGAGGACACAGGCCAGCTGCAGGGGGGGGGCTTCCGGCGTTTCCCCGTTGAGAAGCAAAAATGGTTTATAACGAATAAAAGGAGAATATTTGTAGCTCAGGGTTTGAAATGGGGGAGGGGGTCCTTGGTGCTCACTGAGCTGGCTGGTTTTCTTGCAGACGTTTCTTTACTCAAACTAGGTAAGACCGTCAGTGGGAGGAGGAGGAGGAGGAGGAGGAGGAGGAGGAGGAGGAGGAGGAGGAGGAGGAGGAGGAGGAGGAGGAGGGCTGCGTGGTCTTTGGTGCTCTCTGAGCTTGTTTTCTTGCAGGCGTTTCTTTACCAAACTAGGTAACATCATCAGTGCTACAAGGGAGTGGGGTTTATGGAATGATGGAGATGGAGGAGGAGGAAGAAGAGGAGGAGAATTGTGGGGTCCTTGGTGCTCTCTGAGCTTGCTTCTTTTCTTGCAGATGTTTCATGAGCCTAACTAGGTAACATCATCAGTGCTAGAAGAAAATGGGGTTTGTGGAATGATGAAGATGGAGGAGGAGGGCGAGGAGGAGGAGGAGGAGAAGGAGAAGAGGAGAAGAGGAGGAGGAGAAGGAGAAGGAGGAGAAGGAGAAGAGGAGGAGAAGAGGAGGAGGAGGAGGAGGAGGAGGAGGAGGAGGAAAATTGTGGGGTCCTTGGTGCTCTCTGAGCTTGACTGGTTTCCTTGCAGACGTTTCATGACCCAAACTAGGTAACATCATCAATGTTACAAGGGAGTGGGGTTTGTGGAATGATGGAGGGGGGAGGGGGAGGAGGAGGAGGAGGGGGAGGAGGAAGACAATCACTGTGGGCTCCTTGGTGCTGAGTTTGCTTGTTTTCTTGCAGACTTTTCATGACCCAACTAGGTAGCATTATCAGTGCTAGAAGGGAGGGGGGTTTGCAGGGAGGAGGAGGAGGAGGAGGAGGAGGACGACGACGACGACTATGGGGTCCCAAAATAAATTGTGCAAATATTACAGACCGACAGCCCTGCATCACACCAACCTCCAGCAGATGCCAGGACAATTCTCGGCCCTTTGTAATGCGTCGTTATATATTCCACCAAATCATGGCGGTTAATGGACCTGCCGGATGAGTGAAACGAGGAATTAAAAAAAGAGCAAAAACATACATACCCATTATAAACACAGGTGGTCCTCGACTTACAACAGTTCGCTTAGCAACCGTTCAGGTAGAACGGCACTCAAAAAAAGGCATTTGGGACCATTTTTCACACTTACCATCCCTACAGCCCCCTCCCCACCCCAGGGTCACGTGATCAGAATTGAGGCCCTTGGCAACCGACTTGTATTTACGACGGTCGCCATGTCCCCGAGGTCACATGATCAAAATTCGGATGGTCTCTCTCTCTGTGTGACTTAACGAAGAAGAGCTGAGACCGGGGGGGGAGGGGGAGGGGGGACCTACTTGATGTTCTCGGTGGGTCCTAAAATCGTCCGTCCCAGGGCCGTGTTTTGGTAGGCTGTGGCGTGGAGGTAATCGAAGACCACTTCCTGCAAGTTGGTTTCCACTTCCTGCATTTCCCGGAGGATCACGCCTCGCTCCCGCTCAATCTCGGCCTCTCCCAGGGTGCTGTTCTGGATGATGTCGGCAAGGATTTCAACCGCTGAAATTAAAATTGACGAGACAGACGGGGGGGGGGAACGAAACGGTTGCAAAATACAACAGGACTTCATTTCATTCCGACAAGTTTTCCGAGGACATTTTTCCACCGGGAGGGGGGAATTATCAAACAGGCGTGGGTCGCCTTCAACTTGCAGCGGTTTTGTTTAGTGCAGCGGTTCTCAACCTGCGGGTCGCGACCCCATTTGGGGTCGAACGACCCTTTCACGGGGGTCGCCAAACAACGCAGTCCGCCATTTTTCCCCCCTTTTCCTTAGCTGTGCTACTCCCTCTTATTCTCTTGGCTTTTGAAAGCCAATAGAATAGACTCTCTTGAATAGAGTCTAATTCTATTGGCTTTCAAAAGCAAATAGGAATGGTCCAGGCTGTCTCTGCCCTGCTGAGCCCGCCAAAAGTCCCAGTCTGCAAACGGTGCTGCGAGTTGTCTGCAGCGAAGGCGAGCTGTGTAGTAGTTTCCACCCCTCCCTGCTGAGCAACTACTACAAATGTAAGTAAAAGAGGGCCAGGGGTGGGAGGTGGGAAGCCAGCGGGCGCAGGGAGGGTTTTTGGCGCACGTGGGGCCCGGCGGGTGGCTTACCTCCCTTGGGCTGGGCCAGCCCGTAGTCGTCCTGAACCGTCGCCGCCATGGCCGCCCAGGAGCACCGGAGCACCTGGGCCTGCCTGCCGCCGCCCCAAACTGGCGGTGGCCTACGCCTCAGCTGGCGTAGGGGGCAGCACCGCACATGCGCGGCACAGGGGGCAGCACCGCGCATGTGCGGCGCAGGTCATCGCGGCGCGCATGCATGGCGCAGGTCGGGGTCGCGGCGTGCATGCGCGGCGCAGGCCGGGGTCGCAGCCTGAAAAAGGTTGAGAACCGCTGGTTTACTGACTGTTCGGCGTTAGAACGGCACGGGGGGGGGAGAAAAAGGGGCCGGGTGACCATTTTCCCCACTGTGGTAGCATCCCCCTGGAAGAAAGACCGTGGGGCAAAAAAGTCACTTAACAACTTTTCGCTTAGCGACAGAAATTAAATTTCAGTAAATTACCAATTAAAATTATTATTCCCCCCCCCTTCCGCTTAATATTTCACCAGATTTGGAGACGCCCGCTAAGTTTAGTCTTAAATGGATTTAAGATTTAGCCAATCTCAGTGTACACCTGTTGTACTTTGACAACAAAGCTTGATTTGATTTGATTTAAATGGATTTCAGTTTACAACTAAAGGCAGCGGGCAGGTAGAAAAACTCTCCTCCCGATTAAGAAGGCTGGAAGAAAGTATCGATAATTACTGATGGGACAGCTCAACATTATTTGAATTATAGGAGACTCTTCGGAACATCCCGGGGGTTTTTTTTATTTCCCCTGAATGGACCAAAGGGGCGTGGCCTGCGGGAGACTTGACTTTGATCATTCTGCATCCCACTTGGCTCCACCCACTGATGCTACCGTAAGCTAGCGTTCTATTTCAAAGACAGCATGGAAGAATATTATTATCGCACCATCGGACAGATGTTCAGACTGGATTTCGGACGTTTTATCCACCTGTTGAGTCTCTTTCCAAGGACCTGGAACTGTGGATGTTTGATGGTGTGACAGGTGTCTCTCCTGTTCCAAGCAAAGCTGCCTTTTGCAATTGACCGACGAGGATTTTGTCAATGCCGACGGTCTTCAAGTGATACTCCAGATGTTTTGGGGTTGCACCCAAGGCACCTATTGCTATTTGTACTATGTTTGCTTTATTTGTTATTCTTACATTGGTCTGCCACCCCATCTCAGGGTTCAAGGCTTCCCTGAGTGGAATATGCCCAAGGAAGCATGGGGGGCATGCAGTCTCACCCCGTATTTTATCGGTTGTTTACCAAACCGCACACAACGCCTAATCCAGCGGTTCTCAACCTATGGGTCGCGACCCCATTTGGGGTCGAACGACCGTTTCGCGGGGGTCGCCAGACACCACGGTCCGCCATTTTTGTTTTTTTTATTTATTTTTTATTTTTTTGTTGTTGTTTTCGTTGCGCGTGCGCCGCGCATGCACGGATCGGCCCGTCGCGGTCTGCCATTTCTTTGTTTTTGTTTTGTTTTTATTTTTTTGGGTTTTTTTTCGTCGCGCGCGCGCCGCGCATGCGCAGATCAGCCCATCGCAGTCCGCCATTATTATTTTTTTTGTTTTTTTGTTGTTGTTTTTTCGTCGCGCGCGCGCCGCGCATGCGCAGATCGGCCCATTGCGGTCCGCCATTTTGTTTTATTTTTTTATTTTTTGTCGCGCGCGCCACGCATGCGCAGATCGGCCCGCGCGCGCACGCCCCAGGTCGGGATCGCGGCGCGCATGGGCGGCGCAAGTGGGGTCTCAACCTGAAAAAGGTTGAGAACCACTGGCCTAATCAAAAAGAATTTCAGAGCGTACACTTACCTCTCGGCAGGTCTTTCGAGAAAGCTTTGGCGTAATACACGGTTTGTTCCCTCGAGGTGTAAGCGTTAAGGTGGGCGCCCATGTTCTCAATCTCTAGCTCCAGATCCAACTGAGATCTCTTTCTGGTCCCCTGTGATTTAAGGATCTGCAGTTATTTTCAACTGGAGCAGCGATAGGGGGGAAAAAAGACATTATTTATTGGGTCTTCATAGCAATAAACACTTAGACTTAGCACTAACCCTCCCAGAATTCCTCAGCCAGGCATGCTGGCTGAGGAATTCTAGGAGTTGACGTCCACGAGTCATAAAAGGGCCTAATTTGAAGACCCCTGGTCTGGGTCCAAGCCCGCGGTTTCATCAAAATGGCCGACTGAAGAATTCTGGGAGTTGAAGTCCACTAGTCATCAAAGGGCCAGGTTTGAAGACCCCTGGTCTGAATCCAAGTCCGCAAAATGGCTGACCGAGGAATTCTGGGAGTTAAAGTCCATCAAGCATAAAAGGGCCAAGTTTGAAGACCCCTGGTCTGGATCCAAGCCCACAGTTTCATCAAAATGGCCGACTGAAGAATTCTGGGAGTTGAAGTCCACCAGTCATCAAAGGGCCAAGTTTGAAGACCCCTGGTCTGAATCCAAGCCCGCAGTTTCATCAAAATGGCCGACTGAGGAATTCTGGGAGTTGAAGTCCACCAGTCCTAAAAGGGCCAAGTTTGAAGACCCCTGCTATACGTTCTGTCGTGTCTTGTTTCCTGCAGGTTCAACGCAGGCAACTTAACACTTTTTTTTTTTTTAGTTTTTAAGGATCCTCACAGGGCCTCCACACGGCTCAGAAGAATTCTTGCAGAATGAAATGAAATAAAAAGGCGAGCAGCGGCCTCGGGCCTTTGCAACGCACACGGTCAGAAATGAATACATGAAATATATTTTCAGAACTTGCCTTAAAAGCCATATGCTCCAGGAAGTGAGCCGTCCCATTGTTTTTCTCATTCTCGTATCGGCTTCCAGCATCAATCCAAAGTCCCACCTTATTCAGAAGAAATTTTTTTTTTTTTACTAAAATAAAACAAAATGCTGAGGAAAGCAGAAACAACTGATTTTCGCTTAAAAGGGGTAAAAAACCTTACCATGACAAATTTGGTATTCAGGAGCTGTAATATGGAGGAACAGCTAGAAAAGTCTAACATTTTTTTTAGTGTGTATATATATATATATATACACTATATATATATATATGTATATATATATATATATATATATATATATATATATATATATATATATATATATATATATATATATATTGAAGTTTTATTAATAATACAAAATTAAAAACACAAAAGTCTAACTTTTTAGTGCCCGTTTAAGAACCCTTTCTGTGCTCAGTTCCATTTATCAAATGTTCTACTGATAGCTCTGTATTTCTTTTTTTAAAAAATAAATACGTTTGTTTGTTTTTTACATATCACCATCAATATTTGGTAAACAGTGTGTTGTCTGGGTTTGTGTTTACAAATAATCAATAACAGTTAGTTTCTATAGTTCCATATTCCACCTAGTAGCTTTCCTTGATTTTCTCTTCTTCCAATAATATTCTCTTTTATCAACCTTAAATTAGCACATTTCTTGATAATTTTAGAAGATAACAATTAAATGTCTACGAATATCCTCCCACCTCATTATTAAGCTTTTCTAATTAACCATCTAGGCCACCTTATCATAGATCCTGCTATGGAGGCTGGCTGGGACAACAAGCACCAAGGAGGAAATGTTCCTTCTGCAAACAGGGCAGTCCCTTAGGGAATATTTATGGCCAGAATTGAACCTGGAATGTTAATCATAAGTCATGGAGGTCCTTAAGGCAGTGTTTGGAATGGAGTGGAGTGGAGTGGAGTAGAGAATGGAATGGAAAATAGAATGGAAAATAGAATGGAATGGAATAGAATTTATTTATTTATTTATTTATTTATTCAAATTTCTATGCCGCCCTTCTCCTAGGACCCAGGGCGGCTTACAACAACAATACAATTACATGTGAGGAATTTAATAATAATCAATCACCCAATCCAAAAACACATTCAATTCAATCTAAAACACATAGAATAGAATAGAATAGAATAGAATAGAATAGAATAGAATAGAATAGAATACAAAATAGAATACAAAATAGAAAATAGAATGGAAAATAGAATGGAGAATAGAATAGAATAGAATAGAATAGAATAGAATAGAATAGAATAGAAAATGGAATAGAATAGAATAGAATATAGAATAGAATAGAATAGAATAGAATAGAATATAGAATAGAATAGAATTAGAATAGAAAATAGAATAGAAAATAGAATAGAATAGAAAATAGAATAGAATAGAAAATAGAATGGAGAATAGAATAGAAAATAGAAAAGAATGGAATGGAGAATAGAATAGAATAGAATAGAATAGAATAGAATAGAATAGAATAGAATAGAATAGAATAGAATAGAATAGAATGGAATGGAGAATAGAATAGAATAGAATAGAATGGAGAATAGAACAGAATAGAATAGAAAATAGAATGGCGACTAGACTAGAATAGACTAGAATAGAATAGAAAATAGAAAACAAAATAGAAAATAGAATGGAGACTAGAATAGAATAGAATAGAATAGAATAGAATAGAATAAAAAATAGAATAGAAAATAGAAAACAAAATAGAATAGAATAGAATAGAAGCTGGAAGGGACCTTGGAGGTCTTCTAGTCCAGCCCCCTGCTCAAGCAGGAGAACCTAGACCATCTCAGACAAGTGAGTGTCCAGTCTCCTCTTAAAAATCTCCGGGGATGGAGCACCCGCGACTTCTGAAGGCAAGCTTGAGACAGGACAGTTTCTCACTGACCAAGGTTACTTACCGTACACGTTGTAATTCCAGAATCTTCAGAAGCTACCCTCAAGCCATTGTCCAGAGTGGAGACTTTAGTTTCAGGGACATTCAGGACAATTTGGGGTGCTACTTGAGTAGCCCTGTACCTGTTTCTCCCAAGATGGAGAGCCTAGTTTGGAGGGGGGGAAAAGAAGAAGTAAATCTCATGAGCAATATGATTTTAAAAAGTTTATTTAAGAGAAATTAAAAAGTCTCCGCTATTTGTTTTGCGACAGAGCCAGTCGCCAAGCCTCTGAAATTTGATCACGTGACCCTGGGGGGACGTTTCAACGGTCGTTAAGTGTGAAAAACAGTCGTAAGCGCCATAACAACTTTGAAAAATTCCTAAAGGAATGGTTGTAACTCAAGGACTCCCTGTATTTAAGATTGGGGGGGGGAGCTGGTTTCTCCAAAGTCATGATTTTTTGGTAGTGTAATTATGGCTCTATCACAATCTAAAGTGTTCCTTCACATGACAGAAAATGTCAAGACATTTGTATACCAGAATGTGTGCAGGGACCCTTCTGAATTTTAACATTCAGCCAATAAAAATACAAATAAAGTTGGAAGGGACCTTGGAGGTCATCTAGTCCAACCCCCTGCTCAGGCAGGAAACCCTACACCAGGGGTTCTCAACCTTGGCTACTTTAAGACTTGTGGACTTCAACTCCCAGAAAGCTGGCTGAGGATTTCTGGGAGTTGAAGTCCACAAGTCTTAAAGTAGCCAAGGTTGAGAACCCCTGCCCTACACCATTTCGGACAAATGGCTGTCCAGTCTCTTCTTAAAAACCTCCAGTGTTTGAGAATTCACCGCTTCTGGAGGCAGGTTGTTCCACTGGTTAATTGTTCTCACTGTCAGGAAGTTTCTCCTTAGTTCCAGGTTGCTTCTCTCCTTGATGAGTTTCCATCCGTTGCTTCTTGTCCTGCCTTTAGGCGCTTTGGAGAATAGCTTGACTCCCTTTTCTTTGGGGCAGCCCCTGAGATACTGGAAGACTGCTATCATGTCCCCCCCTTGTCCTTCCCTTCATTAAACTAGACATACCCAATTCCAGCAACCGTCCCTCCAGTCCCCTGATCATCTTTGTTGCTCTTCTCTGCACTCTTTCCAGAGTCTCAACATCTTTTTTACATCGCGGTTACCAAAACCAGATGCAGTATTCCAAGTGTGGCCTTACCAAGGCATTGTAAAGTGGTATTAACACTTCGCGTGATCTTGATTCTATCCCTCTGATGTTTTCATGTGATGCACAAACCAATCAATGGATGTGTTGCTGTATTATCTTGAGCCATAATGTTATTTTCCTTCAGCCACAATTTGTTTCCTTGTCGTCATACTGTACCTTATCGCAAAACACAGCCTAATTCTCAATGCTTCCGTTCCAAAGCTTTGGGTTTCAATGACCTCTTTTAACTCAACGTTCAATCCCTCATTTCCAAAACTATGATGCTTTTTCACACGCCATGAAGACTGCAAATGGGGTCCCTCTGTTATGAAGGCTTTTTTATTATTATTAATTCAACGTGTTTTTTTAACGCCATGTTTTAACTGAAAATTTACAGAGAGCCAGTTTGGTGTAGAAAAAAAGAGAAACCGGGAGTTCTAGCGCATCAAGCTTTGGGCGCAAAATCTGCTGAGTGACCTTGGGCGGGTCACTCTCCGTAAACCCCAGGAAGGAGGCAATGGCAAACCACTTCCAAAATCTTGCCAAGAAAACTGCAGGGACTTGTCCAGGCAGTCCCCTGGAATTAAGACTCTTGAATGCACAAAAAAATGTAAAAAAGTTCTAGTTTATAGACAATCAAGGAAAAAAAAGAAGTCCCTGTTCTCTGATTTATAAGCAAAATCTCTAAAATATCACCTCTTCATCTGTGATTAATTCCCAGAAAGAGCTGTCTCTTCTTAAGTCTGATTCAAGCCTAGATATTACGGAATGAAAGGAGCAGACTAACCCATGGTTTAAAGAATAAACCGGTGACTATAAACCACAATGAAGTGTTGACGCATGAAGGCTAACCACAACTTTTATCTGTACTTATTCTAACTGCAGGCAATAAATCTTGGCTCCTTCCTATTTTATTTTTATACTGGGATCCCCATATCAAAATAAACTTACCTTATGTGCAGCCAGAATCTGAAAATAACATTTAACACAGCACAGTACTTAAGCAAAATGGTTCAGCTGAGGTCTGCATATGTGGGACCAATTGGGGTAGATTGCAGGGGTGACACCGAAATGTAATTTTATGGTATTTTTATCCACGTTTTAAATTATTGTACTCTATTCCAATTTCACTTTAGACTGTATTTTATTCCAATTTCATTTTATTTTATTCCCATTTCATTTTCAATTGTATTTTATTCTCATTACCATTTTCAATTGCTTTTATCCAGTTTCTGGAACTTTGCACTTTGATATGGCCCAAGGGCTAATCAATAAATAAATATTATATTTCTATTTCAGCCTCAAGGAGAGACTGGACAGCCATTTATCCGGAATGGGTATATAGGATCTCCTTGCACTGACAGGGGGTTGGACTAGATGACCTCCCAAGGTCCCATCCAACTCTGTTATTCTAAGTTCTATGTTCATAACTTGCAATGGGCAATCCTGGCAATAACTGAGGTTAAGGATGGATTTTGGAGCAATTCGACAGAGAATTCCAAATTGATCCTTAACAAAAGTGCAGGAATCCCCATGGAAAGAAAGGAGAGGGGGAAAAAACAGGAAAAGCTGCCCAATGTATAGAGCAGGAATTCTACACAAACTTGGCAACTTTAAAGACTTATGGACTTCAACTCCCAGAATTCCCTCAGCCGGCATGCTTGGCTAAGGAATTCTGGGAGTTGAAGTCTACAAGTTGCTACATAAGGGTCGCCAGAAACTGTACTGCAAGAAACCGCTAGATGGCAGCACTATATAGCTGCCATCTGGCGGTCTTCCGGGATTCTCACGCCCAGGCCGCCTCATTAGGCCGCGATCCCGGCCACAAGACTACATTTCCCAAAATGCAGCGCGCCGAGCAAGGCCTTCTCCGATGGAGGAGGCCGCCCGCCGCCGTGGAAAGCAGCCGAGGCGGTCCAACCCGTCAACTACGAATCGCCCCTCTTACCCGCTGTCCGGGGGTTGCGCACCGCGTGCTGAGGTGTCCCGGCCGGGTCCAGAAAAGCCGCCGGCCCGCTCGGCAAGCGGCGGACACGGCCGTCGCCATCTTGGTTGGCGAGCGGAAAAAAAAAAAAATCGGCTGAGGAGCCGGGAGCATTTCCGGAAGGGCGAGTCACGTGATCCGAGGCTAGGTGGGCGGGGCCGAGCCACGTCCCTGACGTGAAAATGGCTGCAAGGCATTTCTGGGCTTTTTTTTTTTTTTCTTCCAACTTCTTTATATGGGTTTTTCTTTCAGTTTCAGCTCCTCTTAGGTGACTCAGGCCTGAGACTGCAAAAATGAATGAATGAATAAAGAAATAAAATCACAAACCTGTGTGATCTTCAGATTCAGGATCTGTTTATGCTTCCATGAGCTTTTGATATGTTTTAAGCCTATGCGATGGTTATAATAATAATAAAAAAAGTTGGAAGGGACCTTGGAGGTCATCTAGTCCAACCCCCTGCTCAGGCAGGAAACCCTACGCCCTTTCAGACAAATGGCTGTCCAGTCTCTCCTTCAAAACCTCCAGTGTTGGAGCATTCACCACTTCTGGAGGCAGGTGGTTCCACTGGTTAATTGTTCTAACTGTCAGGAAGTTTCTCCTTAGTTCCAGGTTGCTTCTCGCCTTGATTAGTTTCCATCCGTTGCTTCTTGTCCGGCCTTCTGGTGCTTTGGAGAAGAGCTTGACTCCCTCTTCTTTGGGGCAGCCCCTGAGATATTGGAACACTGCTATCATATAAGGAACGCTTGCTGAAATTGGGGATGTCTAGTTTAATGAAGAGAAGGATGAGGGGGGACATGATAGCAGTCTTCCAATATCTCAGGGGCTGCCCCAATTATTATTATTATTATTATTATTATTATTATTATTATTATTATTTCACCCCTAGTCCTTCTCTTCATTAAACTAGACATTCCCAATTCCAGGAACCGTTCCTTATCTGCCACCTGGTTCTCTTACTTAGGAAAACCATGGAATTAATATTGCAAAACTGGGCTGTATAAACAGAGGCAGAGAATCAGGATCATGCAAAATATTTATAAATATTTATTTATAAATACTTTTATATACCGCTTGTGAGACCACACCTGGAATACTGCAACCAATTCTGGTCACCATAGTACAAATTAGATCTTAGAAAATGTTCAGAGAAGAGCAACTAAGATGATCAAAGGCCTGGAGACCATACAAAGAACGGCTGCGGGACTTGGGTTTGGCTAGTCTAAAGAAAAGAAGAAATAGGGGTGACATGATAGCAGCATTCCAGTATTTGAGGGGCTGCCACAAAGAAGAGGGGGTCAAATTATTCTCCAAAGCACCAGAGGGAAGAACAAGAAACAACGGTTGGAAACTGACCAAAGAGAGAAGCAACCTGGAATTAAGCTCTATTCTGATTGATTGCTATCTATTGCTTGCTGCAGTTAAATTGTTTCAAAGAAGCAAAATGTTTCATGTTACAAACATGCTACATTTGTAATTTTAGCTCCTTTTTTCTGCCAAACAACAGGAATTGGGATAAGATGTTTTCTTCCACTACTTTCTAAGATCCCAATTAATATTATGAATTATTACTAAATTAAACTTATTTGCTGCCCATTGCAGCCTTGGGCTTACAAGAACAACAAAACAAATAAAGAGGAAGTTTAAACTAAGCAAAATATATTTATTATTGAAACTGGCATGTATTTATGACAATTGCAGTATCCCGGCATTATGTGATCACAGCCGGTTTCCAACAAGCGAGCTAAATGGGGAAAATCCGATTTGCTTAATGAACACATGATCTACTGAACAACTGCAGTAATTTGACTACTGAGGCAAAAAAAAGCTAGTGAAATGAGCCACAGAAATTCTGACCTCAGCTGTGGTTGTAATTCAACACATACCTGTATTCTTTGTGTTCTCCGTAGATCCTTCTAAAGAAATAAAGATAATTTCATTATACAAGAAGGGTAGAAGGTACATAAAACCTGGATTTCAAATACATTTCGGATTAGTTCTGTGAAGTTACTAGGTGCAAGTAAAGAATACACTATGTTATTCATACAATAAATCTGCCTACATTTCTGTTTTCCTGAAAACTTCGCGGCAGCAGCTGAATAATCTTGCCCAATGGTTATTAATAGTTTACATGTACAATAAGTACTTGGGTTTTTTTTAAATCTTCCCTTCTAATCATTTCTCCATATTCTTTTTAAAACCATTAAGACTTTTATGTTGGGTTTTTGCAAAGTAACACCTAATTGTTTCCATTAAAAATGTCCTTTGGGCAATTACACAACCAGCCTATTACAGTGTTAATGGTTTTACTAATTATGTCTAGCCTACAAATATCCAAGGGTAGATATTCATTAAAGCAGAGGCTTAATTACACTATTCCAGCTCATTTCCAAACTCCAGGCAGTTGGCATCGTGTATTATTAATATATTGTTATAATTATATATTATTAATATATGTAATTGATGGATGTCGTATAATATCTGGTGATTACAGAATAGCAAAAAGTAAAAGAAGATAATATATTCTGTCTCTCGATAGTCAGCTTTGAATATTGTATTAGATGCCAAGTGTAACTTTTCTGATATAAAACTCCAGCTGAGCTGAAGTTCAAATTTCATAAAATCATTAGATGAGAGGCAGTGTACCTACTTAGCAAATAAAAATAAATTATTGGTGATTTGGGTTAGATGCATCTCCAGTTTCAGCATATGGCAAGATAATTATATATCGTTCCCTCCACTTTTAGTGTTTTAATACCAGAAATATCTAAAAAGCTACAATCAGTCTAGTATGCTAACTTGGTATCAAATGTAGCAGTGAC
The DNA here is from genome assembly GCA_034064705.1 of Bothrops alternatus. Classification (NCBI taxonomy): domain Eukaryota; kingdom Metazoa; phylum Chordata; class Lepidosauria; order Squamata; family Viperidae; genus Bothrops; species Bothrops alternatus. The sequence goes on from JARGCV010000301.1 coordinate 1,560,370, forward strand.
TTTTGACTTCAAGTGTTAGATTTCTACACATATACATATACACACATAGGTATAATTTTATTGATTTTTTTTAAAAAAATAGAAAATTAAAAGATAAACAGAAAAAAAAAGAAAAAGCTCCAGAAAGAGTCTAAAATGGATGTTGCTAAGCGAGAAGTTTGTTAAGTGAGTTTTGCCCCATTGTATGACTTTTCTGGCCACATGTGTGAAGTAAAAAAATGGTCCTTATAGTCCCTTTTTTCAGGGCGGTCACTAAATGAACTGTTATAAATCGTTATAACTGTTATAATTTGTTTTTTTCTGGCTGAGCGCCAGAGATGGAATCGCAGCTTAATCCGTTGCCGCAGAAAGAACATAGAACTTAGTTGCAACCTCCATTCCAAACCAACATCCAAAGGGCCCCAACCGATCAGCCTCTTACACGATGCAAGGGGGGAAACGGTCCCTTATCGGCAGATCACTTCTTACAGGTAGTCCTCGACTTACAATGCTCCATTTAGTGACCGTTCAAAGTTACAACAGCCCTGGGGGGAGGGAAAATACACAAAGGGACTTAGGGCCGTTTTTTTTCCCACAGTTACAACCTTTGCAGGGTGGCGTGATCCAAATCCAGAGGCTTGGCCATGGGCTCCTGTTTATGACGGTCGCAGGGTTCCCCCGGGGGGGGGAGGGGGTGTCCCACGATTCTGCCACCTTCTGACCAGCAAAGTCAAGGAGGGGGGGGCGGAAAGCTAGTGTTAAACTTAACAACGGTGTTTGTAGTTTCACAAAGGCCAAGGGGAAGCCGGTTTCACTTAACAACCGGGTGGCTCATGTCACAGCGATTCGCTTAGCGACGGGAAGAAAGGGGGTAAAATGGGGGGGGTCAAACCCCACTCAAACCGAGGTCTCCACAACCTTGGGCTGAGTTGGGGTGGTGGGCGAGTGGGAGAGCCTCCTGCCGGGCGGCAGGCCTTCCCCTTTTCCCACGACCCTTGTAACTGGGTACACGTGTAAGCAGTGCAGACGTGCATCCGCCCCGCAGAGTTCCTCCAGGCGGGGAGTTCCCGGGCGGGAGGCCGGGCCAAGGCAGGCGGGCAGGCGGGCAGGGGGGAAGGGGAGGCCGGGCCGGGCTGGCCGGCTTCAGGGGGAGGCGGCGGCCTTGCCTGGCTCCGGCCGCGGCGCTGCTGGGGCTGGCGGGCGAGGGGACCGCGGGGCGGCGGCCGGGCGGGCAGAGGCGCCCGAGGCCGCCGATGGAAGAGGCGGAGGAGGCAGCCGGCGCCCCGCGGGAGCCCAGCCGGGAGAGGTGAGCCTTCTGCGGCCGGAGGGGATCGCTCGGGGAGGGGAGGGGAGAGGCGGAGAGATCCCTCCGGATCCCAGCCGGGGAAGCCTGGCAAAAGGGATCCCTGCAGCCCCGCCGGAGCCCAGCCGGAGGAGGGGGGGAGATCTCCGGGAAGCAACCTCGGGAGGGGATCGCTCGGGGAAGGGAGACCCGGAGAGGGAAGCCTTGCAAAGGGGATCTCTGCAGGAGCCTGGCCGGGAGAGGTAAGAGATCGCCGGGCACCAGGAGGGGATCACTCAGGGAGGGGGGCATCCTGAGAGATCCCTCCGGATCCCAACAAGGGAAGCCTTGTAAAGCGATCTCTGCAGGAGCCTGGCCCGGGGAGGGGAGAGATCGCTAGGCACCAGGAGGGGATCACTCAGGGAGGGGGGATCCTGAGAGATCCCTCCCGATCCCAGCAAGGGAAGCCTTGCAAAGGGGATCTCTGCAGGAGCCCGGCCGGGAGAGGGGAGAGATCGCCGGGCACCAGGAGGGGTCGCTCGGAGAGATCCTTCCGGATCCCAGCCAGGGAAGCCTTGCAAGCGGGATCTCTGCAGGAGCCTGGCCGGGAGATGTAAGAGATCGCTCCGGAGCCCAACAAGGGAAGCCTTGTAAAGCGATCTCTGCAGGAGCCTGGCCCGGGGAGGGGAGAGATCGCTAGGCACCAGGAGGGGATCACTCAGGGATGGGGGATCCTGAGAGATCCCTCCTGATCCCAGCAAGGGAAGCCTTGCAAAGGGGATCTATCGCTCAGGGAGGGGAGATCCCATCAAGGGAAGTGTGAGCTCTGCAGGAGCCCGGCCGGGGAGGGGAAAGATCTCCTGGCAGCAGGAGGGGATCACTGAGGAGGGGGAGATCCCTCTGGATCACATCAATGGAAGTCTTGCAAAGGCGAGCTCTGCAGGAGCCTGGCCGGGAGAGGTGAGAGATCGCTAGGCATCAGGAGGGGATCACTCAGGGAGGGGGAATTCTGAGAGATCGCTTGGATCCCATCAAGGGAAGCCTTGCAAAGGGGATCTCTGCAGAGCTGCATCTTTCGGGTTCCTTTGCCACGGAGGGCGCCCAAGGCTGGGCTTCCACCCCTTCCTCCGGCCGCCGAGCCCCCTTCCCAGCCCTCGCTCTCCATCACTGAGCCCCCCCCGAATCCCACCGCCCGCCTGGGCCTTTCCTGCTCCCCACAGCTCCCACCATCCGCCATTCCGTGGAGCTGGTTGGTTCCCGGGCACTCTCGCTGGGAGCCCCAACCCCGAGGAGCCCTTTCGGTCATGGGAGGCCACGGCCGTGGCCGGGAGGAACTCATGTAACAGGATCTGACACCGGTTTTGAACTCGGCTCCCAGGTACCAGATGTTTCCCCAGATGTGCGGGGCTATCCTACATCTTCCTCACCACCTGCCTTCCCGTGTGGAGGGAGTCCCTTGGGAGCCAGGCCTTGGGAAAAAGGGGAGCAGTGGAGGAGCGAGTGAATTGGAAACGGAGAAACAGGAAGTCCTCGACTTACAACAGTTCATAGTTATAACAGAAGGATTTATACTCCTTGCACATCGCTGGTCATTTGCATCCTTTTAGAGGGTCGTTGAGGCCACTTGGAGATTTGCCTGTGTCCTCAGGGTCACCTGAGGCTGAAAGCTTCTTGGCTACAGGATGCTTTCTGCCCTGTATCCTGCCGCCAAGAAGGCTCCACGCCCATTGGCACCACTCAGGTGACCTTCAGGACACAGGTGAGCCTCCAAGTGGCCTCAACGCCTCTCTAAAAGACTGCAAATGACCAGTTTTTCTGCAAGGAGTATAAATCCTTCCATTTCCCCACCATCCAGTCAGAGCTGAAGAAGCTTCTTGGATGAGAAGCGAAACGTCTTCAAAAAAAAACAAAACAAGAAAGTCCAACTGTCTCTTGAAAAAGGAGAATTATTTTGGAATTTCAATGGCTGCCGTACATACATTCTGCCTGGTGCTAATGAGCTAAATTTCATCAATCTTCTTGTCTTCATTGAGTTGCAGATGGGCACTTGCAGTAGTAAAGTCCCTTCTGGACCCCCCGTAATAGAACTCTCTGGGCACTGAATAGGATTTGCAGAATATTGGGAATCCTCAATTTAATGGCCATAATCGGGATGAGAAATTCCATCGCCAAGCAAGGCCATTGTTAAAATGAGTCGAGTCCAAATTTACATTTTATTTTATTTTATTTTATTTTATTTGCTGTGATTGTTAAGCCAAGCACTGCGGTGACTTTGCTCATCAGAAGCCAGCTGAGAAGATCTCGAGTGGGGATCACACGATCCTGGGGACCCTGCCATTCTCGTAAATACATGCCGGTTGCCAAACGGGCCCAGGTTTGATCCCCTAACTGCGATCTGGATGCTGCAATGTATTGTAAGTGGGAGGGTCTGTCGTGAGTCACGGTTTTCAGTGCCATTAACGGTCGCTAAATAAATGCCTGTACGCTGAGGACTAGCCGCATGGCAAGACTGGAACAAGGATGCGTTACCTCTCTTGTCAGTCAAAACAGTGGCTGCGTTTATTCCTGCAATCGGAGATGGTGAGGAAGAAGATCAGAAAGGATAACGGAGCAAAGCAACTTTCCTCTCCCGACAGTTAAGAAAATTAAAGTTTTAGGAACATTTTTTTAAGGAAATAGAGCGGTCTTTTTCCGTTGCGGGGGAAAAGATGGATTATTGTGGATTCCTTATTATCAGCGGGAAGTCTTTCGCTCATGTGGAATTCAATTTTGGAGAAGAGAAAGTAGGAGCAGAAATCCGGTGCCTGAGCAGGGGGTTGGACTAGAGGATCTCCAAGGTCTTCCAACTTTTTTATTATTATTATTATTATTATTATTATTATTATTATTATTATTATTATTATTATTATTATTATTATTATTATTATTATTATTATTATTATTATTAAGGTTGTCCCAGAGGGATTGCTTAATTGGTGCCTTAAACAAAGCTAGAAATTAAATTTGAGCTCGGTTCGCTTCTTTGTAGCTCAGCAATTTGGGAGGATGACCGTACGATTTGCAGTGGCTTTCTAAAAAAAAATAAAAATCAATTACAGTCCAGATTGCTAAATAATTGTTTGGGAACGACAGCCATTTGGAATGTCAGATGCTGGAAGAAAAACGGTGCTTGAATTGAGATATTAACATGCATACTATTCAGCCTTTTCTTTTTCTTTCTTTCTTTCTTTCTTTCTTTCTCTCTCTCTCTCTCTCTCTCTCTCTCTCTCTCTCTCTCTCTCTCTCTCTCTCTCTCTCTCTCTCTCTCTCTCTCTCTCTCTCTCTCTCTCTCTCTTTTAACTCTTTATCCCAAGACCTATCTCGTTTTTTAGCTGGTGAATAGGATTGAAAAGCAGGCAGATCCATTCAGTTGCTATAGTTCGAGCATTCTCCTTCGTTGACATGGAAATGTGCTGGGCTAGCTTTTCAGCAAAGGGTTACATAATCCCCCTCCTGGCAAATTTGTATTCTGGGCAGGAAACGGGTGTTTTATTTTTATTTTTTTCAAACCCACTAAAAATATGCTTTGGAAATCAGGTTGACCCTTCTCTTCTTTGGGGCAAGCCCTGAGATATTGGAACCCTGCTATCATGTCCCCCCTCGTTCTTCTCTTCATTAAACTAGACCTACCCCAATTCCAGCAACCGTTCCTTGTATGTTTCAGCCTCCAGTCCCCTAATCATCTTTGTTGCTCTTCTCTGCACTCTTTCTAGAGTCTCAGCATCTTTTTTACATTGTAGTGACCAAAACTGGATGCCGTATTCCAAGTGTGGCCTTACCAAGGCCTTGTAAAGTGGTATTAACACTTCATGTGATCTTGATTCTATCCCTCTGTTAATGCAGCCCAGCACTGTGTTGGCCTTTTTGGCAGCTGCAGCACACGGCTGGCTCCTATTTAGGTGATTGTCCACTAGGACTCCGAGGTCCCTCTCACAGTTACTACTATTGAGCAAGGTACCCCCTAAACTATACCTGTGCATTTGGTTTTCCTTGCCTAAATGTAGACCCTTGCTTTGGATCTTCTAGTCCAACCCGCAGCTCAGGCAGAAGACCCTATATATACCATTTCAGACAGATGGTCGTCCAGTCGCTTACTAACACAAATTTTCTTTCTTTCTGGAAAAGATCTCGGAGGAAAAAAAAACTTCCCCCTTTTTTAAAAAAAATCATTATGAATGCTGTGGATTTCCATCGCTCTCCATAGTGTGCTTGCGTTGCATAATGGATGCTTTGTTTCACGTATGCAAGATAAATTGCAAGCAGTAAACTTCCAGATTAAGGAAGAGACGATCCAATATGGAACAATTCACGTATTAGACAATGCGGTTGTGCCACGTTGCAGTTCTTTGGGCGACTATAAAAGCTTGCGTGTGTGTTTGTGTGTCTGGGCTCTCATCCAAAAACAAAAAACAAAACCCGTTGCTTAACGTGTCCTGATTAAAGCTTTGTGGACTCTTAATACGGTATAAAGGCACCTTGCAAACTTGTCAACCGGTGTCTTGAACGGGGGAACTTCATGCTGAACTTCCCCAAAATTTTTACTGCAACAATTTAAACCGCTAGGTTTAAAAATTATTATTAGGCCTGTAGTTTCCTGGATTTATTTTTTCCCTTTTTTGAAGGTGGGAACTGCATCAGCTCTTTCCCAGTCCTCTGGCCGTTCCTCAGTGCTCCAGGATCTTTGAAAAATATAGTTCAGTGGTTCTGAGATCCCATCTGCCAGTTCCTTGAGAACCTTGGGGTGTAATCCATCTGGTCCTGGCGATTGGAACTGGTCTAGGCTGGACAGGTGCTCACTTACCATTTTCTTGCCTATCTTAACTTGTGTTTCTAATCTGTTTTTTACGGTACTGTTTTTGATAGGTTGGTCTGTTTTTTTCCCCCCCTTTGTTGTAAAGAAAGATGCCGAAAAGGAGTTAAATGTAGTCACCTCGAAGATCGACTACTGCAATGCTCTCTACATGGGGCTACCCTTGAAGAGTGTTCGGAGACTACAATTAGTGCAAAATGCAGCTGCGCGAGCAGTTGTGGGCCTTCCGCGTTGTGCCCACATCTCACCAACTCTCCGCATGCTGCATTGGTTGCCTATCGGTCTCCGAGCCCAATTCAAGGTGTTGGTTATTACCTATAAAGCCCTTTATGGCATTGGACCAGGATACTTACGGGACCGCCTTCTGCCACATACTTCCCTACGACCGGTGAGAGCGCACAGGGTCGGCCTCCTCCGGGTCCCGTCAGCGAAACAATGTCATCTGGTGGGCCCTAGGGGGAGGGCCTTCTCTGTTGTGGCGCCCACCCTCTGGAACCAACTGCCTCCTGAAGTCCGCGTTTCTCCGACTCTCCGGGCCTTCCGAAAAAATCTTAAAACTTATCTTTGCCGGCAAGCCTGGGGATGATTGTGCTTGACTGTTGAATTTGAGTGGGTGTTTTATTGTATTTTTAGATATTTCTTGTTTGGGATTTTTATTGTAATTTGTTGTTTATATATATGTTTATATATATGTTGTTAGCCGCTCCGAGTCTCCGGAGAGGAGCGGCATACAAGCCCAAACAAATAAAATAAATAAATAAATAAATAAATAGTTCCGCTTTCTCCCTGTTGCTTGTCACCTTCTTGCCACTTTGTGTGATCCTGATTCTATGCCTCTTTGTTTATACAACCCAGGATCGTATTAGCTTTTTTGGCGGCTGTGGCACACTGCTGGCTCATAGTCGTATTTATGGATGTATTATCCAGGGCTGTGAAATTTCTCAGGCTGGTAAAAGTTCACTCTGAATGCATTTGGCTTTGTTACATGACCATGGAAATGGCTCCTTTTTAAAAAAAAAAAAAAAGAATTGGGGGATGCTTAAACTAGGTGTACAAGCCCTTTGCTTCTGAGGAGAGGCTGCCAAAACTTTGGGAGATTCCCACCTGCAGGGTTTAAAGTGTGAGTAAACATGACTGCACACGGCATGGGAAGAAGCAAAGAGAAGGAAAATAAGCGAACTATAATCAAAGCAATGGAAATACCCCAATCCTCCTTTTGGTTCAGCCAAGTGGCAGGAATTACTTCCTTTTTGCTACAAATTGCTGTGTAATAATAGGAAACGAATTACTTTGCTAAGTAAAGCCAAGATCTTAATTGACTAATAGTAGCGACAACATTCCTCAACTTCCAGTTGAGTGAGATTAACTATTTACCTAGATGTTGTAGGTGGAGAGCCATGTTAATAAGGAGTCTTTCAGCGTCTTTTCAGACTGATGAGGGATTTTGTTTTTTTAAAACTGTTGTGAATTATAGCTGGCTTCTCTGGACACTGTTTTTTGCCATTGGCTTTGCTTGTCAGAACGTCGCAAAAAAGAGATCACGTGACCCCGGGGATCCTAAGTATGAAAGACTTTCATAAGTCGCTTTTTTCAGCCTTGTTGCAACTTGGAACGGTCACTAGATGAACTTTCGTAAGTCAAGGGTTACCTGTATACCTGTCTGTGCTTGTCTATCACCTTCTTGTTCTAATCATAGCCTGCTCCAACTTTACAAGCCGGTGGGGACCCGAGATGCCTTTTTCGTTTGTGATGTCGACAGAGGACCACGAATTCATTTTAATCCAAGGTTTCTCCCAGATGTACAGAGTCCACTCCTGGAACACCTGGATGTCCATGTGCCGCCTCTATGTTGGTTGAGGCAGGCAGGATTCCCTTGGGTACCATTTGTTGGGGGTCAAGGGAAAGGGAGGGTTTTGCCTTCTCTTTCTGCTCAAGATCCCCATGTACAATTGGTGGGCCACTGTGTGACACAGAATGCTGGACTCGATGGGCTTTGGCCTGATTCAGCATGGCTCTTCTTAGGTTCTAACACATTTACTAATTCCAAAAAACGAGCCAAATTTGCTGAGTTGCAAATTTGCAGTTGGAATCAACGCTCCTGCCCGAGATGAAAAGGGTGAACGCGCTGCGTATGGGGGTGTAAGGTCCTTGGCAAGCCATAAATATCTCTTGTTATTTTATTTATTTAATTTTTATTTAGAAATTTTAAATGGCTGCCCGTTCGCTCTCAGTGACTCTGGGCTGCTGACAAAATAATAAAAATAAAAAAAACCAGAGAGGACTTGGTCACTATTTGGTCCTCTCCTGGGGAGGCCGGAGAGAAATTTATTTTATGGGATGTTTCTTCTGAGGCTTAATTTCTCTTTCCCTTCCTCTTCGACTTTTCCTCGTGTCCTCATAACTCTCCATTTACTATTGCAAGTAAAAATGCACTGGATTGCCAGATAGGGTACTACATCTGTCTCTCTCTCTCTCTAGCCTAGGGAATATTGAGTACTAGGTAAATTATTCGTGGTTATTGTTCTTAAATTTATGGAAAATGCAGTCTGCAGATAAGTAGAGGATGACTCATAGTTTAATTATCCAAAGGTAACATCACCCTAAAATAATGTAACACGTGAAGGAGTCAAAGCTATTTAAGTGCACATTGGTATTCCTATAAAATGGTGAACTTCACAAAGAGCTTGTTATTCTGTGAGAGCTTTAAGCTTCTCTTCCTGTAACCGCAGCCAGAAGAAAAAGCCGACCCTGTTTACCAGCCAGAACAAGCTTCTGGTCCTCAGTTGATTAAAGGAATTCGAAGGTGTGCTCTTAAAACGTTCTTGGCATGGAAATGTGGAGGAAAAGTTTGCAGATATAGGGGGGATGTTTTAAGGGTACGTCTGGGATTCCCCCCCCCGCCCCGTTGCTTTAATGTTCCAATTAAGAAACAGAATTAACTTTTCTCTCCCTCTCTCCCCCACCACCCGTAGTTCGTCACCAAATGACATGGACGAAGAACAGCTTTGCACTCCGAGCCTGAAAAGAGAAGTAAGAAAACGTGAGAATTCAAATCAAGGTTCCCGAGGGAGCAATTCGTCCAGGGCGTCTAGAAAAAGCTTCCGGTTGGATTATCGGCTGGAGGAAGATGTGACCAAGTCGAAGAAAAGCAAAGATGGAAGATTTATGAACCCCTGGCCCACGTGGAGACCCCTGACCATCCCAAATATCTTGAGGTGGTATTTTTTAGAAAAGGACCACAGTAAAGTGCCAAGTTCAAAACAGGTAAAAGGATTCGCGGTTACCGTGCTTCAGTTTTATTGGGAAAGGCATTTGGCGAATAAGTAGACGATAACTTTATAATTGAATGGTCAAATATAACTGCACCCTAAAATGATTTAATACAGCGGTTCTCAACCTTTTTCAGGCCGAGACCCCACCTGCGCCGCCCATGCGTGGCGCGACCCCGACCTGCGCCGCGCATGCGCGGCGTGACGGCCCGAACCGCGCATGTGCAGCACGCGCGCGACGGGCCCGACTGCGCATGCACGGCGTGCGCGACGGCCCGAACCGCGCATACGCAGCGCGTGATGGCCTGAACCACGCATGCACGGCACGGCGGGCCGAATCGCGCATGCGCAGCGCGCGTACGACGGCCGAGGGGAAATGGGGAAAAAATGGCCGACCGCGGTGTTTGGCGACCCCCGTGAAACGGTTGTTCGACCCCAAATGGGGTCGCGACCCACAGGTTGAGCATCGCTGATTTAGTAGGTGAAGCAGGCACAGTGGTTTAAGGGCAAACGCAAACACACACGCCTAATCCAGCACCGTATGTAAATAAACTTGGCAAAGATCCTTTTTCCTAAATAATTGATAATGCAGCCCAAGACGTATTTGGTTTATATATTTTTTTTCCTCTTTGATATTCTGGAACCTTATCTTGTGGCTTTAGAATCCAGGAAACCTGTCATTGGTAAGAGAGAATATGGGCAGTTTGTTGAGTTGTGTTCTTGAGTTCGATAGGAAGCACACGTTTCCAAGCTGAGCCTTGCTGGCTCAGGAATTCTGGGAGCTGAAGTCCATGAGTCATAAAAGAGCCAAGGTTGACTACCCCTGGCCTAGGCCTAGGCCGCTTTCTGACTGGTGGACTTCAACTCCCAGAATTCCTCAGCCAGCACGGCTCAGCGTGGCTGGTTGAGGAATTCTGGGAGTTGAAGTCCACGAGTCATCAAAGAGCCCAGGTTGCCTACCTCTGGCCTAGGCCTAGGCCGCTTTCTGACTGGTGGACTTCAACTCCCAGAATTCCTCAGCCAGCATGGCTCAGCTTGGACACCTCTCCCTTTCCCCTCAGCGTGGCTGGCTCAGGAATTCTGGGAGTTGAAGTCCACGAGTCATAAAAGAGCCAAGGTTGCCTACCTCTGGCCTAGGCCTAGGCCGCTTTCTGACTCGTGGACTTCAACTCCCAGAATTCTTCAGCCAGCGTGGCTCAGCTTGGAAACTGCTCCCTTTCCCCTCAGTGTGGCTGGCTCAGGAATTCTGGGAGTTGAAGTCCACCAGTCATAAAAGAGCCAAGGTTGCCCACCCCTGGTTTAGGGAATGCAGCAATTGTAAAGCAAATGCCACAGTCATAAAGCCAACCCTTTGGATGTTAAGTGAATTCATTGTCCACTATGACCATTTTTTTTTTTCCTGGAAACTGGAAAGAAATGCTGGTTTTTCAATCGTGGCAAACATCTGCAGCTCGGGTGAAGGGTGAGGGTGGAGGTTCGTTCTCCAAGCTTCTGAGTTGGTTCCACGCTACCACCCGCCACGCTCACGAGCTCATCGAAGCCTGACAACTCCACAAACGATTCCATCAACACACACACACTGACCGACAGTCGGCCTCAGAACCCTAATCAACTGCCCCTGCCTTTTATAATTGACTTTTATAATTGAACCTCAGAACAGAATTATAAGAGCAAGGATTGGCAGCCTGGATTAGCCTCTGTGTGTTGTTTCAGCCAAATTGCAAAGGTGGAGCAGTGTTTAATCTTTTGCAGCAGGGCAAAGAAAGGTTGCGGCGTCTGAAGGATTAACATAGGTATTAGGGCATGACGTCCCTCGGCTTTAAGGAGTTGCAGGAATTTGGCTGATGTGTTGAATTCTCCTGGCAAGCATATTTAAGCATCCGGATTAGTTCAGGCCTGCCTAAAGTGAAAAAGCTCTTAAGAATTGCCCCCCTAAAAGCCCCCGATCCCAATTCCACAAAGGTACCAGCTGTCATGTTTATGAAAGGGGGGGGGATATCAAAGCAGAGGTGAAGGAAAAGTTCACGTTTGTCCTTCTTTTAAGAGTTTGGGATGCCAGGTTTGTCAAAAGACAATCGTTCAGTTTCAATAAAGGAGAATATTTGCAGCCCAGGGTTGAAATGAGGGGTCCTTGGTGCAGATGTTTCATTACCCATTATCAGAGTTAGAAGGGTGGGGGTTTATGGTGGTGGTTGTAGTGGAGGAGGAGGGGGGAGGAGGAGGAGGAGAAGGAGAAGAAGAGGAAGAGGAAGAAGAAGAGGGAGGAGGAGGAGAAGGAGGAGGGAGGGAGGGAGGAGGAGGACAAGGAGGACAATGACTATGGAGTCCTTGATGCTCTCTGAGCTGGGTTATTTTCTTGTAGATGTTTCATTACTCAAACTAGGGAACATCATCAGTGTTAGAAGGGAAGAGGGTTTGTGGAATGATGGAGGAGGAGGAGGAGAAGGAGAAAAAGGAGGAGAAGAAGAAGAAGAAGAAGAAGAAGAAGAAGAAGAAGAAGAAGAAGAAGAAGAAGAAGAAGAAGAAGAAGAAGAAGAAGAAGAAGAGGAGGAGGAGGAGGAGGAGGAGGAGGAGGTGGAGGAAATGGAGGTGGACAAGGATGACAATGACTATGGAGTCCTTGATGCTCTCTGAGCTGGGTTGTTTTCTTGTAGATGTTTCATTACTCAAACTAGGGAACATCATCAGTGTTAGAAGGGAAGAGGGTTTGTGGAATGATGGAGGAGGAGGAGGAGGAGGAGGAGGAGGAGGAGAAGAAGAAGAAGAAGAAGAAGAAGAAGAAGAAGAAGAAGAAGAAGAAGAAGAAGAAGAAGAAGAAGAAGAAGAAGAAGAAGAGGAGGAGGAGGAGGAGGAGGAGGAGGAGGAGGAGGAGGAGGAAATGGAGGTGGACAAGGATGACAATGACTATGGAGTCCTTGATGTTCTCTGAGCTGGGTTGTTTTCTTGTAGATGTTTCATTACTCAAACTAGGGAACATCATCAGTGTTAGAAGGGAGTAGGGTTTGTGGAATGATGGAGGAGGAGGAGGACAGCGACTGGAGGAAGCCGGATCCACTTAACAACCATGTTACTAACTTAACACTCTGCAGAGATTCCCCGATTCCCTGTGTCAAGAAAGGTCATCAAATGGTGGGAAAAAACTCACGTAGCCGCTGTCTTGCTTAGCAACAGAAATCTTGTGCTCCATTGCGGCCGTGAGTCGAGGACTGCCTGTAGGTCAGGGTCGATCTCCACGTTTTTGGCCTGTCGCCTGCTCTAAGGAAACCCAGGTTTGACTTCTTTCACCCAAATGACAAACACAAGGAGGTGCCCCTGCTTTTATCATTTTTGGTTGTGTGTAAAAACCACACAAAAAAGAGGGCAGCGCGTGTGGCAGGACGCTGCTTTCCCATTTTTTTTCCATTCCCAAGTTCGGACGCTTGGCCGCTGGCTCGTATTTATGATGGTCGCGGTGTCCCCCCCCGGGGTCACGTGATCCCCTTTTGCGACCTTCTGACCAGCAAAATCAATGGGGGGGGGGAAGCCGGATTCACTTAACAACCGGGTTACTAACTTATCAACTGCGGTGGTTCCCTTAACAACTGTGGCAAGAAAAATCGTAAAATGGGGCAAAGCTTGCTTAACGACCATCTCACTGAACACTCCGCTGTGGTCGTAAGTCAAGGATTACCTGTAATCTCTAAAGATACGTGACTGTTAATTGGGGGAGGGAATTGTGCTTTGATACTATGTGCTCAGGGGAGGGGAACTCAGTTTTTGGCTTAATGTCCTGGTTCCGACCACGAAACTCTTCAAAGAACTTCCAGGCATTGTTTACCTTAAAGAATCTTTATTTGAGAAGTCGGCACTAACATAATCGAAGCCAAAAACTGAATTCCCCTCCCCTGAGCACATAGTATCAAAGCACAATTCCCTCTTCCAATTAGCAGTCATAAATCACATTCTCCAATTAGCTTGAAATGCAGGCTTCCCTCCCAGTTCTCCAGCCCCGCCAATTCTTATCATCTCTTATTTCAATGACCTTGGTTCTCACACTAGGTCCAGTATTGTTATGTCTAGCTAAACTCTCATGCACATTCCTCCCCCCAGCGTCATCTAACTCTAACTCTAAGAGTAAAACATAAGACAGTGGTGGCGAACCTATGGCACGGGGGCCAGAGGTGGCACTCAGAGCCCTCTCTGTGGGCACGCGCGCCATCGGCCCAGTCCTAGGCATTCAGCTGGGTTTTATAAAACCTTTTCGCTTTAGGCCTCTGCCGCCATGTGCAAAAAAAAAAAAAGTTCAATCAATCAGTCAATTTCAACTTCTCGCAGAGAAAAAAAAGATCTTGCAAAGTTGGAATGGATTGATTGAATTTTTTAGTCCCACCCAGTCTGCCGTTACCACCGCAGCCACCCAATGGGCCACACCCAGCCAATGGGCCACACCTACCCGGCACCCAACGATGCATAAGTGGGTTTTGGGTTGCAGTTGGGGCACTCGGTCTCTAAAAGGTTCGCCGTCACTGACATAAGAAGAAAATGGTTGCATCTCCATCTGTTGTCAATGCAAAAACATCCAATGTTAGCAGCTTTGACAATATGGCTGTCAGCAAGATTCTTGTTCAACTTGATTGAAATAAACGCTATGGTTTTAACTTCCAGGCTGGATGCTAATTTGCTAGTGCTGGTATATAACTTTATTTTTCTTTCCGTTGCTTGTCTTGTTTCCTTCCTTCGTGTCCTAAATTAAATCAGATGTTTTTCCACGGAGTTTTGTTGGTACACATACATGTGGCAATCTGCCCATTTCCTGCAAAGGATTGTTTTTGTGATCCAGTTTGTTAATGCTCCCAGCTTTGGAGCACCTGCTGCTGGCCTTACACTCAAGCTGGGTTGTTGTAGATGTACACTGACACACTTCTGCAGCTGAGCTAATACTGTACCAAGTTAGAGTAAAGCTATTAAAGGATTAAGAGTATTGAGGTATTTGAGGAGCTGCTACAAAGAAGAGGGGGGGTGTCAACTTATTTTCCAAGAAACAAGAAACAATGGAGGGAAACTAACAAAGGAGAGAAGCAACCTGGAACTAAGGAGAAACTTCCTAACAGTGAGGACAATCAGCCAGTGGAACTGCTTGCCTCCAGAAGCGGTGAATGCTCCAACACTGGACGATTTTAAGAAAAGACTGGATAACCCCCTATCTGAAATGTTATAGGGTCTCCTTGCTTGAGCAGGGGGTTGGAGTAAAAGACCCCCAAGGTCCCTTCCAGTTTTATTCTGATTGATTGATTGATTGAAGACGTATAATGTTGGTCGTTTGGAAATAGGACCTGTTTTCTGACGTTGCCTTTTCTCTTTTCCCCCTGCTAGGTCCTTGATATGTACCTTCCGGTGTTAACCCCTTATTTTGTCCAAAACCCTGAACGGTTCGGGAAGACCGGAAGTGGTTTGCGAGTAACGTGGCTCGGACACGCCTCGGTGATGGTCGAAATAGATGACGTGACCTTTCTTACCGATCCCATCTTCAACCAACGGGCCTCCCCGGTGCAGTTTATGGGCTCGAAACGTTTCCGGGGTCCTCCATGCACCATCGACCAACTGCCCAAAATAGACGCCGTCTTGATCAGCCATAACCATTACGACCACCTGGATTCCTCCACCGTCCTGGGTTTAAACGCACGCTTTGGCAGTGAACTCCGATGGTTCGTGCCGCTGGGCCTGTTGGACTGGATGCAGAGTTGTGGCTGTGAGAATGTCATCGAACTGGACTGGTGGGGAGAAAACTGCATTCCTGGCCACGACGCCGTCACCTTTGTTTTCACGCCTGCTCAACATTGGTCCAGAAGGGCCGTCAGAGATGAAAACAAAGTTCTCTGGGGGAGCTGGTCTGTTCTGGGTCCCTGGAACCGCTTCTTTTTCGCCGGGGACACCGGTTATTGCGTTGCCTTTGAGGAAATTGGGAAACGGTTTGGGCCGTTCGATTTGGCGGCGATTCCCATCGGCGCCTACGAACCAAGGTGGGAGACCTGAGGCACAGAGGGCAAACTATAAGCCTCCTGATGTGTTTTAGAGGCAGGTGGTCCTCAACGACCCACAACAGATTTCCCTTGCTAAGCCCTAAGACGGTTTTTCAATGAGCCGTGTCCCGTTTTAGGACCTTTTTTTGCCACAGTTGTTAAGTGAATTGCACAGCTGTGTGGTTGTTCAGCGGATCTGGCTTCCCCTCCCTCCCACTGACGTTGCGTGTTGGAAACCGGCTGGGAAAGTCAAATGTGGTCATCACATGATGCCGGGATGCTGTCGCCGCCATAAATAGCCGCCAATTGCTAAGCACCCAAATTATGATCACGGGGACGCTGCAGTGGTCATAAGTGTGAAAAAGCGGTCACAAGGCACTTTTTTTTTCAGTGTCATTGTAACTTGGAATGTTACAATGTTACTTGGAATGCTAAAGAATGTCCCAGGAGGCAGCTGGGCTTTCTTGTTTTTCTTTGAAGATGTTTTGCTTCTCATCCCAGAAACTTCTTCAGCTCTGACTGGAGGGTGGGGAACGGAAGGATTTATACTCCTTCAAGACAGCTGGTCGTTTGCCTCCTTTTAGAGGGTCGTTGAGGCCACTTGGAAGTTTGCCTGTGTCCTCAGAGTCACCTGAGGCTCTGAAACCTTGGCTACAGGATGTTTTCTGCCCTGTGTCTTGCCGCCAAGAAGGCTCCACACCCATTTGCACCACCCTTGTGGCCTTCAGGACACAGGTGAGCCTCCAAGTGGCCCCAACGCCTCTCTAAAAGAATGCAAATGACCAGTTTTTCTGCAAGGAGTATAAATCCTTCCGTTTCCCCACCATCCGGTCAAGCTGAAGAAGCTTCTGGGATGAGAAGCGAAACGTCTTCAAAGGAAAACAAAGGAAATCCAGTTGCCTCCTGAAAGAATCTCCACAGACATTCATTAAAGAATGGATGTAATTGAGGACTATCTATCAGTGCCAGCGTAGAGGAGCAGGAGATTAACATCAGGCGCAAATAACCAGGACTTTTATGGATACAAAACACGGAAGGGTTTATTCAGCTACCTATATAGAAGAATCTGGTCAACTAACATTCAAAGCTAAATGGGGGCGGGAGGGTTGTTGACAACGCAAGGACCTCAAACTGATGACCCGTTTACCTCCACCTTCCAGCTTAGCCTGCTCTTCTACAGCCAATTATCTAGTATGTAGGAAGCTTCCCAAGTGCTTACAATGAAAAACCCACAATCCACCTATCCTCTAGATAGGTCGAAACTGCCAAATCCTGGGCTCAAAGGGTCCCAACCCGTTTTGAGGGTGCCAAGTTGTGGAAGGCTGAATTAAAAAGAGAGGCAGGAGGTAAGACTACTTAAACCGATGAGCAAGGGAGGGGTTGAGAGCAAGACAATAGAGAGGAACTAGGGTAGATGTAATCTGTGAGGTGTTTTGCAAACAGGCTTGGAATTTGCATTTCGCCTTGAGGCAGCTTAACAGGTTTTAGTAACAGCCATGTTTTAATTTAATTTATTTTTAAATATTTATTATTATTATCTGTTTTAATTGGGCTGTAAACCCAATTAAACCGCCCCGGGAGAGGGGCGGTATAGAAATTTAATAAAATAAAAATAAATAAATAATAATAGGCAAGTCTTCTTAGTAGCAGGGAAAAATAGCCAGGAAAATCTACAGAGATGCAAAAATGAAAGGAACGCCCCTGGGAGATTTTACGTTGGCCAGAAAAAGAAAAAAGTTGTGATTCCAGCACCAAGTTTGTACAAACACCATTAGGAAACCAAAATTGTCAAGGTAAACCATCAAGGAAATTACGTATATTTTTTTCTCTCTCTTTTTCTTTTGGTGTAGGTGGTTTATGAAATACCAGCATGTGGATCCCGAAGAAGCAGTGCGGATCCACATCGATGTACAAGCCAAGAAGTCTATCGGCGTTCACTGGGGAACCTTTGCTTTAGCAAATGAGGTATGTAGAATTAAACGTTTGGGTTAAAATGGAAGGACGTAGAACCACAATTTCACATTTCGCTTCAGCAATTAGGACAGGGGTAGGGGAACTGTGGCCCTCTTGTGACCCGTGGACTTCAACTCCCAGAACTCCTGAGCTGGCAGGCCTGTGGAATGTTTTGCTGCTGTCTTAAATCCATGTGCATGGAGTTCCTGCACCTAATAACGGGCGCGTGACAATTAAAAAAAAGGCAATTGTAAATTTCAGTCATGTCTTGACTCGAGAGAGCTCCGTTTCTTAGCCGAGGGAACCCGGCTTGTCTGAAGACACTTTGGTGGTCCTGTGGCCAGCATGTCTGTATGTCAAAAGGGCGTGGAAGTGGTACCTATTTTTCGACTTCCCACCAAAGTGGTACCTATTTATCTACTCGCATTTGCATGCTCTCAAACGGCTGGGTGGACAGGAGCTGGAGCAAGGGACGGGAGCTCACCCCGTCCCGCGGCGCTGGGGTCTTGAACCTCAACTTACCAGCTTTCCAGCTGACAAGCTCGACGTCTTTAACCACTGAGCCATCGTGCCCCCCCCCCAATTTGAACATTACTTGCAAAGATAATCTCCTTAGTTTGTCCCATCGTGGATGTTGGCGCCCTTTCCTCTTTTTGAACTGCTTCCAGATTTAAAAATAAAATAAAATAAAGATTTGGAATGCAAGTCGGCTGGCCGTAATATTTTAAAAAATTGTAACATGGCAAAAAATATAATTCCTGAGCCAGCCACGCTGAGGGGAAAGGGAGAAGTTTCTAAGCTGAGCCAGGCTGGCTCAGGAATTCTGGGAGTTGAAGTCCACGAGTCATGAAGTTGCCAAGGTTGAGCACTCCTGATATAGGGCAGGGGTGGGGAACCTGGGTTCTTTTATGACTCGTGGACTTCAACTCCCAGAATTCCTGAGCCAGCCACGCTGAGGGGAAAGGGAGAGGTTTCCAAGCTGAGCCAGGCTGGCTGAGGAATTCTGGGAGTTGAAGTCCACGAGTCAGAAAGCGGCCTAGGCTTAGGCGAGAGGTAGGCAACCCTGGCTCTTTTTTGACTCATGGACTTCAACTCCCAGAATTCCTGAGCCAGCCACACTGAGGGGAAAGGGAGAGGTTTCCAAGCTGAGCCAGGCTGGCTGAGGAATTCTGGGAGTTGAAGTCCATGAGTCAGAAAGCGGCCTAGGCCAGAGGTAGGCAACCCTGGCTCTTTTATGACTCGTGGACTTCAACTCCCAGAATTCCTGAGCCAGCCATGCTGAGGGGAAAGGGAGAGGTTTCCAAGCTGAGCCATGCTGGCTGAGGAATTCTGGGAGTTGAAGTCCACGAGTCATAAAAGAGCCAAGGTTGCCTACCCATGGTATAGGGTCTCCTGCTTGAGGGGTTGGACTAGAAGACCTCCAAGGTCCCTTCCAGCTCTGATGATCTGCTATGTTCTAAGGTGTTCTCTACCTATTATCAGTGCTTGCCAGATCACCAATATAGCTAAGCAAGGTTGAACTTGGTTAGTGCAGTTCTGAGTTCTGACAGACCTTACGACAGAACTGAAGAAGCTTCTTGGATGAGAAGCGAAACGTCTTCAAAAGAAACACAAGGAAGTCCAGTTGCCTTTTGAAAAGGCACCTTTGGGAAAACCTTGACCTGGATGACTGAGAATCTCCATAGACATTTAATTTGATTTCGAGTCCATAGTTACTGTATTCCACACAGAACTTGGCTGTTGTTGTAATGAAGTCGTGCCCGACCCATCGCGACCCCATGGACCACGTTCCTCCAGGCCTTCCTGTCCTCTACCATCTTCTGGAGTCCATTGAAGCTCACGCCTCCGGCTTCAGGGACTCCATCCAGCCCCCTCATTCTCTGTCTTCCCCTTCTTCTTTTCTTGCCCTCCATCTTTCCCAGCATCAGGCTCTTCTCCAGGGAGTCCTTCCTTCTCATTAGGTGGCCAAAGGACTTGGGTTTCCACTTCAGGATCTGGCCTTCTAAAGAGCAGTCGGGGTTGATCTCCTCTAGGACTGACCGGTAGGATCGCCTTGCAGTCCAGGGGACTCGCCGGAGTCTTCTCCAGCACCAGAGTTCAATGGCCTCCATTCTTTGGTGCTCGGCCTTTCTTGTGGTCCAACTTTCACAGCCATACATTGCCTCTGGGGAAACCTTGGCCTTGACTAGACGCACTTTTGTGGGCAGGGTGATGTCTCTGCTTTTTAGTACGCTGTCTAGATTTGCCATGGCTTTCCTCCCCAGGAGCAAACGTCTTCTAATTTCTTGGCTGCAGTCCCCATCTGCGGTGATCTTGGAGCCCAGGAAGATAAAATCTGTCACTACCTCCATTTCTTCCCCATCTATTTGCCAGGAATTGAGAGGGCCGGATGCCGTGATCTTGGTTTTCTTAATGTTGAGAACTTAATTTATGGTCTAATCTGGCATTTCCTGTTTTTCTTCGCAGTACTACTTAGAGCCACCTGTTAAACTGAAAGAAGCTCTTGAGAGATACGGATTGCAAACGGAAGATTTCTTCGTTCTGAACCATGGAGAATCGCGAGATTTAAATACTAACGATGAAGGATTTGAATAGAAACAGAAAAAAAATTCTTATTAACCATAACTGGGGGCGGGGGAAAAATAAGAGTGAATATTTTTTGTAAAACAAAAATTAGATAGGCTTTTGATGATCTCCGGCGTGTTTAATTCTAACAGTCTTTAAAATCTTGCATACCGACTTTGTAACACTGATTTTTGATGAATGAATTAACTGTGGAGAGCATTAACTGAGCTACAAATAAGTTTTAAGTAAACAGGGAAGTTCACCTTTGTACAATTGTAATCATTTGCCCTGGAAAAGGTACAAAAGAACTGCTGAGAATTTATTCCCATCCAGAATCTTAACAGCATGTGTTCAATCCTTGGCAGGCCCTGGTTGCATGCAAAAAGATGGAATGTAAATTTTAACCCGGCCATTAGTATGCAAAATGACTGTGTGCAAATCAATGCTGATGGTATCTCCCACTCATTAACTAATCAAGAGGGGAACAAAAGAGATGTGTGTCAAGTTATTGGGATAAAAATGTAAAGCTACCCAAAACAACACCTTTGTATTTATAACTGGGTGCTGGATTTATACATGAATCGGAAACATTTCCCGGCCTGCTGAAATCTGAATTTTTGGCTTAGCTGTGATGATGATTCAAAGACTTCACTCCGATCCATCATTTTGTATGCTTGTTTATCCAGACAGAAAGACTACATTAAAAGGCAGGCTGGAGGGCGCTTAGGATTGCCAATTTAGCCATGTTCGTTTCTTTGAACACACGTTTCTACAGCATGGCTGGTTTTGTTTTGTTTTGTTTTTAAAAAAATATGAATACTAACATTAAAGTTTCACGTACGCCCCAAATACAGTTGAGCAAAGTTCTCACCCAGAGGTTGCGTCTGTTGCCTTCAGAGTGGTTGAACTGTAGGCTTTGCAATGAGTCTTCCAACAGTTGCTGTTAAAGCACATTTGAAGAGGAAATCCAGATCTTTACTGAATGCTTTACACACCTTTATTTGCAAACATGGAAATTGTCCATTGAAGCGTGCCTTTTCGAGAGTTCTAACATGAAAAATGCCTGGTATTTATTTGTGCTGCTGGCCCAAACGTGTGTTTGCGTGGCGCTGCCACTGCTTAATTGCTTGTTATCCTCACCCAAAGACTTCCGTTGTTCGGGAACATGATTGGCAGATGTGACAAAAGCATTTTTGGCTTCTCCAAAGTCTTTATTCCAGCTCATTTTGTTGGTGCTTCTTTCCTTACGGCAACTGTGAAGTCCCAAAACCAGTAATTTTAACCACACGACGTGGAAATAACACACGTGGGTTCCTTGCCAAACTGAAATCACTGATGGATGAATTTGTTCGGCATTAAAAATTATGAGCAAACGGGCTTGTGTGAACCTGCTACTTTGACAATAAATTCTTGCCCCCAGAATGTTCTTAACGTGTTGTCATTATTAACCAACAGATTGTTTGAGAAAGTACTTAAGGTGTTGGATTAAAAAACGGAATTCCGAGTTCGAATCCTCCACTGGGGATGAAAAAATGGCAGGGCCAGTTTATCCCTATCCTGGTGTTTTTTTTTTTTCAGCCCAAGAGTGTGGTTGCTGAAGGGAAAATCTAAACCAGAAGCTGCTGCAGATAGTGCTCAACTTCACAGCAGTTTGTTTAGTGATGGCTCGAAGTTATAACAGCGCTGAAAAGAGGTAACTTCTGACAGTATTTCATGTCAGAGCATGCAGTCTTATTGCACTGAGATAACCCAACGGTAAACACAATCAACGGTGGTCCATATTAAATGGTGGTTTATCTTACACTATCTACAATATCATAGACCGGGAACAATATACGTACACCTGTTAATCCAGCAGGATCCAACACACAGCAGTTACAGCAGGAAACAGAAGAGAGAGAACACAGCAGCAGAGCCTTACCTTTTATCAAAAGGCTCTTAAAGAGACACAGACCCTGCTGAGTCATTCCCATCATTACATCTTACATAAGCTGGTTATGTGTTAAATCATTACTTTGACATTTCACACCATTTGCAGCATCCCCCAGGGACACGTGATCAAAATTTGGAAGTTCGGCAATTGGCTGCTATTTATGACGGTCGCAGGGTCCCGGGATCTTCTCCTTGAACCCACCTGCCGGAATTCCTTAGGAGATGAGGTCTGAAGGAAGCCCCTTCTGGTGAAGCAAGTTGGACAGGCTAGACCAGGGAACCTTGGCTCTTTTATGACTCGTGGACTTCAACTCCCAGAATTCCTGAGCCAGCCACGCTGAGGGGAAAGGGAGAGGTTTCCAAGCTGAGCCATGTTGGCTCTGGAATTCTGGGAGATGAAGTCCACGAGTCATAAAAGAGCCAAGGTTGCCTACCCCTGGGCTAGACCAATTGGGGTGAGTTGACTCCTCAGATACAGAATGCAGAATTAACAGAACTGGAAGGGACCTTGAAGGTCTTCTAGTCCAGTCCCCTACTCAAGCAAGGAGACTTCATACCATCTCAAAAGAAATGGCTGCCCAGTTTCTTCTTAAAAGCCTCCAGCGATGAAGCCCCCACAACTTCTGAAGGCAGGTTGTGGGCGCTTGGACCCATGTCATGTAGGACTTTAATTCAAGACCCTGAATTGGACCCAGAAGCAAAGGGGTGACCAATGCAGCACATGCAACTGTAGTGTTATATGTGCCACCCCTGGGGCCTCCCAGAAGTGACTGACAGCTTAGATCAGCGTTCTCCAGATTTGGCAAATTGTGGACTTCAACTCCCAGAATTCCCAGATCAGTACGGCTGCTTAAGGAATTCTGGGAGTCAAAGTCCACAAGTCTTCCAAGTGGCCAAGATTGGGGACACCTGGCTTAGATGGATAAGACTCGCAGCTCAAGATCACAAATGTTGTCCTGAAATTTCAGATTATTTCAGGGTCCATGTGCTGATCCTTCACGGACTTTTTTTTAATTATTATTATTATTTTTCCTTCCAGAGATGAGGCAAGTATCATTAGATGCTGAAGGAAATGTCCAGGATGGATACAGTTCCCCAGTTAGAAATGAGGAAACTTTACACAGGTCAAGAAAATAGCTATGGGAGGCCAGATTGAGGCTCAACCCTGACAAGACGGAGTGGCTGTGGGTGATGCCTCCCAAGGACATTTCAATCTGTCCTTCCATTACCCTGGGGGGTGAATCCATAAACCCCTCGGAGAAGGTCCGCAACTTGGGAGTCCTCCTCGATCCACGGCTGACATTGGAACATCATTTGTCGGCTGTGGCGAGGGGGGCATTTGCCCAGGTTCGCCTGGTGCACCAGTTGCGCCCTTATTTGGATTGGGAGTCGCTCCTCACAGTCACACATGCCCTTGTCACCTCGAGGATCGACAACTGCAATGCTCTCTACATGAGGCTACCCTTGAAGAGTGTTCGGAGACTACAATTAGTGCAAAATGCAGCTGCGCGAGCAATTGTGGGCCTTCCACGTTGTGCCCACATTTCGCCAACTGTCCGCACGCTGCATTGGTTGCCTATCGGTCTCCGAGCACAATTCAAAGTGTTGGTCATTACCTATAAAGCCCTTTATGGCATTGGACCAGGATACTTACGGGACCGTCTTCTGCCACATTACTTCCCTACGACCGGTGAGAGCGCACAGGGTCGGCCTCCTCCGGGTCCCGTCAGCGAAACAATGCCGTCTGGCGGTCCTAGGGGGAGGGCCTTCTCTGTTGTGGCGCCCACCCTCTGGAACCAACATCCTCCTGAAGTCCGCGCTTCCCCCACTCTCCCAGCCTTCCGAAGGAATCTTAAAACCTATCTTTGCCGGCAGGCCTGGGGATGATTGTGGATCGTTGTGTGAATGATGAATGTGTCTGGGGTGTTATTTTTAATGTTTTTTAGTTTTGGACTTAGTTTTTGAAATATTTTTATTTATGTTGTAAGCCACTCCGAGTCTTCGGAGAGGAGCGGCATATAAGTCCGAAAAATTAAATTAAATTAAATCATTTATATGGCTTTTATGCCGTGCAGGATTTTGGAGATGGAATTATTGAGGCTGACCTCAGCGCTGCTGCGTTACTAGCTTTGCAACTTGCTCTTTGATTTCTGCATCGTAATGATGTAGCAGGGACGCCAGCTTCTGAGTATACAGAGAATTGCCAGAAAGAGTAGAAAAAATGGAATCTTCATTGTACCGATTCTGGATAGCACAGCCATCGTAGTTTGTCATGGACCTCGTCAGATTGGTGGCAAATGTGAGAACCCTGAGCAAAATATCTTTGTTTACCTCACTGTCAAACAGAGATAAGAGAAGAGGTGCCTGGAAAGACATGGGGGGGGGTAAAAATTGTAATTCACATTCATTTTTAACTTTCACTTTAAACTTTAACTTTTATTAGATTTCTATGCCGCCCTTCTCCTGGGACCCAGGGCGGCTTACAACAATACTACAATAAAAAATTAAATCACAATAAAAATCAACCATCCTATCCAAAACACATTCATTCAGTCCAAAACACATTCATACAACATACAACCACAATCGGTACACAGTCACTGATGGAGGCGTGTGACTTTATTTATTCGCCCGAATATGTATGGATTTAACAAAAGTTCGTGCTGAGTACGTAAGAGTAATATACTGCTTTGAATGATCCCAATGGCTCCGTAGACAATTATACGTTGAGTCACACCAGGGAGCGTAATTCCTGGAAATGCGTCGGTTCATTCATTATGCCTCACCCAAAAAAAAAAAAAGTTATCTGGGATTGGAGAGTATAGAATGCAGCTAATGCAATATTGCAGGCTGACTCTGCCCACTGCCAGGAGTTTGATCCTGACCGGCTCACGCTTGACTCAGCCTTCCGTCCTTCCAAGGTCAGTAAAATGAGGACCCAGAGCGTTGGGGGAGAATAGGCCGACTCCGTAAACCGCTTAAACTCTGCAAAGCACTGTGAAGTGGCATATAAGTCTAAGTGCTATTGCTGTTGTTACTCCTAAAGTTACAACGCCCTTAAAACAGACAAGAGCTTGTAAACTAAAGCTTACAATGATATAGGTGCATGTAGGTTTCAATGGCTTGGCCATGTAGGGCCAAGTGTTTTCCTTCAAAATCACCAGGAATTCATAGCGTAAGAAATAAAATAAATGAACGAGTGGTGGTGGGGAAAAGCCAAAGGAGGAAGAGGCAAAGAATAAAAATAACTTTTACCTGTGAATTAAGCAGAGGTTCTGCCATAGCTGGGTTGGCCGATAAGTTCACGAGCACTTTTAGGACCTGAACCTGTTAACAGTGATAAGGGAACAAGTGTTGTATTGCCTCTGTACAAATCGATGGTGAGACCACACTTGGAGTACCGTGTACAGTTCTGGTCACCGCACCTCAAGAAGGATATAATGCATATACCTAATGTTGTTTGCTTTAATATTGCTAAAGCAGACTGAATCTTTACCTCAGGTTATGAAACTTTTACCTCAGGATCGCTGGTTAGGGACTATAAAAGATTGCACTAGTACTGGGACGAAGTCAATTCAGAAGGGCAAACGAACAATATGCGATAGACTAGATACAGTAGATAGACCATATATAAGAGAAACACCAATCAAACAAAATGTACTCGAAGTATACTTGAAGATGGAAGGGAGGAGGGAAGAACGTTTACTAAAACAGATGATTACAAAGATTAATACCTAAGGTTGTAAGCTATGTTCTAGGATGATTGCTTAGCAATAGGATCTTACGCTTAATGTTGATCACCTTAATATTGAAATAGATAAGAGAAACACCAATCAAATAAAGTGTAACAGGCGTATAGTTGAGGCTCGACGAGAGGAGTGGAAAAAGGCTTACTAATCCAGACGTTTTCAAAGACTAATACTTAGTGTTGTATATCAGGTGCTATGATGATTGCTGCATAATATGTTTTTATGTTCAATGTTGACTGTTTAAATAAAAGAATTTAAAAAAAAAAGAAAGAAAGATATAATGCAGTGTTTCTCAACCTTGACAATTTTAAGGCATGTGGACTTCAACTCCCAGAATTCCACAGCCAGCATTGCCTTAAAATTGTCAAGGTTGAGAAACACTGATATAATGGAACTGGAAAAGGTGCAAAAAAGGGCAACAAGAATGATCAAGGAAATGGAGCGCCTCCCTTATGAAACCAGATTGCAACGCCTTGGTCTCTTCAGCCTTGAAAGACGGCGTTTAAGGGGTGACTTGATCGAAGTGTATAAAATCATGCATGGGATAGAAAAGGTGGATAGAGAAAAATTCTTTTCTCTATCACACAATACCAGGATAAGGGGGCACTCCCTAAAGCTCATAGCTAAGAAAGTGAGGACAAATAAAGGGAAATATTTCTTCACCCAGAGGGTCGTTGATTTATGGAATTCACTTCCAGAAGGGGTCGTGACAGCTGTCAGCCTTGATAGCTTTCAAGGCAGGGTCAGACAGATTCATGGAGGCCAAGTGTATCGGTGGCTATTAAAACGGATGTCCATGTGCCGCCTCTATGTTGGTTGAGGCAGGCAGGATTCCCTTGAGTACCATTTGTTGGGGGTCAAGGGAAAGGGAGGGTTTTGCCTTCTCCTTCTGCTCAAGATCCCCATGTACAATTGGTGGGCCACTGTGTGACACAGAATGCTGGACTCGATGGGCTTGGGCCTGATTCAGCAGGGCTCTTCTTATGTTCTTATGTTCTTATATTCTCTGATTTGCTTATCAAATTAATATGAGACAGAAGCACATTTGATTGACAGCTAAGATTTAAAGGTAATAGATGGTTTAGAACACGGCTGGCCCTGGGCCGCACTGAACGAATGGGCACAGGTCGTCCTCGACTTCACGACGATCCATTTTAGCGACCGGTCAAAGTTACAACAGGGCTAGAAAAAGGCGACACGACCAGTTTTTCACACTTACGACCTGGCGGTCACCTGATCAGAGTTCAGCCGTTTGGCGACCGACTGCGATTCGCATCACAATGGCGGCAAAAAAAGTTGTAAAATGGAGCAAAATTGTCTTAACCGCTGCCTTGCTCAGCAAGAAAGATTTTTTTTTAGACTGAAGTCAAGGATTGCCTGTATTCATGTTTAAACAACTTACGAATTTATATTGGACTAAGATTGTATTTAAGTTCGGAAAGATCAAACAGTTACACTCCGTTCTCATTTTTAACACTTGCTCCATGTGGTGGAAAAGAAACACACAGGCAAAACCATTTTCTACTGTGGTACAGGTGTAGCAGAAATATTATAGTGCAGTTCCCATAATCCTTATCATTGGCTTAATAATAATAATAATAATAATAATAATAATAGTAGTAGTAATAGTAGTAGTAGTAAAGTTGGAAGGGACCTTGGAGGTCATCTAGTCCAACCCCCTGCTCAGGCAGGAAACCCTATACCATTTCGGACAAATGGCTGTCCAGTCTCTCCTTAAAAATTTCCAGTGTTGGAGCATTCACTGCTTCTGGAGGCAGGTGGTTCCACTGGTTAATTGTTCTAACTGTCAGGAAGTTTCTCCTTAGTTCCAGATTGCTTCTCTCCTTGATGAGTTTCCATCTGTTGCTTCTTGTCCTGCCTTCAGGCAGTTTGGAGAATAGCTTGACTGCCTCTTCTTTGGGGCAACCCCTGAGATATTGGAAGATTGCTATCATGTCAGCCCTGATCCTTCTCTTCATTAAACTAGACATACCCAGTTCCAGCAACCATTCCTTATATATTTTAGCCTCCAGTCCCCTAATCATTTTTGTTGCTCTTCTCTGCACTCTTTCCAGAGCCTCAACATCTTTTTTACATCGTGGTGACCAAAACGGGATGCCGTATTCCAAGTGTGGCCTTACCAAGGCCTTGTAAAGCGGTATTAATACTTCACGTGGTCTTGATTCTATCCCTCTGTTAATGTAGCCCAGCACTGTGTTGGCTTTTTTGGCAGCTGCAGCACACGACTGGCTCACACTGCTGGCTTTGATTGCCAAGGCTATTAAGAATTATAATCGAAAACATCTGATGTCCCTATCTTGGCTGTAGATCAATGTGATTTTGCTTGCAGTCTTACTACAGGTTGTTCTTGACTTACCACAGTTCATTTAGTGACCATCCAAAGTTACAACGGCATGGAAAAAAGCGAGTTACGGCCATTTTTCACACCGACAACCGTTGCAGCATTCCCGTGGTCACGTGATCACAATTCAGACGCTCATACGTTTTCCCAATTTTTAGTTTCCCATAAATGCTTAAATTTAACGTTTCCATAAGTTTCCAAATTTTAAATAACTCCAATTCCCTTTCTCACAATTCATCCCTGGATCTTACCTCAGCTGGTTAACAATACAATAGAATATTCTTATTTTCCGGTAATTTCCAAATATCTTAAATTTAATAACCCAAATTTCTCTTACTTCAACATTTAATACTTCCTGGAAGTATTAAAATATGGGGAAAAAACTTACCAGGACATGGACTATCTAAAAAGATTGAATGTTAAAATAACTAAGATATGTATATATAAACTAAAAAAAATATCGATAAATGCAAGAAAGCTATTTGTATTAAATGGATATAATAAGAAGTGTATCGATTCAAATGTGAGACGGTAAATCCCAAGGGGAAAAGAGAGGAAATATTCAGTGTAATAGTTTGTGATCTGTACTAAAGAAATGTGTATGTTATTGAATTATCAACCAACCCAGTCACCAGGTTGCTTTTCAGATATTTAAATGCAAAACTGGAAAAATCAATACATTTAAAAAAATAAATAAATTCAGCCTCTCAGCAACCGACTCACATTTACGACGGTCGCAGCGTCCCGGGCGTGTGTGTGTGTGTGTGTCACGTGATCCACTTTTGCGACCTGACAAGCAAAGATTCACTTAAGAACCCCGGTTACTAACTTAAACAACTGCAGCAAATTCACTTCGCGAGCGCGGCGAGAAAACTCGTAAAATGGGGCAAAGCTCACTTAACCCACGTCTCGCTTAGTGACGGCCATCTGGGGCTGACTTGTGGCCATTAAGGCGAGGACTAGCTGTATTTAGTTTCCAGAGTATTTTCCACTTACACAAAGCGTGAAGCTGAAAGGCTACATACGGAAAGATTTCCATATTCTTTTTAACGATAAAACAGCTGACCGTTATTTATTTATTTAATTTAATTTAATTTATATGCCGCCCTTCTAATTTATATACCTGAGTCCTTTCATTTCCTTCAAACAGCGAGTGCAGAAAACTGGATATGAAGCTGGTCATCCTGCAATGATAATTGTTTGTCACGGACATGTTGGTTAAGAACCGAAGGGCGGCTAGCTGCAATTCAGAATTTACAGGAGATGTGTCCACTTCCTCGCACACCTTGGGAATGTAGATCTAAGGGGTAGAACACACACACACACAGAAATAGGTTTACCAATATGTTACTACAAAGTTACCATAGAGGTCTTATTTACTTTGGCCGGGTCAATGCGGGGGAATTCCCTGCAGAAAGCAATTGTATCGGGAAGAGTTAGCGGCAAAAAGGGAAAACAGGCCGCCAAAGAACGTGGTGGCTGGACACCCTCAAAGCGGACGCCGGCCAGAGCGTAGAACAGGGGTCCCCAAACCCCTGGTCTGTGGATCGGTAGCGGGCCATGGGCATGCCAGCAAGCGGTCCGCGCAAACACCTGGTTTTTAACTTGCTGACATTTCGGCTATCGCCGGTGGTTTTAAAATTGTTTTCGTATTTTGTATTTGTGACATTTATTCTTAACTTTATATTAGTCACTTGCATACCTAATTTCACTTTAATCATCCCTGTATTTAAGGAAGGTAAAGAAACAGGAGTTAATCATCACCCATAAAACCTCATCAGTATTTCAGTAAGCTAAAAGCCAGATAAAATTTATCGGAAAAGTGCAAGATGAGAACCTTATACAGAATATCAGTTTTGGAAGGGACCTTGGAGGTCATCTGGCCCAACCCTCTGCTCAGGCAGGAAACCCTATACCATTTCAGACAAAGGGTTGTCCAGTCTCTTCTTAAACACTTCCAGTGTTAATGTGGGAAAATAATAAAACTAACAATTTAGAACAGAAAAGGAAATATGGTTAAAGTGGCTGAGCTTGGCTTGGAGGGAGGTTTCCTGTCTCACGAGATAAGTCCAATTTAGCTTTGCTGGATCAGGATTTATAGCTTTGCTGTATCAGGATTTATGGTGGGTACGTCCTGTTTTGTCTACAAGCATATGATCAATGACCGTTGTCTGGTAACGGTTCACATGTACGGATACGGAAGTATAGAATGTAACCATGTAAGGAAAATTGTGTGATCAGGAAATGTATACGTATTATTGGCTATAAATATGTTGTGAAGACCACCCTTCGGGGTTCAGACCCTTTGCTCTCTGAACCTGCGCAATAAACCTTTCCTTCTCTAGAAGAGCCGACTCCTGTCTCATTAGTCTACTACAGTGTTGGCGCACCCACAACTTCTGGTGGCAAGCTGTTCCACTGGCTAACTGTCCTCACAGTTAGGAAGTTTCTCCTTAATTACAGATTGCTTCTCTTCTTGATTAGTTTCCATCCGTTCTTTCTTGTCTTGCCTTCATTCCCACGCATCCTTTTGAGGTCACCGTGCCCTGAGGATAAGTCTTTTAACTCCCATAATAAGTCTACAAAGATTAATACCTAATGTTGTATGCTATGTTCTAGGATGATTGCTTAGCAATAGGACCTTATGTTTAATGTTGATCACATTAATATTGAAACGGATAGGGGAAACACCAATCAAAATAAAATGTAACAGGAGTATAGTTGAGGCTAGACGCGAGGAGTGGGGAAAAAGGCTTACTAACTCAGACGTTTTCGAAGACTAATACTTAGCACTGTATACCAATGATGATTGCTGCATAATAGGTTTTTATGCTCAATGTTGATTGTTTTAATAAAAGAATTTTTTATAATAATAAAAAAAGTGTCGTAAACGGAGTTTATAATTTATTTTTTAAAAAAACGACTATGCTAAATAATATTCAACTGATCAATATCCCACAGTAATCCCACTGCCTTAAGTACTTTAGAAGCTTTGTTCTTATGCATTTTCCTTATTCGGTGTTATTTTAAGCTTACCTTTAGTTCCTCCTGGTTTGTAGTATTCATACTCAGATTATTGAGGGCATTAAGGGCTTTCTGTTTAACACTGGTGGTGGGAGCTGAAAGCATTTTTCCAATCAGAGGCAGGCCGCCTAAATTCCGAATGATATCCTACAAATTAAACACATAGAAAAATATCATATAGAACCATCTTCATCCCTAAAGTCCCCCAAAAAAACTTGTTTTAAAGGATGGGAACTGGCCCACGACAACTCCCCTTCCTCTGTGATTTATAAAAGTAACTGTTCTTAATAGCTGGGTGATTTGAAAAAACAAAGTTTAAAGGTTAATAATGCAAAGGAAGGAAAACATGATGACATGATCATTTGATCACACGATCGTTTGGATGACATGTTCGTTTTGATCATATGAACATTTTGAAATAAGCCAGCCTGGCTGAGGCATTCTGGGAGTTGAAGTCCACAAAGTCTTCAAAGTCGCCATGTTGGGAGACCCCTGATGGCTGAGGAATTCTGGGAGTTGAAGTCCACAAGTCTTCAAAGTCACCATGTTGGGAGTCCCCTGCTGGCTGAGGAATTCTGGGAGTTGAAGTCCACAAAGTCTTCAAAGTCGCCATGTTGGGAGTCCCCTGCCGGCTGAGGAATTCTGGGAGTTGAAGTCCACAAGTCTTCAAAGTCGCCATGTTTGGAGACCCCTGATGGCTGAGGAATTCTGGGACTTAAAGTCCATAAGTCTTCAAAGTTGCCATGTTGGGAGACCCCTGATGGCTGAGGAATTCTGGGAGTTAAAGTCCACAAGTCTTCAAAATCGCCATGTTGGGAGTCCCCTGCTGGCTGAGGAATTCTGGGAGTTAAAGTCCACAAGTCTTCAAAGTCGCCATGTTTGGAGACCCCTGATGGCTGAGGAATTCTGGGAGTTGAAGTCCACAAGTCTTCAAAGTCGCCATGTTGGGAGTCCCCTGCCGGCTGAGGCATTCTGGGAGTTGAAGTCCACAAGTCTTCAAAGTCGCCATGTTTGGAGACCCCTGATGGCTGAGGCATTCTGGGAGTTGAAGTCTACAAGTCTTCAAAGTCGCCATGTTGGGAGTCCCCTGCCGGCTGAGGAATTCTGGGAGTTGAAGTCCACAAAGTCTTCGAAGTCGCCATGTTGGGAGATGCCTGCCGGCTGAGGAATTCTGGGAGTTGAAGTCCACAAGTCTTCAAATTCACCCTGTATTACAGCATTCACTTCTTTTTCACTTGTGGAATGAAAACCAAAAACAACACTTACTTGATTGACAGAGAAGGCTGCGCTGTTGCTCAGGGTAACCAAGATCTGTTCTTGAACCAAAATGTCTTCTGTAGACTCCAGTAGACGAAGAAGCCTCTTAATCTGATGTGGCTCAAGAACGCCATGGGGTGATGTTGAAAGCTCGGTGCCCCCTAAGATTACAAAATAAAGATTACACCTGTATCATTTTTCTGCAGAAATATAAGTCGTCCCCAACTTACGACCAGAACTGCGCCCAAAACTTCTGTTGCTAAGCGAGACCGTTGTTAAGTGAGTTTTTTGTCCCATTCTACGACCTTTCCTGCCGTAGTTGTTAAGGGAGTCACTGTACTTGTTAATTTAGTAACAATAATTTAGTAATATAATTGCAAGCCATACTTTAGATCAGGGTCTTCAAACTTAGCCCTTTGATGACTCATGGACTTCAACTCCCAGAATTCCTTAGCCAGGCACGCCGGCTGAGGAATTCTGGGAGTTGAAGTCCACGAGTCATCAAAGGGCCAAGTTTGAAGACCCCTCCCAGAATTCCTCAGCCAGGCACGCCGGCTGAGGAATTCTGGGAGTTGAGTCCACCAGTCATCAAAGGGCCAAGTTTGAAGACCCCTCCCAGAATTCCTCAGCCTAGCATGCTAGCTGAGGAATTCTGGGATTCTGGGAGTTCAAGTCCACCAGTCATCAAAGGGCCAAGTTTGAAGACCCCTCCCAGAATTCCTCAGCCAGGCATGGTAGCTGAGGAATTCTGGGAGTTGAAGTCCACAAGTCCTAAAAGGGCCAAGTTTGAAGACCCCTCCCAGAATTCCTCAGCCAGGCATGCTGGCTGAGGAATTCTGGGAGTTGAGTCCACCAGTCATCAAAGGGCCAAGTTGGAAGACCCCTGCTTTAGGTTTACAGGTAATCCTCAACTCGCAACGGTTCGTTTAGTGACCATTTGAAGTTACAGGGTCCTGGAAAAAAAGGTGACATGACCGTTTTTTTTCCCACCCTTAACGACCGCTGAGAGTTGGCAACTGGTTCACATTTATGACGGTCGCGGTGCCTTTTGAGGGGGGTGTCACGTGATGTCCTTCAGCAGCCTTCTGACAAGCAAAGTCAGCGTGGAAAGCAGGGTTCACTTATCTTCCTAACTCAGGGGTCTTCAAACTTGGCCCTTTTAGGACTGGTGGACTTCAACTCCCAGAATTCCTCAGCTAGGCCTGCCTGGCTGAGGAATTCTGGGAGTTGAAGTCCACCAGTCCTAAAAGGGCCAAGTTTGAAGGCCCCTCCCAGAATTCCTCAGCCAGGCACGCTGGTTGAGGAATTCTGGGAGTTGAAGTCCACGAGTCATCAAAGGGCCTTGTCCTAACTTAACCACGGCCATGATTCACTTAACGACGGTGGGCCAGACAGGTCGCCAAGCAGGCCCAAAGGCAGATGAGCAACGTCTCACTTAGCAGCAGAAATGTTGGCAAGTCGAGGACTCTCCATACAGCTGAGTTCCCACGGGAAACCCAGCAAAAGGCATGACACGTGTCCTTTGGGCGTGTGAAAAGGGGGAAAAACACGTGGGTCAAAAAGGAGCCAAAGGAGGGATCTGACCTGGCGGGACGCCCCCCAAAGGACCCCCCAGGTCGGGGCTGGGCAACCCGGCAGCCCCCGAGGCTTCTCCCCCTCCAGCGGGGTCGCCCGGCCGCCCTTCCACGCCCCCGGACCCCGGGGAGCCTCGTCCGCCGCTCCGCCTGGAAGTCGCCCGGTAAAGGCCGTAGGCGACCCCCGCCGCCGCCGCCAAGCCCACCAAGCCGCCCCGCCACTTCCAACCGCCCGCTTCTTGCATGGCAGGCAGGACACGTGTTTCTCCCGGAAACGGGATTTGCAGCACGTGGGAAAGCGACGCCTTCCGCTGCGGAAGGCGGGTCAGCCGGGCTCCACCTCCGGGTGGGGGGGAATTGGACCCCAAGGGTCCCCGTGGGACGCCCGGGTGGCTCGGAGACACGACCAAACCCCCCCTCCTTCGACTAGTTTTTGCAATTTGAGGAGGAAGGGGCTTTGGACACCCCCTCGCCGGGGATGAAGACGATCGGGGTCTAAACTTCCCATCCCGAAGCCTTGAGTGGGCTGGTCGCGTTCACACGTGCGCCGGAGGAGAGCAACGCGTGTCTGGCGCGCGTGGGCGGGGCGGGGGGGCGATGCACTAGAGCCGGAGCGTCGGTTGGGAGCGGGGGCGGTGGTCGGCAGCCTTCCCAGCTGTTCTTCCGGCCGGTGGGCGGGCAGCGGGTCCCCCCGGCGTCGCCATGCCCGTTCTTCAGAATGGGGACCCCACCTTGCGGGTCTACTTCCAGAAGTACTCCATTCCGGACATCTACGAGGTAAAGAAGGCACCTGGAAGCCTCTGTTGGGGTTTCAAGGCCCACCCGGGTTGCCTGCAAGCTCAGGGACCCCCCACTTATAATAATAATAATAATAATAATAATAATAATAATAATAATAATAATAATAATAATAATAATAATAATAATAATAATAATAATAATACTTGCAACGATATCTGTAATACCATCAAACATCCACATCTGCCTATCCCAGGTCCTTGGTAAGGACTCAATAGGTAGACAAAATGTCAAACATCTGGCTGATTGTGCAATGATCCTCAATAATAATAATAATAATAATAATAATAATAGTACTGCTAGTTGTAGTAGTAGTAATAATAATAATAATAGGAACTGCTTTTATTCTGCTGATATCTGTAATACCATCAAACATCCACATCTGCCTATCCCAGGTCCTTGGGGAGGACTCTATAGGTAGACAAAAATGCCAACTCCAGTCTGAACATCTGGCTGACTGTGCGATGATCCATAATAATAATAATAATAATAATAATAATAATAATAATAATAATAAAGTTGGGAGAGACCTTGGAGGTCATCTAGCCCAACCCCCTGCTCAGGCAGAAAACCCTATACCACTTCGGAGAAATGGCTGTCCAGTCTCTTCTTAAAAACTTCCAGTGTTGGAGTATTCACCGCTTCTGGAGGCAGGTGGTTCCACTGGTTAATTGTTCTGACTGTCAGGAAGTTTCTCCTTAGTTCTAGGTTGCTTCTCTTCTTGATCAGTTTCCACCCGTTGCTTCTTGTCCTGCCTTCAGGCGCTTTGGAGAATGGCTTGACTCCCTCTTCTTTGGGGCAGCCCCTGAGATACTGGAAGATAATAGATAATATATAACATATAAAGAATGGTTTCTGGGATTGGGTAGGTCTAGTTCAGGGGTTCTCAACCTTGGCAAGTTTAAGACTTGTGGACTTCACCTCCCAGAATTCCTCAGCCAGCAAAGCTGGCTGAGGAATTCTGGGAGGTGAAGTCCACAAGTCTTAAACTTGCCAAGGTTGAGAACCCCTGGTCTAGTTTAATGAAGAGAAGGACGGGGTGTGTGTGTGTGTGTGTGACTTGATAGCCGTGTTCCAGTATCTCAGGGGCTGCCCCGAAAAAGAGGGAGTCAAGCTATTCTCCAAAGCGCCTAAAGGCAAAACAAGAAGCAACGGATGGAATCTAACCAAAGAGAGAAGCAACCTGAAATTAAGGAGAAACTTCCTGACAGTGAGAACAATTAACCAGTGGAACAACCTGCCTCCAGAAGCGGTAAATGCGCCAACACTGGAAGTTTTTAAGAAGAGACTGGACAGCCATTTGTCTGAAATGGTATAGGGTTTCCTGCCTGAGCAGGGGGTGGGACTAGATGACCTCCAGGGTCACCACCAATGATGATGATGAAGAGTGTGAAGCTTTGTTTACATCACAAATACCTAATTTTACTTCTTGGGTGAAGCCATAGCTGGATTTTGCCCTTAAGCGATGGCATCTATAAAAATAGCCGGCAGAAAAAGACAGTACGCTGTGTTCCTCAAGAATTGGACTGCGGTTGGCTTTGAAATAAACTCTACTTTATAAACCTGAACTTCATGAATGAAACCACTAAATCATCCTCTTTGGATCTAAATATATCTATATATATATCAAAGCAGTAATCTGTACCATAAAGAAAAAACAAACAATTATTCAGCGCTAAAAGAACAACGCCCAACAGTATTTATCATTTTCAAAAGAAGAGTTTTGTCTTTCCTATTTGTCTTAGGATTTTCCAAAATAAAATAAAAAAAAATAACATAAAATAACAGGCTTTAGATAGAAAATATCTTCACCTGTGCACCGTACTGGAAAAGGGACCCAGGGTATCTTGGAGTTTTGCTTAAAGCAAACACTTTCATATTTTAGTTTATTTTTCTAATAAGCAGTTCTTGTGTCGATAGTTTCAGGAGCCCCCTTTTTAAATGTGTTTTTCCAATTTTAGCTTTTCACATTCCTTCCCAATCGATGCCTCTACTCGTAGTTTTTACGAAGAGACTGGACAGCCATTTGTCTGAATTGGTGTAGGGTTCCCTGCCTGAGCAGGGGGTTGGACTAGATAACCTCCAAGGTCCCTTCCAGATTCTATTCTATTCTACTCTACTCTACTCTGTTCTGTTCTATTCTGTATTTCTACTCTATTTTATTATTATTATTAATATTATTATTATTATTATTATTATTATTATTATTATTATTATTATTATTATTATTATTATGGATCATCGCACAGTCAGCCAGATGTTCAGACTGGATTTGGCATTTTGTCTACCTATCGAGTCTTTACCCAGGACCTGGGATAGGCAGATGTGGATGTTTGATGGTATTACAGATCTCGTTGCAGGATGGAAGCAGTTCCTAGTAAGGCCGCCTTTTGTAATTGACTAATGACAAATTTGTCAATGCCGATGATGGTGTCCAAGTGGTGCTCCAGTTGTTTTGGGATTGCACCCAAGGCGCCTATGACTATTGGTACTACCCTTGCTTGCCTTGGCCACAGTCTTTCTATTTCTATTTGTAGGCCTTTGTATTTTGTTATCTTCTCCAGTTCTTTCTCGTCTATTCTGCTGTCTCCAGGCTTATTATTATTATTATTATTA
The DNA here is from genome assembly GCA_034064705.1 of Bothrops alternatus. Classification (NCBI taxonomy): domain Eukaryota; kingdom Metazoa; phylum Chordata; class Lepidosauria; order Squamata; family Viperidae; genus Bothrops; species Bothrops alternatus. The sequence continues at coordinate 1,597,578 of JARGCV010000301.1, forward strand.
TTATTATTATTATTATTATTATTATTATTTTATTATTATTATGTTCAGACTGGATTTGGCATTTTGTCTACCTATCGAGTCCTTACCAAGGACCTGGGATAGGCAGATGTGGATGTTTGATGGTATTACAGATCTCGTTGCAGGATGGAAGCAGTTCCTAGTAAGGCCGCCTTTTGTAATTGACTAATGACAAATTTGTCAATGCCGATGATGGTGTCCAAGTGGTGCTCCAGTTGTTTTGGGATTGCACCCAAGGCGCCTATGACTATTGGTACCACCCTTGCTTGCCTTGGCCACAGTCTTTCTATTTCTATTTGTAGGCCTTTGTATTTTGTTATCTTCTCCAGTTCTTTCTCGTCTATTCTGCTGTCTCCAGGCACTGCCACGTCCGCTATCCAGACTTTTTTGTCTTTCTTATCGACAATTGTTAAGTCCAGGGTGTTATGTTGCAGATGCTTGTCTGTTTGAATTCTGAAGTCCCAGAGCAGTTTAATTTTATCATTTTCTATGACTTTCTCTATTTTATGATCCCACCAGTTCTTGCTTACAGGCAAATGATATTTCTTGCAGATCTTCCAATGCACCATTTTTGCTACTTTGTCACGCCTCTGCTTGTAGTCAGTCTGTGCGATCTTCTTGCAGCAGCTTACCGGGTGGTCCACTGTTTCTTCAGCTTCTTTGCATAGGTGGCATTTACTGTCTGTTGCTGTCTTCTCAATTTTGACTTTATATGCATTTGTCCGTAACTTAACTGTAGCGTTTCACTTAACAACTGTGGCAAGACAGGTTGTAAAATGGGGCAAGAATCGCTTAAGACGTGTCTCATGTAGCGACAGAAATTTTGGGCTCAAGTCGTGGTCGTACGTCAAGGGAACCACCTGCATTTCGGGCTGAAGTATCTGAAAAACATTTCAGGGTTCCTCACGATAAAAATTTGGAGAGCTTGTCCTACAACATTTATCAGAAGGATGAAAAAGGCACAGCGAATGTACGGCAAGGAAATGATAAACAATATAGAAAACATGCCCTGCTGTTATTAATTTGCTAACTGGCTCGAGATGATGATTAGTAGTGATGAATGAAGCAAGATATTTGGCCAGTCAGTGGCAATTGCAGATTTATGACCCAGTTTCCTAATCAGAGTGGAATTTAATGGAAAAAAAATCAAAAATACCTTAAAACAAGAGAATTTGTTTGTTTGTTTGCTATCCCACCCTTTTATTCAAGGAGATTTCCAGTAAGCTATTAAGACATCAGGCAAAAGGGGGGGGGAGACACACGACATCTCAGTGGTTAAAGACGCCGAGAGCTGACAGCCTGGGTTTGAGACCCCAACGCTGCAAGATGGGGTGAGCTCCTGTTCCTTGCCTGCCCATCTAGCAGTTCGAAAGCACGCAAATGCGAGTAGATAAATAGTACCACTTCGGTGGGAAGGTAACCCCGTTTCCGTACGCCTCGGCATATCGTCACGCGAGCCACACGACTTACCAGGATTGTTTTCGGACAAATGATGGCTCTTTTGGCTAAGAAATGGAGATGAGCACCACCAGAGTTGGACCCAACTGGATGGGGGAAACATTTATCTCAAGCAATGGATCATGTCAAGAGAACATTTGGAGAAACGGTGTTTCGATTACAAAAAAAGCAAAAACAATTATGAGCTGGTCCAGTAGAGGGCGCCGTTGGCAACCTTAAAGCATCTTATCTGTGTAAATTAATATTTAAAAAGTATTTGTACTTCTAAGCTTGCTTGCCTTTGATTTCCTCATTTCACTCAGAAAATGTACTTTGTTGCGATTGAGATCAATGGGAACTTAAAAACGATTCTTTCTTGAACGGTGTTTTTACTGTTCTATTTGACCGAGATGATTAATTTTTCGTGGCTATAATTATAAGTGAAATTGACATAGGAATGACATATCATTGTGCCTGTCAAGTAATGTAATTAAATTGATGGTTTTTGTTTAAACAACTGCCTTTTAGGTGCTGTAATATTGTTAAGAGTTAAAGTGAAAAATGAAAAGCTGTTTTTTTTTCCAGAAAATCTACAAGAAAAACTATATGTGTGTGTGTATGTGTGTGTGTGTGTGTGTGTCTGTGTGTTTTCTGAGTTTTTCACGGGTGTTTGTATGTAGGTCTTTGGTTTTTCGGGTTTTCTCCCATGTAAAATTGGAAGTGTTTTGGTGACGTTTTGACGAAGTCCCATTCGTCATCTTCAGGCTGGTGTTTTTGGCTTCGTGCTTCTAGGAGCAATGTGTGATCGTAGCTGTTTCTTCCTTTTAAAAAGGAAGACCTACATAGAAACACCCGCGAAAACCTCAGAAAACATATATATATATATATATATATATATTTGTTTTCTGAGGTTTTCGCGGGTGTTTGTAGGTCTTTGGTTCTTCGGGTTTTCTCCCACGTAGAATTTGAATATGTATATGTGTATACATATATACATATATACATATATACATACATACATATATATATATACACATATATACATACATATATACATACATACATATATACATACATACATATATACATACATATATACATACATACATATATACATACATATATACATACAAACATATACATATATACATATATACATATATACATATATATATATAATATGATTCTTTCAATTTTAGTTCATTGGGCAAATAAAGGGAGGAACAAGGCCATTTTGGGCCTGGATAGTCCTTGACTTACAAAATTTCATTTAGTGACCGTTCAAAGTTAACGACGGCACTGAAAAAAGTGGCTTATGACTGTTTTTCACAGTTATGACCTTTGTAGCCTTCCCATGATCATGTGATCAAAATTCAGATGCTTGGCAACTGGCATGTACTTCTGACGGTTGCACTGTCCCAAGGTCACGTGATCCCCTTTTGCGGCCTTCTGACAAGCATAGTCAATGGGGAAGCCAGATTCACTTAGCAACCAGGTTACTGACCGCAGTGATTCACTTAACAATCGAAAAGGTTATAAAATGGAGCAAAATTCACTTAACACACTTAACAATGGAAATCTTGGCCTCAGTTGCAGTCATAAGTCAAGGACTATCTGTATTATAATAAACCAATTAAAAACAATGATTAAGAAAGAAAATAAAACTATTCTCAGTAAAATATTTTGACACTTGTACGATTAGATAATACCTCAGTTTCGTAGCCTTTACCATTATAATCTTTGTTAATACTCTAAGAAAGGACAATTACACAATGCTTATTGTCTCAGTAGCACTGTAACAATCCAGCACGCTGGTAGCCTCTAATATATTTGCAAATTTATTATGATGACTCAAGATGTCATGAGCTAAAATCCCTGTTGTGATATAAACTCAGCAACGAACGGGAATAAATCTTGACGTAAAATAAAAAAAATAAAATGTTGAATTGTTTTAACGAAAATATAAAATATTCTAACAAAAAAGGACTAGCATCTAAAAACAACTTTACTCTCTTGTTAAATATGTATTTTATTAATCAACACTCTTATTCTTGATTTTTTGCAGGCCTTGTTAGGTGGTTTATTAGTTATGTGTCCGGAAGATCCACTCAGATTTTTAGAAGAAAAAATCAAAGAAATTATGGAAAAAGGTTTATATGGTATTATATGGTATGTATAAGAGGTTTGTGTGGCTTAAAAATATTGGTAACAAATTTGAAATCAATATGGGGAAATATTAATTTTTACAAACTAGTTTGACTGGAACAATGCAAACTAATAAATGAGCTATTAGCTCAGTAATAGTATAGAAAATGTCAACAGCCAATAAATATTCTGAATGTCTATTAGTAAAGATGTCTAAATAATCTGAATTAATATTATTTCATGTTAGTCATTGGTCTTCAGAACTGAAATAGGAAAATCTAAATAAAATGTTTTCACTTCTTGGGAACCAGAATCAAATGTGAATTGCTAAATGTAGATACTAAAATCAGTGGTACAAAAAAAAACCAATACAAGGATTTTCAAATTTTCATGCTGCACCGGTCATACTTACTGTTTTCTTATTTTGAATCTAGTAAGCATTCACATTTGCAGAAAAAAAGTTTTTAACTGTATCTGGTGCAAAGATCACAATAGCTGGTTCAGGAGTTAATTGAAAGATGCACACTTTTTTATTGTTATGGGGCATTAAACTTTTCAGTGCAATGATATACATCTTTATAATATTAGCATTCATTAGACATACACTAATGTGAATAATAAACTGTTGTTTATTGGGTTGTGGTCAAGAAGACTTCCAATATTTGAAGACTTTCAAGCTATTCTCCAAGCAACAGATGGAAACTAACCTACAGCAACAAGAAATAACGATTTCAAACACGGTTTTAAAAACTAGCTCAAGCTGTGGTGTAATAATTTGGTTTGAAAAAAACTAACATGTATTATACGTTTTTTGTTTTTTGTTTTGCTTAGGAACATGTGTATCGATCCAGAGTTGAGTCTGAAACTACGGGTCCTTTCAGACACATATTTACACACACTTTTAGGCCTTGATGATGACCAGCTGGTAATGATTAACGAATCTCTGTAAAAATATTTAGAATAATATCTTTCTCCAAAGATAGCCTGGAAAGAATTTTGTTTTATATTTATTCATAATCCATTTTTAACCAAGAGTCATGGGAAAGAATATTCCTTAATCCTTATTCTTTTATAACCTAAACACACTTAAGTTAAATTTCATCAAACTCAGATACTAAAAAAAATGTAACTGCCTCAGGCTGGCTTACTCCAAGCTCTGCATTATGTATGTACTGTATACATGTGCTTAAATAAATAAGTAGAATTCCACTCTAAGGAAATACCATGTAGAAAAATAAGTGAAACGAGGAAAGAGAAATCCTTTAATTCGGTGGCATCTAAAATTGTAGTGTTTTTGGCCCGGAGGGCTCTTTAGGATTCATTTGAAAAGTATATATATATGAAGGAAAAAGGTCGTATGAAGTGTTAATGCCACTTTACAAGGCCTTGGTAAGGCCACACGTGGAATACGGCATCCAGTTTTGGTCACCACGATGTAAAAAAAGATGTTGAGGACTCTAGAAAGAGTGCAGAGAAGAGCAACAAAGATGATTAGGGGGCTGGAGGCTAAAATATACGAAGAACGATTGCAGGAATTGGATAGGTCTAGTCTAGTTTAATAAAAAAGGTACATGTCAGTTGCCAGGCCTTTGAGTTTTGATGACATGACCGCAGGCATGCTGCAATGATTGTAAGAGTGAAAAACAGTCATAAGTCACTTTTATGTAATTTCAAACAGTCACTAAACGGGCGCTTGTAAGTTGAGGACTATCCGTAAAGACTGAATTTCAATTTCCATAACACACTTATTCTCATTCCTACTCTCTCTCTCTCTCTCTCTTTTTTTTTTTTTTAGCTTGGGGCGATTATTTTCCACCCCTAAATGAGCAAAATTAAAGAGTATGGATATATTTCCTTTTAATCCACTCCAGGCTGCTTCAGTCAATCAAATCCGCTCTCTTGTTATTTGTTTGATTCATTCCATTAAATTCCTGTACTAACTGGAAGTGGAATTGTTATTCTTGGCGGTGAAACCCTATCCTGAAATGATCGACGCGAGAAAAGTTATTTTACAATGATTTTTCAATGAATAACACGAAGAATATCGGCCTGTTTTAGTCATCTGTATCTGACTATCCCTGTCTCTCTTTCCAATTTTAATGTAAGTTTTCTCGTTTGTATTTACTTTTCAGATGACCACAGAGTTATGTGATAAAGCGTGGGACTCTTATAGCACTAATTTAAAAAGAAAGTACTTTGAGTAAGTATAGAATTTATTATTTATTTATTTATTTATTAATTTGACTTCTATGCCGCCCTATTCCGGAGAACTCAGGGCGGCTCACAACATAATAGAAATCAACAATTAAAAATACAAATATATATTAAAACCCCTAATTTAAAAGAAAAACCAATCATTCAACATACACTGGCTAGGGGCAAGATGTTAACTGCCCCAAGCCTGCCGGCAGAGGTGTGTTTTAAGTAATTTACGAAAGGCGGAGAGGGTGGGAGCGACACGGATCTCCAGGGGAAGTTGGTTCCAGAGGGCCGGGGCCGCAACAGAGAAGGCTCTTCCCCTAGGCCCCGCCAGGCGACACTGTCTGGCTGACGGGACCTGGAGAAGGCCGACTCTGTGGGTTCTAACCGGCCACTGGGATTCATGGGGCAGCAGACGGTCCCGTAAGTAACCTGGTCCGATGCCATGTAGGGCTTTATAGGTCATAGAATTGCCTTCATTATTTCTTAACAACATTTCTACTTTCTTCTGATAGGTAATACATTTATAACTTTGCATGCCAGGCTGCTCCAGTAAACAGGATTAATGTTCAGTTCTGACACGGTAGCTATAGGTTGAGCAAACTAAAAAAATAAAATAAAAAGCAGACTAAAGCAAAACAAAGCCTCTTGATGTCATTCTAGCAGAAATCACCACAAACTCTATTCTTTAAGGATTAGTTTATTGAAGTGACCACTAAAACAATACAAACATGGCAGACCTCTTTCACACATACAACCAGGAGTATCCACAGTGGAGATAAAAAAAAAGTCTTGATGGCACCTGTGACCATTCTGTCAAAATTCTGACTCTTTCTGCAAAGTACCCGTTCAAACAAAAATGCGGTTGTGGTCACCAGCTTGACTTTTTGTGATTTTTCCTACAGATAACTTTCCCTCTAACGTAGGATGCAAAGTTTGCTCCCAACAAATATGGGTGGGAACCTCTCTGCCCTCTCTTCTCCCAAGGTTGATGAAAGTTGAGTAATCACAAATCAGCAGTATCGCTTCCTCTTAGAATATAACTAGTCCTCGACTTTATAATTCATTTAGTGACCATTTAAAGTTGCAATGGCAGTGAAAAAAGTGACTTATGACCGTTTTCATACTTAACGGCCTTTGCAGCATCGAGGACTACCTGTATTTTGATTTTAATATAATAATGATGATGATGATAATAATAATAATAATAATAATAATAATAATAATGACAAAGAAGCAACAATGGTGCATTGGAAGATCTGCAAAAAATATCATTTGCCTGTAAGCAAGAACTGGTGGGATCATAAAATAGAGAAAGTCATAGAAAATGATAAAATTAAACTGCTCTGGGACTTCAGAATTCAAACAGACAAGCACCTGCAGCATAACACCCCGGACTTAACAATTGTCGATAAGAAAGACAAAAAAGTCTGGATAGCGGACGTGGCAGTGCCTGGAGAACTGGAGAAGATAACAAAATACAAAGACCTACAAATAGAGATAGAAAGACTGTAGCAAAGGCAAGCAAGGGTAGTACCAATAGTCATAGGCGACTTGGGTGCAATCCCAAAACAACTGGAGCACCACTTGGACACCATCATCGGCATTGACAAATTTGCCATTA